>JAKSZP010013152.1:0-352476 GCA_022478985.1 Massospora cicadina
CGCTGAATATTTGATTCTAGTGTCTTATTAGAAGTGTCAGTCCCCCACGGTCAGCCTTCCCCAAAATAAAATTTAAAACATAGAATTAAATTTAAATTTAGATATCCAATTACGTGAGCCGCACAAGCCCCTCTTCCAGGACTGTAACAGACAACACTTATTGACCAGGAAAGACTAATTCTTAGTTCAACCTTCAGTTATATATGGGTGATCTAGAACTTAATGGTAGATGAGCGCTGATTATTGCTTTTTTATCAGGAACACCCTCTCTAAGCCTATATTTTCAAGTAATAGGTGGTCCCAACGTTAAAAATGATAAACCAATCTTTATTCAATCACTTCTGAGCTCCAAAGAGCTTGAGGTGAAGGCAGGGGTAAGCGAAGGTTTCAAGAAAGGGTTGTGGAAAGCTTTACTAGAGCCAGGTGTCCGCTTAAACTAACCTATTGGCCCATGGCGGCATGATTTTTAAATTTATTGCGGGGAAGGCCGACCATGGGATGGACACTTCTGAATATGACTCAGACGAGACAAAACTTAGTACCAGGGGAGGCACCCCAGAGAAGCGATGCTATCTCTTGTTGCCAGCGGGAACGCCACTTATGGGAAGGGGGAGGGAACGTGTGTAGGGGACGTAGCCACTATTGAGCACGTGTGGAGGAAGGGGTCTGATTTGATGAACCAGACTGGGAACCAGGAGGAGACCAGCTTTCGGCGACGCGGTGGGAGATATCCAAACATCCACGCTTGAAAGCAATCCACCAAATGAGACCGGAATCTGTGGACAGCTTCAGGGAGGGTGGGGATGGATCCAGCGATGGCATCCAAGACAATCGTGTGGATAGTCCACATGGCGATTGCAACCACCAGAGCACAGAGGGAGGGTGGGAGGGGGAGGCCATTGATGAAGCAAACATATCTCTTGACAGACTGAAGGGATGTGTTTGATCCTGGCTTAGCAGACGTTGGACTTCGCGCCATATTACTTTAGAGGTGGGGCACTTCTCCAGGCGGTGAAACAGCGTTCCATACTGGCCACACACGACACAGGATAAGTGTAAAGCATTAGAGCGCTCAGCTGTATGATACACCCGCCTCAGGCAGCGCCACATATGGGAGCGGACTTGAGGCTGCAACAGAGGATGGCGTGCGTATTTCCAGATAGTCTTTTGGGTCTCAGTGGAATAAGGGATGTCCATCATGTCCAGGTAGTCCACCCTGGATAGGACTTGGGGTCGAATGGGGATCACACCATCATGGATGGGTAGCCCCTGTACCTCATGTGTGAACTGAGGAGAGGGGCGGCCTCTTCAGGTTGTATGTCCACTAATACAAATTCTCCACTCTGCGCTTCGCATGGAGAGTAGGATTCGTTTGTAGTTGGTTTTGGTCTCGTGAGGACCTGTGGCCGATGTGTGTGATGCGAGGTATTTCATCAGGGAGTGGGGGTTTGATGGATTGTTGAGGCCCAAGGCTCAGGAGAAGTTGGAGCGGGCCGCGCGGGACCAGTGTTGGGATGGGAGTGTAGGAGCAGTGATGGCCGCAATCCAGGTGCCCAGGATCTTGGCGGCATGGGCTTTGAAGTCAAGTAGGCCCATGCCACCATGATGATGAGGGCCAAACATGACCTCTAGCCGTACTGGTGGAGGGCGGCCTGACCAAAGCCAACCTTGTAGCAAAGCATACAGGGATTTAAAGAAGCTTGGGAGAAGGGGATGGCGTGGGCTCCGAACCAGACTTTGGATAGGAGCATAGAGTTGGCAAGAACAACCCTGCCAGTGAGGGTAGTAGGGTGGGCTCTGAGAGAGGCGATTCGCTTCGTCACGTTGTCCAGTATATGGCACTCCATTACTGCTGACGCGTATCCACCTGCCTCCAACCACACGCCCAGATGGCGTACTGGTCCTATGGTAGGTCGTGGCACAAAGGGGAGCACCAGTGGAGCGGTGTGTTTTGAGTTAGTAAGGTGTGGACGTGGGCGAGCAGATGGGCTGGGTTGGGAACTACTTGCCTGGGCCCAGCAGTTCTGAAACCAACCAAGGAGGATGATTTCGGTTTTGGAGGCGTTCAGTGCCGCGTTGCTTACCCGGGAATATTCCTGGATGAGGGCTTCAAGCGCGCGTGCATCTTTGTTATTAGATACCCCCACCACGTAATCATCTGCAAATGCCATCATCTTGACTGGGGTTTGGCCTGGCACATGGACCCCAGTGAGTTGAGCATTCACATTTCGCAGTAGTGGGTCAAGGCTGAAGTTGTATAAGAGTGGGCTGAGGGGGTCCTCTTGTTGTAGGCCCCTCTGAGGACGGACTACTTCCGTTAGGAAACCTGGGCCACGCACTGCCATTGTTGCAGATTCCGTGAGCAGCATCACCCAGTTAATGAAGCGGAGAGGTAGGCGGAATTGTTGATGGCAGGCCCTAAGGTATTCCCAGTTTACTCTATCATAGGCCTTTTGTTGGTCCAAGAATACAAGTGCCCCAGAGGCTGTGGACTGACATACATTAGCTATAGAGTGCACGTTATCCCAAATCGACCTTCTGGGGATGAAATCAAATTGTTCTGGGGAGATGGTGGCAGATGCTACAGTCCCTAAACGGTTAGCCATGATTTTGGTTAGAATTTTGGTGTCTGTGTTTGTTAGAGAAATGGGGCGCCAGTTGGCTAAGTCTAGCCTATCCCCTTTCTTGAAGAGTGTGACCGTAAAGGCCTCATGTCCTCCTGGTGGGAGGCGCGTTTCTAATAGGCTTTGGTTGAGTGAGGCTAGCAGCAATGGGGATATATATTTAAAATATTTTTTGTAGAACTCATATGGAATGCCATCTAGGCCTAGGCATTTTTGGTTTGGCGCACCGCGAATGGTAGTCCATAATTTGTTTGGAGTAATTAAATTCATTATTTCTGGGTATTGGAAAATGGTGCGGATATGAGCTCGGTCAAGAAATTCCGCCATTTTGGCCAGCTGAATTGGTTCAGCTTGGTATAACTCGGAGTAATATCTTTGCATTTCGATTGCCACTTCGGCGGTGTGTCCACAATAGAATTATCCGATTTTCGCACCTGTGTGCAGGCCACACTCTGGCATGGTGCAAAAAATTTTTGAAGAAGTATGCGGTGCACTTGTCACCTTTAGTGATGCGTGTGGCCCTGTATTGGACACAAACCTGATGTTTGTGTTGCCTTTCAAGTGCGTTGAGGTGGGTGGCTGCCTCCATCCACTTCTGGCCCCATGCAGGGCTATATCCTGAGGCTGGAATGTTGGACTCCAAGTGGGCCAATTCCACCAGCGCATGCAATATAACTGCCGATGTGGCTCATGAGCATCTGGATGAGAGATGGCGATAGTGGCGGATGGTGTCTTCTTTGAAAGTTGCCCATGTGGAAATGGGGTCCGTGCAAAATGGTGCAACAAACGATTTTTCCAAAGTTGCCTCTTCCACCCATGTGGAAAATCCTGGTGACGTGAGCTCTGGGGGGCGGATTTTGCACCTATGTAGCCTTTGCAACTGTGACGGGTAAGTGGTATGTTATCAAGACCAGTTGGTGGTCAGAGAATTCCATTTTCGTTGTTTTGAAGTGGGAGATGTGGGGTTGGAATTTTGCCGGCGCTAGAATAAGGTTGATGCGGGTCATGGATCTTAATTGGCCATTGTGGATGTGGGGATGCATCATGTTTTTGAGCAGTGGGGCATGTCGCAGCAGTGCATCCATTAACCCAAGGGTGGCTTTTAGAACGCGTAGTTCTACGTGACCCTGTGGGGCATGGGGTGAGGGCGGCCACCGGTCCATTGGTGAGGTTAGCCAACAGTTCATGTCACCAATTAGGAAAGAATCGGGGGGTAGCAGGAGGGATTTGACTGATGAGAGAAATTCCTGACGCTCATGTGCACCGTTTGGGGTGTAAATGTTGATGATTGTGTGTGAAAACATTGGCCCGTGAGAAGGTGACAACGAGCACTCGGCCATTTAGGAATGTTTCTGAAGATGTAAATTTGAAAAAATTCTTTTTCTGAATTAGCACCCCACAGTGCTTTGACCAAAAGGATAGGGATGGTAGGAGCATTGTTTTCCAAGCTTCCTCAGAACCTCGTGGACAGTGGGACTCCTGGATGGCCAGGATATCCATGGGTAAATTGTTTTGTACAAAACTCAGTTTCCTAGCCCGGGATGGGGAGGCCTTGAGTCCAGCAATATTCAGCGTCCCCAGAGTGAAGGTTTCCCCCATTGCACCTTAGGTGCGAAGGGGTGGGCCCCCAGGCCCACCAGCCTTTTCCAGGTCCCCATTGGCTTTCACAGCAGCATGGGTATTAGCAGCAATGCTATCAGGGTTTTTGTTAATTTTTGTGGAAAGAGTCACATTGGCTTTGGCCTTCGCTTTTTGTTTTCCCGACGTCAGACGAATTTTTTGCAGTGCGGATAAGTTTGGTGCACCGTCAAGTGGGGCAAAAAAATTTTTGGTTGAGATAGGTCCCAAGTCGGTTTCAACTGGGGCTTGGGTGCAGCAATTGGGTGAGATCAAATCTCCCATCGAATCCTCAGATTGAGTGGCCCATTCGGCATGGGCCTCCCAATCTGATTGGGTGATGGATTCCTGAGTTGCTTCCACCGCGAAGGTCTCCATGTCCTCCTGGCGTTGTGAGTGTGGGATGGTGGTGGTGGCCTTGACCGCTTCCTTGGCCGCGGTCCTATGGGCCTGCTTGGCCTTCTTCCACTCCTGCGGGGAGATGGGCTTTATCAATAGGTAGCAGCCTTATGCTCCCCACGGGAAAGCCTCCTTGGTGCTTGCGGTTGGTTCATAGTGCACTTCTCCGCTGGCCATGGCTGCTGAGGGGTGCTCTTGGAATGTGACGCCCTCTTTGATGGGGCATGTATGCACCTTATGGCCAAATGTCACAGTGGGTGCAAAATGGGGGGCGCGCTGTCCACGGTTACCCAGAATGGGTGGGTGGTGTGCCCTGCGATGTCAATAAAGGTGGAGTGTGGGATCTGGGTTAGGTCCTTCGCAATCTCCTCGGTTGGGGTCAGAACTGAGATGGCTTTGCTGGTGCACAGGTGTGGCATCAGCATGAAACGTTGCATTTCGAAAGATTGTATTTCGCTGTATATGGCGAGACCATCTTTCAGGTGTTGCTCCAAAATGTCACGTTTTACCGTAGTAGGCAAAAAGTCAAACGTGAGGAAAATTTGGTTTGATTTTGTCCATCTGTTGCATTTAGTTTCAACGACCCATTGCCCTTCAGGGAGGTTGACCACTATGCGCACTGCTGCAGCCTCGTCTGCTGCTATTTTGCTTTCAAAACCTAGATCCAGCCAACCACGCGACATGGAGTGAGGTGCAACGTACACCGCGGTCAGGAAAATTTTGTGTACATCTTCACAAAATTTTTCCCATAGGGCCGTTTTTTGGATGTCCAGATACACACGGACTCAAATTCCACCGACGAATTTGGCTGGGAATGTGGCGTGTTGATGTACTGGTTGCATCGTGCTTGCCACACGAGTATCTCTGGGGAAATTGTGACCACCAGTTTTTTTAGATTTTTTTCTATTCTTCCAGATTCTCCGGGGCGTTTTTGAACGTTTGAGGCCGTGGGCCTTCCACCTGCTCCTCTTGCCTTGCTTGCCCAACTGCTCCCAGACATGGGCGCAGACTAATCCCCTCTATGAGATTATCAAACTAGATTTAGTCTTGAATTGAACGGGTTGCAAAAGTGTTTGCAACGAGAAAAGAAAAGTCCCCATGGCGGCATGGTAAATACTCTCAAAGCCATTGTGAAATGAACCATAAAATGGGTGATCATTTGAGGCAGCGTTCAAGTGGAGTCAAAAGTGGTGCGAAGATCTGATATATGAATAGTATATGTCACTAAGCCAAGTTCCAGGACCCTTAATGATTGGAAGCAATTGTGGAATAAGAGGTTGACCAATAGGTGTTGTACAGGGTGCCCTATCTAGAAGTTAGCTCGCAGGAGTTTTTGGACCTTGCTCCAGAAAGGAACTATTAGGGGGCAAGTAAAGAGGCGGTGGAGGTGGGTTTCTGTCAGCTCTGTGCATTGCGGGCAACTTTTGTGCTAGAAGGTGGGACCAGTTTATTCCCCTGTCCTATATGAGCAGTGTAGGACACACCACAGCATATTTGACGTTTTTGCTAAGAGAACAGGATGAGTAGCTTCCTTCCAGAGCGCCTTTAGATCACATTCTTCTGCAGGGGTTAGGAGTTCAAGGAGGCGAGGCTGCATTGGGGGTCTGTCCAAAAGGTAAAGATGGGAGATACTAATCCTATCATTTTGTACCAGGGTGTGACAATGTGGGCTGAATTCAGGTGCACTCCTTTTATAATGGAATGCGTGTACATGCATACTCCCTCCCTCTTAAGTGTAAGGAGATCCTGATTCGAGTAAAACTTATAAGGGTTTGAGGCGGTGGCCTGGATGGTATTTTAGCCATTCCCCAACAGCAGTTAGGTCCGCGAGAGCTCTAGAGAGACCTGTAAACTCTGGTGTAAGGCTGGAGCCCATTGTAAATTTAGAGCCATATCCCAGAAAACGGTGGGCTTAAGGAACCCTGTCATTATTGAAGTGGTATGAGACCTAGTTTCCAAAAGACCTTGGTCCCCTTCACTTTTGAATCAGGAAACTATGGTTAGAACTGTGGGTGGTTGGATACCCATATCCAACAGCGAAGTATCACATTTGACCTCATGTAGAAACTGTCCGTAAAGGGGCAGACATGATTGAGGAACCATAGATTTGAAAGAAGAAAAACAAACACCATCTGGGCGCATCCCTATGATGTGATATGCCGGTGGCTCCAGCTAGCTACACGAGAGTTTATTGCATTGATCAAGCAAAACTCATTACCCTTGATCGCTCCCTTGTAATACGGTGAGGACACCTAGGTTCCAAAAGGTGTCTCAGATAGGTCCAAACCAAAAAGAAGAGGAAACTATGGAGTACCCACATGCTCTATAATGGTTTTAGAAGTGTTAACTCTTGTATTGGATGCCTTGGAGTAGCGATACAAGGCCTCCATGGCCAGATATAGGTCCCTTTTACATCCAACTGACACTTCTGTGTCATCAGCAAAGCCTATGGTGATGGTGGGGGCTTATTAGAAACCTGAATACCCTTCGCATGTTCCTGGAGTAGGGCCATAAGATGGTACAAAGCTATCTTGAGAAAGATTGTTCTCATTGGATCCTCTTGACGGAAACCCTATTTAACCATAACCTCTTCTTTAAAGCCTGTTGAGGACTTTACCTTAGTGTGAAGCTAGGCGTAAGCGCTGATAGCCATGTACTAGCTTGTGATGGGATGAGGAGGAGGGCTAGGGAGGCGGCAAGATTCTTCCAATTTACTCAATAATATGCTTTTTCCATATCAATAAGCGCCACAAAACCATGCGTTTGAGATGAGTTAGCTGACAGAGTTGCATGAAGCTCATTATAACTGTTCCAAAGCGATCTCCCAGGTATAAAGCCATGTTGAGCTGGGTTGAGGCGTGGTGCTGCCCACTTATTCAGCGCTTTGGTAGAAGCTTACTAGATATTTTGTGGCCCGTGTTCAATAGTGATATTGGCGCCAGTTTAAAAGGTCCTCTCGTCTCACTTTCTTATAAATAAGGGACATAATTGAGCCTCTCAAGTCAGGAGGTACTCCCTCTTCTACCAAGAGGGTCGAGAAGAGGGTACGGAAAGCTTTAATAACTGCAATGAACTCCACTTAGTACATCTTAATTGAGATACCATTTTGGGCCTGGGGCCTTAAAGCGTGGGCTGTGGAGTAGAGTGTTTATTATTTCTTGGTGCGTGATTGGCGCAAAAAGTTCTTCATCCTCAGAGAAAATTAACCAGTGATTCTAGAGCAACTCCAATGTGTTCATGAACATCTGCTGGGCTTACCCAGGAGTCCTAGAAGAGGACTGAATAGTAACGCTGGATCTCACTGGTGATTTCCTGCTTGTTTGTGGTGACAATGTTCCCCACCCTCAGGGTTGCAATCTCCTGATATATGAGCGGGCTTTCTGCTTCTGGTAGAAGAAACTGGTGGGCTGTTCCCACTGGGTGTAGTAATGCGACAATTTGAGATTTGCTGCCAGTTCTTCTTGCTTAATGAGCTCCAACTGGTATGTCTCTTGGGCCAATTCTCACGCCTCCAACCACTGAGAGGGAGGCACAGGATAGCAATTCCATTCAATGTGTCTTATTCTAGCTTCAGCACGTCAGACATTAGCCTGAGCCACCGTCACTTGATCCTTAGAACAGTTGTAGTCTACCTTTATGGTCTTTGCTTTTGTACCAGCCCATTTTTCTTGCAGAGTTCGCAAATGAGGTGAGGCTAGGTGTTCTGGCTCACAAATGGCTGCATTTATCTTCTCTAATGTAACTAATTGTTCAAGAGCTCTGGAGCAATCCTTGGCCAAAATCTCCTTAATGGTCTGAGGATTTTTTCAGGATCACTGTGAGGGATCTGTAATCATTTATAGTGTTATCTCGGGGTTATTGAAAAGGAAAGTCAAAGTAACTAGCAAAGGGTCCACTAGGGCCATACCAATCCTTGAAGCTGATGTATCTTTGACCTGCACTTTATATCCAATACATACAGCTAATAATGGATTCTGAAGAGGAGAGGCATCCATGAAACCACTTGACCTGAGGAAACTTTAAAGCTGACCTGTACCTCTTCTGTCTTGTGTGGCTGGAGGAATGTGTCAAACACCTGAATCAATATTATGTTGAAATACCCCTATCATTACTGTATTGCATGGGAGTTTAAGTAAAGCAAGTTCTTTCAAAAGACGGTCCTGCTCTTGGCCTGCATTTGGCAGGTATATGCTTGAAACAAAAAAAAAGGATAACTCAGGAGTTAATAACCTAGCCAATGTAAAGCAATTAAGGTTTTTCAAAAGTGGTGGGTTTTCACCTGGAGGTTGAGGATAATAAGGGCACATGGTGTGTCGTATAGGAGTTACCTCCAACTTAGTCATTCCATGCTTCAATTTCAGAGAGGGGTACATGGGGCTCCTAGATGGCTGCAATATCTATGCAAGTTGACCTGAAGATGCGGATGAGGTAGGCTCTCAGCTTATAATCCTGCAGCCCATTTTAGTTAATGGACTGCACGCTCAGGGTGCCCCTTTGGGGCCTCATAGATGCCCGCCTCCACATACTGGGGGGTTACCAGATCTTCCACCTTAGTCTCATAAAGCTGCACTACTAGTCCTTGATCTTGACTCTTTGCAGCAATCCTTGCTGTTTGATGAGGAGGGGGATTATATTGAGTTGATGTGCCTAAGGAGCCTGTAAATTAGTCAAGGATACTATCCCCTCTGCATTGCACAGTAGTAACTTAAGGGTGCTCCATAGACTCCTCCATTTGTGCATCATTTGATGTTTCTGAGTCCATAGGCACTTAATTCAGTACCTAGAATGATATCTGAATTAAAATATCCTTAGACGATGTGGTGGTAACAACTTGGAGCCTCCACAATGACTTGGGGTACACTATACCTGTTCCATCATTGGGGTTTTTTTGTTACTGAATTCGTTCTAGATGCCACCCTTGTGCTATATCTTTCTGTGTTAGACTGATGAGAAGCATATTTGCGCTTATTTTGTGCTGGTGAAGAGTCTGTCAATATAGAAGGGGTTCCCATAGGAAGAGGGTTTACCACACGAAGGGAATAAAATTTTGCTCCTATCTGTGCATTCCTAACTGCTACATGAAGGGCAGGGGTTAGATCCTGTACCAATCCCCTGTAATTGGTTTCAGATTAGCCGCTGCTGCTGTGAGGGAGCGTTTCTTACCTTTCATTGGGACTTGGCTACTGGATGAGAGATCTTGCTTACGAGCTGTACAACTATTATATAGGTGGCCCAAAGCATTACACCATGAGCAACGTGGTTATTACTGGTCTGGATCAACAAAGAAGATTTACAAATATGATCAAATGATTGTAACACGTGGGATAACCTCCATGTTGTAGGCCATCATCAGGTTAGGGATAAATCAAGCTCTGGAAATATGAGCCCTCTGGGTTTGGGCATAGTAGGCTGGTTCTCACAGGTCTACTGATAGAACTGACCAAAGTTCTATCAATCCCTGATTAAGCGCAAGCTTTAGGGATTCTGTGTCCACTGTATTTGGCAGATTTGAGAAATTTACCCAGAAATTTTCTCAAATTTTTAATCTAGTTTTCAATACATGAAGAGAGCCATGCGAAATCTCAATTGTAACTGTGGCTGTTGTCTGCATCTTCTGCAGTTGTAAGCCCTATATCAATATAGTGGCTTTTCACTACTTCATAAATGGTGGTGTTCACTGAAAAGGCTCTTGCTATTGCTTCAAAATAGCTAAATTAATCCCTTGCATAAAACTCGACAGGATTATGCCTATAGTAGACCCAAACTGCATGAGCAAGGGTTGATCTAGGGAGTGCAAGTTTTTAACAATTTTCACCCATCTCTTACTCACTACAGAAAGTAAGCAGCCTCATGAGGGTCAATAGTGGGTGGTGCAGGCACTAGATTTTTTGGCTATGCGCCTGAGGCATCCTTCAATCGCTTATGATTGATTAAATTTAAATATAGAGCTAAATTTACTTTAATGAATTCACCATGGGGAACCCCCAGACGAAGGCGCTAGAATTCCTTTGATTTATGCGCTGGCCCCTGCTGGGCCTTCCCAGTTGATACTCGAATTTTGGTAGGTTAGTTAGTATTGCCTGGTTTTGTCTTATTCCCTGCCAATTGATTGGTGGATTCTGGCTCATCATCAAAAACATCTAATTACTACAGCTTTCATCCAACCATAATCAGATACCTGTCGGGATTTTTCAGCCAGTTGATTGTCTATTTAGCTAGTTCCAGTTGAATTTTGATTTTGAGAAAAATTAAGGCTAACTTATTCTCCACTTATTGTTGATTCAGTTGAGGTGCGTTGGTTGCTTTTATACTGTGAAAATAACAGCCAACTGATTCACCAATAACCATAGATTCAGTTTGGGCGCTTTGGATAATTTTTTGAAAAGGGAAAATGCGGCCAACTGATTTATTCCTGACTTCAGATTGGGCGCCTAGGCTGGTTTTTGAAGGGGTGGTGGTTGACAAAGCCATCCAAGCCCCCTGCGCAGTATTGGGAGCGGGAACACTCCCTGCTACTATAGTTAAATCGTTGGATGTGCCTCCAGGGTTGGGCGCACTAATTATTTGAACCTAAGCCAACACTATTTTTACTGAGGTAGACTGTATAATGGTGTGATCATTTTGTGATCTTGCTTTGAATTAATGAAAATTAGTCTGCATTCAATTTTGCGGCTGCAGTTTGGGAGCAGGTCATTTGGGTTGACACATAAGTTGGCAATTGAGTAATTTGCAATTTAAGATTGTTTTATTGAGTTCTGACACATCAAAGGAGCGTCCAGCGGACTTTACCACCACTTTAGTTAGATATGATAAGCTTAATTTCTAAATGATTGTGTTTTTAAAAAAGTGATTTTTTTCTCTAAGCATATGTTCTATTTTATTCCAAATTGAAAGATAAAAGAAAAATGTAGTGAGGTAGTCCTATTAACACAAAGGCAGAAATCAGAGTATCATCTATTTAAATAGTTTTCTTCACACTAGAAGAAGTCAGATAAGACTACATCTTAGACAAATATGAACATATATATATATCCAACATCCTGTAATTCATTTAGTAACTCAAATTTTTAAATGTACTTTAAATATTGTTTCACCTGTCTCTGTAATATAGAGTGCTTGAGCAATAGTATACCCTCTGTTTACATTCTTTATGAACTTTTAGTCCATCTTCAACCACAATCTCTAGTACTTTTTTCAACCCTTCTGCCTTATAATCCCTTAACATTAGAGCCTAGCGCAGGTATCTATATTCTATATTATGAAACTTCTAAAAAGAAGAAGCCCATAGGGAGCTGCTACCAATTGATTTCTTTTATCCTTCTTGTGTTTAGTAAATAACACCCACAAATTCATTTTCACATCTTAAATCTTAAGTTTTTCCTAGAGAAGTTCCTATAAAATCTTCCAATCTCTATAATGACTAGCCCCATTAAGCATGTCATATAATGTTAACCTCTAATCGTGAGTGGGCTCTTTAATTAATAAACACTTCACTTTAGAAGTACACTTTTAGCTCTTGATAAACTCCTGGCGTTTTTTGAGCTCGCTGGTGCTAATAGCACAGGATTCAAAAATTTTAAAAGAGCAGGAGTAAAGAAACTCTTAACTGCTGTTAAACAAAATAGAGGACTTCTAGTAGCCACTTAATTAGACTAAGAAATTTAAACTATGAAATTAAGAGGGTTTTTGCTATTTTGTTAGTTACATCAAAGGAATAAAAAGAGAACCCTCTTACAATCTCATTGCTTAGCATTAAAAAACACCTTTAAGCTCAAAGTGTGATACTTATCAAATTTATTATTAGGTTCAAGCCTAATCATGAAATGTGGGCGTTCAATCTACCAGAGCTATCAAATTTTAGCTTACTTTGACGGAAAGGCTGATGGAAGGTTGAGAGTAGGTATGAAATGTCCATGAGGCAAAGATTTTATATATACATGAGCCAATAACCTTGGTGGAAATTAGTTGCACCTTGAGGGACCCCCCACCCCCGAGGCTATAAAAGGGATGTTCACGGCATAGGTACTTTAATTAATATAGAAATGGGATAGGGAGGACTTCTGATGGATTTTCTGATTTTTACCCAAATAGTCAGTGAAATTTGCTGACCCAAACTCATGCTACTTGGCCGAGTATTATTAATAAATGTATTGCCTTATTCAAAGGGTTCCACAAAGAATTGGCCAGGGTCTTTTTTCCAATTTTGTCCTTATTTTCATCCTTATTTTTAACAGTAACATCCTTATTACTTAAATGGACTTGTAATTGTCCAACATCTCTATATGATTCCATGACTTGTCTATGAATCAGAAATCTATTGCTGGTATGCTATGTCACTCTGATTCAACTTTGGGCTTGCAACTGCACATCCTCAAGAATCTCTCACTCTTGTCGCCTCTCACATACTTAGGGGTTGCCCTAATGTGAACCTCAGCTACCATGCTATGACCTTTTAGATTGTTTTAGGGACCTTTTGGTGTGGTAATTAATTGTTATCTCACCCACTTTACATATAGGACTTCCCCTATTGGTATAATCTCTATGTTATGCCACTAGCCTTCTATCATTTTACTGTTTCCTGGCACATCCATATTGAAAAGCCCTATCTTATCTTGATTGAAAGTTTGTAGATCATCTTTTAGAAATTTTTATCGTTGTTTTCAACTTATAGTAGATGATGTTTATCAGTGACTTAGTACCAAGATTGGCCCTACCTTTAGACCTTTGTATTACTACTTACATCTTCATGAATGTTCCTCAAAAGTTGGTTAGCAAGTCTAAGACCTACTGTCAGTTTCTCTTAACAGATGTGAAGCCTCAACCTTTGGGTTTTTGATTTTCAATTCATATAAGAAAAGTATCTTTTATCTTTTTTATTTAAAAATTTAAGTAATTGGGCTCAAGTCCCATAGTTATTATTAACTCTAAGCTACATAGCACATACAATTAATAACGCCAAGCTTTTAATTAAACAGATTTAAGAAAAATCGCCTTCTCAGATTTCTATATACTAATGCACCCATGAGACCTATATTACCAATCTAGGAATTACATGATATTAAATAGTGAATTCCTGATAAATATCTACCTCAAAGAGTCTCTGATGAAATAATCTTTAATATGCAAGGTTATGTTAGCTTCCTAATGGCATAAGATTATGATACTTGGCAGATGCGCTGATATATGCTGAAGTAAATTAAAACATCTTTTTTAACTCATTGTAATTATTAGACACACTATTGAAATGACGAAACTAATAGGAAATAATCCTTTCTGTAATATTCATGTATATCTAAGCTATATCCAGTTTAAGCTTAGTAATCACATTATCACATCCTTCCCATTATCTTATAATTTTCATTCATTTTACCACTATAAATAGCGTTAACATATTTTCTAAGTGTTTTTACATATAAATATCTCATATACCTTCTAGATCACTTACTAGTAATTTATAATAATATAAAGTGACATCCAAAAAAATAAGCTGTTAAGCCCTGCCTAGAATAAAAGCTTCTTCAGTGATATCACCCTGGCATCCTGATGAACTGGTGCTTTCTACCAGGTACTTCTGGATACCAGATAAAGATGTACCTTCTCGTTTGCAAATAATTATAGCAGTGAAACATTTCAAAAATGGAGGAGATATAAGTGCAAAGTGATGGGTCCACAAGAACAATAAAAAACACCTTTCCTAATAAAAGAGAACTACAAATTCAAAGCTAATGAAATTTACCCTTATGACCCCTAATGATGCAACCATTCAGATTTAAACAGCTAAAGAGGCCATGACTGTAGAAGCTTTACTATATGGAACTTAATACCTGAAGGACAAAATAGTCTAAGTTGTTCCACTCAGGTTACGTTAATCTGATGTACCTATATAAACCTGTCACTTTCCAAAATTTTAAAAATGAAATTTTTAGACTGAATCTTACATCATACTCTTTGTACATCCTTCTCTTCACCATTAAATGCAGCTTTTAGGATTCTTATTTGTGGAAATCCAAATATAATTCAGTCACACCCAGAAGTTCCATTTCTAACCCCTTAAACTAAAATAAGCCGCATCCATATTTAGTCTGAACAATTAAGAATCCATTTTTTATAATTGAAGAAATATATATAAGTTACAGAATCTCATTGTATTGATAATAATTTAGTGGATATCTTTGCAAGGAAATCACTCGGCAAATTACAAATGCCTCAAAATTATCCTACGTGAACAATTGGAACATGATATGACAAGGTTATTAGTATAATTGAATAAACAACATTTTTTAAGTCTAAGATTAAGAGAGTTATTTTTGCTAGCTCAAAGAAAGTTACAATACCTAAACCAAACTCTGAATTGGGCATTCAATGAGCTCCCCCTTGGGCCCATTCAGGGATTCTGATTTTTCAACATTATCCAGCTGTAGCAGAATATAAGACCAATATTTATCTTCATTTGATGCGATTTAATATAAGCAACCATAGGGGATATTGCTGTTATTGATATTTGATAACTATTGTTTAGGTTTGTTTTATAATAAAATCTTAGGTTAATCTATTATAAAATCTAATTTAAAATTTGTTGACTATTAATGTTTTGTTGGGATGACCCTGACAAATTTTGTAGGGATCATGATTATAGGCTAGATTATTAACAATTAGTTTTCTTATGTTAAAAACTTTTCTTTCTCATTGCAATCACTTTGCAACTATTTAATTCAAGACTAAATCTAGTTTGTTAATCTCACAGAGGAGATTAGTCTGCGCCCATGTCAGGGAGCAGTTGGGCAAGCAAGGTAAGAGGAGCAGGTAGAAGGCCCGCGGCCTCCAACATTTGAAAATGTTTCAGAGAATCCAGCGGAATAGACAAAAATTTTAAAAAACTGGCGGTCACTATTTCCCCAGAGATACTCGCATGGCAAGCACTATGCAACCAGTACATCAACACGCCACACTCCCAGCCACTTTTGTCGGTGGAATTTAGAGTCTGCATGTTTCTGGACATCCAAAAAATGGCCTTATGGGAAAAATTTTGTGAAGATGTGCACACAATTTTCCCGACCGCGGTGTACGTTGCACCTTACTCCATGTCATGTGGTTGGCTAGACCTAGGTTTCAAAATCAAAAAGGCAGCAGACGAGGCTGCAGCAGTGCACATAGTGGTCAACCTCCCCAAAGGGCAACAGGTCGCCGAAACCAAATGCACCAGATGGACAAAATCAAACCAAATTTTCCTCACGTTCAACTTTTTGCTTACTACGGCAAAATGTGACATTTTGGAACAACACCTGAAAGATGGTCTCGCCATATACAGCGAAATACAATCTTTCAAAATGCAACATTTCATGCTGATGCCACACCTGTGCACCGGCAAAGCCATCACAGTTCTGACCCCAACTGAGGCAATCACAAAGGACCTAACCCAGATCCCGCACTCCACTTTTATTGATATTGCAGGGCATACCACCCACCCATTCTGGGTGACTGTGGACAGTACACCCCCTATTTGCACCCACTGTGATGCGTTCAGCCATAAGGTGCACGCATGCCCCATCAAGGAGGGCGTCACATTCCAAGAGCACCCCTCAGTGGCTATGGCCAGCGGAGAGGCGCACTACAAACCAACTGCAAGCACCAAAGAGGCTTTCCCGAGGGGAGCACAAGGCTGCTACCTATTGGTAAAGCCCATCTCCCCGCAGGAGCGGAAAAAGGCCAAGCAGGCCCATAGGGCCACGGCCAAGGAAGCGGCCAAAGCCACCACCGCTATCCCACACTCACAATGCCAGGAGGACATGGAAACCTTTGCGGCAGAAGCAACTTGGGAATCCATCAACCAATCAGATTGGGAAGCCCATGCCGAGCAGGTCACTCAATCTGAGGATCCAATGGGAGAATTGATCTCACCCAATCGTTGCACCCAAGCTCCAGTCAAAACCAACTTGGGACCTATCCCAACTGAAAATTTTTTTGACCCACTCAATGGTGCACCAAACTCATCCCCACCGCAAAAAATTTTTCCAACGTCGGGAAAACAAAAAGTGATGGCTAAATCCTACATGACTCTTTCCGCAAAAAACAAACGAAAACTCTGATAGCGTTGCTGCTAACACCCGCGCTGCTGTGAAGGCCCGCGGGGATCTAGAAGAGGCTGGTGGGCCTGGGTGCCCACCCCCTCGCACCTAAGGTGCAATGGGGGAAACCTTCACTTTAGGGACATTGAATATTGCCGGACTCAAGGCCTCCCTGTCCCAGGCTAGGAAACTGAGTTTTTTACAACACAATTTACCCGTGGATATCCTGGCCATCCAGGAGTCCCACTGTCCACGAGGTTCCAAGGAAGCTTGGGAAAAATACTCCTCCCATCCCTATCCTTTTGGTCAAAGCACTGTGGGGTGCTAATTTGGAAAAATAATTTTTTCAATTTTTAGCCTCAGAAACATTCCTAAATGGCCTAGTGCTTGTTGTCACTTTCTCGTGGGCTGACGTAGCACACACAATCATCAACATCTATGCCCCAAATGGTGCACACAAGTGTCAGGAATTTACTCATCGGTCAAATCCCTCCCACTACCCCCAGACTCTTTACTAGTCGGCGACATGAATTGTTGGCTAAACACACCAATGGACCGGTGGCCTTCCTCACCCCATGCCCCCCAGGGTCACGTAGAACTATGCATTCTAAAGGCCACCCTCGGGTTAATGGATGCGCTGCCATGACATGCCCCACTGCTCAAAAACATGACACATCCCCACGTTCACAATGGCCAATTAAGGTCTTTGACCCGCATTGACCTTATTCTAACACCGGCGAAATTCCAACCCCACATCTCCCACTTCAAAACAACAAAAATGGAATTCTCCGACTATCAGCTGGTATTACTAACCTACCACCTACCTGTCACAGCTGCTAAGGCCCCACATTGGTGCAAAATCCGCCCCCCTGAGCTGGCGTCGCCAGGTTATTCCACATGGGTGGAAGGGGCAACTTTGGCAAAAAAGTTTATTGCACCATTTTGCGCGGACCCCATTTCCACATGGGCAACTTTCAAAGATGACACCATCCGCCACTATTGCCATCTCTCCTCCAGATGCTCACGAGCCATATTGGCGGTTATCTCGCGCACTCTGACAGAGTTGGCACACTTGAAGTCCAACATCTTAGTTACAGGATACAGCTCTGCATGGGGCCAGAAGTGGGCAGAGGCAGCTGCCCACCTTAACGCACTCAAAAGACAATACATACATTAGATTTGTGTTCAGTACAGGGCCACACGTATCACAAAAGGTGACAAGTGCACCGCACATTTATTAAGAAAAATTTTCACACCACGCCAGAGCGTGGCCTGCACAAAGGTGCAAAGATCAGATAATTCCATTGCGGATACACCGCCCAAAGTGGCAATCAAAGAATAAAAGTATTACTTTGAGTAGTACCAATCTGATCCAATTCAGCTGGCCAAAGTGGCAGAATTTCTTGACTAAGCCTGCATCCGCACCATTTTCTAATACCCAGAAATAATGAATTTGATTACTCTAAACGAATTATGGAAAGCCATTCGCGGTGCGCCAAACCAAAAATGCCTAGGCCCAGATGGCATTCCATATATGTTCTACAAAAAATATTTCAAATATTTATCCCCATTGCTGCTCGCCTCACTTAACCAAAGCCTGTTGGAAACGCGCCTCCTACCAGGAGGACATGAGGCCTTTACTGTCACACTCTTCAAGAAAGGGGATAAGCTAGACTTATCCAACTGGCGCCCCATTTCTCTAACAAACACAGACACTAAAAATTTAACAAAAATTATGGCTAACCGGTTAGGGACTGTAGCATCTGCCACCATCTCCCCAGAACAATTCGGTTTCATTTCCAGAAGGTCGATTTGGGATAACGTGCACTCTGTGGATAATGTATGTCAGTCCACAGCCTCTGGGGCACTTGTATTCTTGGACCAACAAAAGGCCTATGATAGAGTAAACTGGGAATACCTCAGGGCCTGCCTCCATCAATTCCGCCTACCCCTCGCTTCATTAACTGGGTAATGCTGCTCACAGAATCTGCTACAATGGCAATGCATGGCCCTGGCTTCCTAACGGAAGTAGTCCGCTCTCAAAGGGGCTTGCGACAAGGGGACCCCCTCAGCCCACTCTTATACAACTTCAGCCTTGACCCACTACTGTGAAATGTGAATGCCCAACTCACTGGGGTCCATGTGCCAGGCCAAGCCCCAGTCAAGATAATGGCGTTCGCAGATGATTGTGTGGTTGGGGTGTCTAATAATCAAGATGCACGCGCGCTTGAAGCTCTCATCCAGGAGTATTCCCGGGTAAGCAACGTGGCACTGAACGCTTCCAAAACGGAAATCATCCTCCTTGGTCAGTTTCAAAACTGCTGGGCCTCAGCAATTAGTTCCCAACCCAGCCCATCTGCTCGCCCACGTCCTCGCCCTACTAACTCAACACACACCGCTCCACTGGTGCTCCCCTTTGTGCCACGCCCTACCATAGGACCGGTACGCCATCTGGGCGTGTGGAATGAGGCAGGCGGATACGCGTCAGCAGTAATGGAGTGCCATATTCTAGACAATGTGACAAAGCGCATCGCCTCCCTCAGAGCCCACCCTACTTCCCTTACTGGCAGAGTTGTTTTAGCCAACTCTATGCTTCTCTCCAAAGTCTGGTTTGGAGCCCATGCCATCCCCTTCTCCCCAAGCTTCTTCAAATCCTTGTATGCCTTGCTGCAAGGATGGCTTTGGTCAGGCCGCCCTCCACCAGTGCGGCTAGAGGTCATGTTTGGCCCTCATCATCATGGTGGCATGGGCCTGCTTGACTTCAAAGCCCATGCTGCCAAGATCCTGGGCACCTGGATTGCGGCTGTCACCGCCCCTACACTCCCCTCCAAACACTGGTCCCGCGCAGCCCGCTCCAACTTCTCCCACGCTTTGGGCCTCAACAATCCATCAAACCCCCACTCCCTGATGAAATACCTCGCATCACACACATCGGCCACAGGTCCTCACGGGACTAAAACCCACTACAAACGAATCCTACTCTCCATGCGAAGCGCAGAGTGGAGAATTCGTATTAGTGGACATACAACCCGAAGAGGCCGCCCCTCTCCTCAGCTCACACAAGAGGTACAGGGGCTACCCATCCATGATGGCGTGATCCCCATTCGGCCCCATGTCCTATCCAGGGTGGACTACCTGGACATGATGGACATCCCTTATTCTATTGAGACCCAAAAAACTATCTGGAAATCCGTACACCATCCTCTGTTGCAGCCTCAAGTCCACTCCAATGTGTGGCGCTGCCTGAGGCGGGTGTATCATACAGCTGAGCGCTCTAACGCTTTACACTCATCCTGTGTCGTGTGTGGCCAGTATGGAACGCTTGTTCACCGCCTGGAAAAGTGCCCTACCTCTAAAGTGATATGGTGCGAAGATCAACGTCTGCTGGTCCAGGATCAAACGCATCCCTTCAGTCTGTCAAGAGATATGTTTGCTCTATCAATGGCCTCCTCCCTTCCACCCTCCCTCCGTGCTCTGGTGGTTGCAATCGCCATGTGGACCATCCACACGATTGTCTTAGATGCCATCGCAGGCTCCACCCCCACCCCCTCCTAGAAGCTGTCCACAGATTCCGGTCTCATTTGGTGGACCACTTTTAAAGAAGATGTTTGGATACCTCCCACCGCGTCACTGACAGCTAGTCTCCTCCTGGTTCCCAGTCTGGTTCATCAAATCAGATCCCTTCCCCCACACGTGTTCAATTGTGGATATGGCCCCTTCACACGCTTCCTCCCCTCCCCATAAGTGGCGTTCCCGCTGGCAACAAGAGATAGCATCGTTTCTCTGGGGTGCCTCCCCTGGTACTAAGTTTTGTCTCTTCTGAGTCATATTCGGAAGTGTCCATCCCATGGTTGGCCTTCCCCACAATAAATTTAAATTTAAATTAGATTTCTTATGTTTATTGATTAGGGTTTGTCATTTATAATTGAGGGTGTTTTTGAAGTTGTTAAAGCGTTGACAAAGACTTCATTGGCAGTAACTTGCAGGTGAGCCTGAGCGATTCAATCTGCTATTAAAGGGTAAATGGTCTCATTACCTAAGCATATTGCTAGCTTGAAATAATATATGCAGTGGTTGGATAAATGCGTTGGGACATGCTATTTTACGAATCCAACCCTATGAATGATCATGATCTAGCCAGGGGTAGATCCCAACTAGTTGAATGAACTTTTCATCATTTAAGATGAGTTGTTAGGATTAAATTTATTAGTGGCAGATTTTGTTTCTATTGGAGTACTAACAGAAGAGTTGGGCACCAAATGCCTTATATAAACTACTCCTTTACTTAAATAAAGACATAAATTACAGTAGGAAACTAGATAGTCATTAATTTTTATTGTGCTTTTATTAAAGAGTTGAATGAGATGGATTTCCCTCATCTAATCTATTTTCTCTCAAGATCTCTAATATAAAGTTTGGAATGGAAAGGTTCCAATGTTCATTTGTTACCAAATCTGTGTTTATAGACAAAGGACTTTCCATTGTCCAGATTCTTAAAATTAGAGAAGAGGTTTTCAACACCTTCCTATATGATAATACTTAAGCAAGCTTAATGCCCTTGGTCATTAATAACTCAACTGGATAATTACATTTTAAAAGTATAACTAATCTATATTATTTTAAATCAACAATAACTCAAGCTCATATAGAACTTGTACAGTAACCCAAAAAAATGTTTACATTTGGTGCTCAGTAAAGGGTTGTTGAGCCTTAAGTCCAAGTAGCGCCACAGAGTTATCAGCATCATGTCTTACAAGATTGAACTTTGGAATTTATTGTCAGGAACAGGAGACAATTAATAGGCTGCGCTGAATTCAGCATCTCAATCAAATATAATTACCTTGGAAGAACGAGTAACATATGCTGATGAGGAAATAGGGAAGGTTAAGAAGGTAAAAATATGATCTATACACAAAAGTCACCTCCTGAAGAGAACGGATTCTGAAGTAATCAAGGAATTAGTGTTCCAAAAGGATGATTTGGATTCAGAAAATAGCAATTTCTTTAGGACCCATGATGACAACCTAAAAATCCGTTATAAGATCTTTAAAGCAATAAGTGAAGCTGCACTATGTTGAAGGCAGATGAAGCTGGAAAATGATGTAGATGAAGAAAGTACTGTTGGGAAGCTACAGCCACCAAGATATATTCTAGGGGCATATGCAGCACTTTTAAAAAATGACTAAAGAGAATACCATAGTGATTAATAGGGTTATCACTTGCATACCTCCTATCGCAGCGTGACTTAAAGAATTATGTAGTACTCCAAAACTAACTGCGTTTCACTAGGATAACACCCCAGCCTTTTTTTCTGAGCAAAAATGATTATGTCAATATATAGTGACTATCAGCAAGAGGTAACAGTAATAAACTGTTTAGGCACCAATTGTCATAATATGATGTTGCACACCTTAACATGGATAATTGAAAGTATGAAGTTGCTAAAGAAGCAATCATGAACAAATTTGACAGCCCTGAACAGATGGCTAGCCATGAACGGGAGCTCATAAGCATACAATCTTAGAAGGGTAAGTCCTTGGACGCTTTTGCCAATTGTTTTATCAGAAAGCACAAATCTTGACTGGTGAAAATAGCTTTTCAGACTTCTTTTATTGTATTGCTATGCAGACGGCACTTCATCCCTACCAATAACTGCACCATTTCATGGTTTCAGCGCTTGTATCCAAAAATTTTCCACTTTTCAAATGGTAGGATATCTCAAAGTGTTAGAATAAACGATTGAACTACCTAAATGAACCGTTAAAACCATTTCAGTTAGAAATAATTTTAATACTGGGAAGTTTAATGTGCCAAATAAGGATTTACAGAATCGAAATACAATAGGGAAATTAATTGAAGGGCTAAGATGGACGGACAAATCTCAGATAATTTTACCAATAATATGGCAAATTGGTCATTTTTTCACTATTTTTGAATAAAATCTTCAAAGAGGAAGTAAATAACGTCCATACTAAAGAGAAAGAACCTGTTCAGGATAAGGAAATATAAATGGCCGTTTAGATATGTAATAATATAGTAATGAAACCAATAATGTTCCCCATGACATTTTTATAGATGAATAGATATTTCTATTTAATTAGTCAATGAAGGAACGCCTGATCCAATCTATCAGGTTAAAGATTAAAATGTAAAAGTGTTTACCATAGTAAAGACAAGGAGTATTGACCCAGACATTATGAAAAATCTCACTTGACCTTATGCTCATCAGCAAATAAAAAAGCCCTGAAATTCCAAAAGCTCTGAAGTATTACTTAAGATGAAGCTTGATGATGTGAAGATTCCAATTCTATTAGTGCTATCAAAGAGTCCTATCCAGATTTATCTGCACAAATTAGTTTATTTTAGATCGGTTTCAGATATCAATGTTCACTTGGTAAAAACTTGTTACAATAATCTGAGCAGGTATATGTAGATTTATTGGTCAATTAAGTAAAATTATATGAAATGTCTGATAGTGATGTGCCCACCAATATAGAATCAAACAAAATTGCCAACAAAAATATAAATCTCTCTGTATTTAGTGCACTGGAAAGAACATGTGTCTTAAGTTAAATACTATAACCTCCTGTGGAGCAAATAGTGTATTGCCTCTTCAGTTCTATTACTGGTGACATCAGCGCCCACTATAGTGTTGGTGAATCAAAACTATGATATTCTCATCAGAATGGAGTTCTTGAAATATTATGGTGTCAATGGGATTTCAAGAGAATTCCATGATGGTTTTTGGCTAATGTTGCTTTGGTATATCGCAAAAAGGGAAACTTTGCAAAAGATAAAACTTTGAACTTCAAAATACAATGATAGCATATTTCTAGTTCAAAAAGTTACGGGAAAGAAAAATTTGGGAGATATCAACGCTTACATACAAGATTTGTGGAATATCTAAAATGGAAAAACATTAACTAACATTCATCCAGAACAAAAATAGTAGTCAACATAGGTTTAACTTTAGATATTATGTAACAATTAAATGCAGAATTTATCAGCCCATGCAAGAAATTAAGAATGAAGATATGGGAAGCTTATGGAACTATAGTTCCAGGCCATGGAGAAATTTGAGTTTTACTGGAAAATCTAAGTGGAACCTCAATAAAAATGGTGAAGAAACAATTCTATGCACTTGCTTATTTCTATAAGTTATCATTAGTTGAGATTTTTTGATTTAAGAAAGATATCTGTAATGCGATTCTTATAAGAAATTGCTGAAACATCATGCACTGATGGATCACGAGAGATTTGCTGGGTTATTAGAACATCACCGGATGTAGTATCTCAAATATTCAAGAAATATTAGGTGACATTTGCCCAGATGATCATGACTTGGAATGTGAAAAAAATGTAATCCATATTGGTGATACTAGCGATTCTCTGCCAATATAAATGTTATAAGTCTAACGTTTTAAATGTGCTGAGGCAGTAGATACTGAAAAATTTAGTAAACTAATTGTGCATAGACCCCTTATGCCTTCATCAAGTCCATGGGCTAGTATGATCCTAATAGTAGAAAAAAAAGGATAAGTTGACTTAAATAATGATAAATTATTGCAAATTTTTAGAATTGTTGAGAGGGATTCATATCCTTTGCCACATATTAATGATGCTTGAATGTTTAAATGGAGCCAATTTTTTTTAGTTATGACTTTAATTTTGGGGTATTGGAATATAGATTCTTAAAAAAGAAGATCAGGGTAAGTGTGCGATAATCACCACATAAGGGGTATATCAGATGACTAGATTGCCACAAGGATTCCATAATGAAAAAGCTACTTTTCAACGGGCTATGGATTCCATTTACTCAATTTATAATTTTTCTGAACTTTAGTATATCTGGATGATATCAACTTTTTTGTAGTAAATTAACTGAACAACTTTAACATTTAAGGAAGTATTTAAACCTCTAGTGACAGTAAATATAAAGATCAAACTGAAAAATTCATTTTCTCAATAGAGATTTGAGCGCTTTTATTTATAGCTACTATAACTTTTAGTAAATGATTCAATTCAAATAGAACAATTTGTTAATCAATACCAGTTGAGCTGAGCACAATTAATAAACAACGACAGAATTGGGCAAATGCAGTAAAGGGTAGCATACCTGGATCTGCACCACCCAAAGACACCAAGTACGCAGGAATAAATTGAAATAATATTAAAACAAAAAATCTGAGGTGGTGCACTTCATGTGTTTTGTAATTTTTTTAGTAAAGTACTGTAGTTACATGGTTGTATCCCACTCTCAACCACTGTCATCAGTTGAACATGTGATACATATATTCTTGGGAACAGAGACACCATAAATGTGGGAAAATTCAGGGAAGCGCAAAAAGATTATTCCTGCATGTGGTGTAATTGACAGCCCATACTATCCGCTGTGGTTGGGTGGATATTGGTGAAACAATGGAAGAAGAAATAAAGCAGTAAAGGTCAGAGTAGTTGTCAGTATTCTCACTTTATTGGGGAAACCCCAACTAGTGGCTTTGACCCACCTATGGGCAGATGCCGGATTAGGCTCCCCATTAAATTGGATTGAGCCTGATCTGAAGTATTTGGGATCAGCTCTGATAATTTAAACATGTTTAAATATTTGACACCAGTGACTAATGCTGAGGATGTCAAAACAATCAGGTCAAGGAAAATCCTTTTGGTGCTCTCACCCCAAACAAGATACCTTTTTTGGTGCACTGGCAAATTATGGCAAGGAAGCTCCTAATCCCCTTGTAATATTTATTTCAATCGATTTTGGCAATCAATGCCAATGATTTCCTATTCCAAATCTTCCCTTCCCGATCCAATGAGGATCTATAAATACCTTAAGAATCATTCTTATAAAATACTTTCCTTTGCAATCTCTTTTCCTTTTTAGCTTAACTAAGGCTTTTTAAGGCCTATTAACTCGCTGGGGGCTTTAGGGACCTAATTACCTATGGGCATAAGTTGGAGTTTCTCCCCCATGGCCTGGTAAAAGTGTTGCTCCCTGCCAGGTGCCCTTAAGTCCCCCAATGAAAGCTAATTCAGGGAAAATAAGAGGGGTGGTCACAGCCAGGGGCCATTGGTCTGGAGCATATACCCTGGGCCTAAACAACCCAGGAGGTAGACCTGGCCTAGCCACTGCCCCAAAAAGGGAAATCAAGGCTGGAAGTGGTAGAGTCAGTCAGGGAGGCCCTCAGCTGATCTAATTCTGGATACTGAGCAGACGAGCCCAGGATACCCTGTCCCCTGCACCAAGAGGGCAAGCCATATTGAGGTGGGACTAAGAGCTCCCTGAAACTAACCTGGGCGACCAAGCACAGGCTACCAGGGTTTGATCCCCAATGCCAGCACTGCGCTGATGCCAGGTTCAATCCTGATGCTGGGACCTCAACCCAATGCTGGCCCCAGCGCCAATGTCTAGTGTCAAACCTGTTGCCAGGACCTCCTCCTGATGCCAGCCCCAGCACTGATGACAGGTATAAATCCTGATACCAGAACCTCCTCCCAATGCTAGCCCCAACGCTGATGTTGGGTGTCAATCCCAATGCTAGCCCCAGCGCCAATGTCAGCTCTTATGCTGATGCCAGGGCCACTCCCTGATGACGCTCACCAGATTCTGTCATTGTGTCCACGCCAGCTACCTTGGCCCATTCCACCCTGCCACCTGGATCTGGTGACCCCACCTTGGCTCTGACCCCTAGATGAGGCTTGGAGGGGCTCTTTTGGGATTCTTCCTTTATTGGGGAAGCCCTTACTAGGGTCATGACCCACCTATGGGCGGATGCCAGATTGGGCTCTCCATTAACTTGCTGTCATGATTCTGATATGACTGGATGATAAGCCCTAAGTCATTATGGCAGAATGGATAGGAAGTTCCAAGTTTAATATGAGTAATGATTGATTAAGTGTCTTGAGATGAGGCAATATTGGGTTGTTGGGAAATCGCCTTAAATTAGGCATTCATAAAAAATTAATGAATGAAGAGTTTCTGGAACCAATGAGATACTGCAAATTAAAATACTAAGCCCTGGAAGTGGTATCATCCAAAGTCACTACAATATAAATGAGATGAGATGATTGAGAAAAGAAGGTTGTTATTAGTTTATATTAATTGGAACAGCGAGGATCTGCTGTATTGATTATATTAAATGAAAAAAGGGTTGTGAGAGCGAGTGCTCCATATTTATTTGAAGTTTATTCTGTTGTTTCAAGATGACGATCATCACATCATTGGTCTTAATTGCACAGTGGGTTGAACCCTGTGAAAAATCCTTCAGAGTATCTCTTGAATACCGCCAATTTTATAACAGTGGTGCTCACTACTGGGGCCAATTGATCAATTATAAAACGATATAAACTCAGTTGCCAGATACGTTACATCCATGTTGTTTTGATAAAAATTCTACACAACACGCTGGGCCAGTTGCCTATGCGGAGCTGAAACTGGCATTGGACGCTGTGCTTAAAAAACATGAAGAGCTGCTCCAGGAGGTTCGGTGCAATAATCTGTCTCCATTTGATCGTGAAGGGAATATTCATAGTTTCTTTAAGTGATTTGAAATTGTGACTAAAGGAGCCTCAGATCAATGGAAGAAAAACTGTTGATTTCTACCTTAAATTTCATAATTGCTGATCAAGTCGTCTGTTACCTTTCAGGAAGTTCCATTACATACCAAGAAGTCAAAGAGAGACGGTGCTGCAGTTGTTCAGCGGAGCTGAAAAGATGTCACAGCGGAATGCTGAGCTTTTGCCCATTGAGTTTTAGTGGAATGAGGTCCTCACCACGTTTGCTGAGCAATTTATGACAGAAGCTCACATGCTAATTGGGGCCAGAATTTCATAGGAATCTGATGTGTGTATTGCGATGACTCCAGCTGTGAAGCCATACCATAAGTTATAAAACGTTATGACCCCAATGCTGGATGTAGATGTACCTTTGCTTAATATTGTTCAGTTTTTATGCCATATATCAGCCAACTTCCTTCCACCTATTACTGAGCGGATCCTTCTACTACCACCACTGGATCATCTTACTTGGGGAACTTTGTCTGTCCAGTTCAGATTCCTTCAAGTTACCCTAAGCAGTTAAACGTCCACCCCATACCTACTTATTGTCCCTTGCCCAATTATCACTCTAAACCTGTTTACGCTGATCACTTCCAGCCCAACTTTTGACGTGGCTTATTTCACATTAATAAGGGACATGGACCCTATGGGGTTAGCTGTTTTAAATGCAGTTGACAGGGGCATCTGTCATGGTGGTGCACCAATCAACAGGTCTCTTGTGTACATCCAGAACAGTACTGCGAGGGAAAAGTCAGAGAGGAGTAGAGATGGAACTCTCTACCTCTGGTATACCAAACCCAAACGTCCCACCTGAACCCATTTGTGATTATTCAGTGGAAGTTCCCTTCCACAAAGAGTCAGTTTTATATCAGAAGACAGTTGGTGGTGAGTTTTTTGATACAAGTGCAGTCTGTGGCTTAGCGGAAGAGCGGTCTCAGTTGCAGGTTAAGCCATATGCTTGCTAAATGTTCGCCAATTTCCCCTGAAAAGTTAAACCCCTCCTCAGATGCACCTTTCTTGCGAGCAGTAAGCTTCGCTCTACCGGTCAACACTATTATAAAACAGTACCCCAGAATTTGTGAGGTGATTGTGTGTTTCCTTGGAAACAGAGACTCCATAAGTGTCCATGTTATAAACAGTTAAGACACATCTTACGCTGAATGTACTTACTGCGACCTGGTTGTAGCTAAGACCTGAGTCCATGTCATCATAGATACCAGTTCCCCTGTCAATATAGACTCCACCAAATTGGTGGCCAGGTTGACATTAAAACCAGATGTGGAACACCAGATGGTATACGGAACTTCTGGAGCAAAAACATGGTCTCTTAGGGACATACACCGCGCTTCCATTGCAGTTTGGTTCTATTGTCATGGTAGCCCCAGCTATATTGTTACCAAATAGCAATTATGATCTGTGAATTGAAACTTCCTTCTTGCGACACTATAGGGCTGTCATTGATATGGCGGAAGAGACTTTTGAGATATAGGGTCAGCGAATCCCAATTCACTTCACCTCTAGTGGAGTGCCAAATGACCTGGTGCATTTGGGAATACAAATTTAGCTTATAGCGACGAAGTAATCCCTGTGCGCTACCATTGATTAAAGGGCAAAACTCGGGTTCTTCCACAAAAGAATTATGAATCTCAAGGGCTGCCGCTCAGAGCTGCTGGACCTATATATATTCCATCTTGGTATCAAGTTATAGTGAACACTGACCTGGTAACTAAAGTTCCAGACAGACTTTGGGAAGTTTTGGGCCATATCAGCAATTGCGGTTTGAGCCCCACGTGGCCCCAGGCATTATATTACCAGGGCAGGGGAAGATCAAAGTTTTGCTTGCAAACCTACAAACGGTACCACTGCAAATCCGCCACCACTAAATAGTGGCGTATTTACACTTAATCCCCATTAAGGAGGTTCTTTAGGTTCATAAGTTTGGGTCACTGGAGGAATTTGGTCTGCCTATTGAACTACACCTCAGTGTAATGGCAGTTGTATCGTGCAATGAATTAATGGGGCTGTCAGAACCACAGAAGGATTTGGCAATCACTTTGTTACAAAAATATAAAGAGATTTACCATCGATGACCATGATTTAGGATGTGCGCGGGGGTGGTTCATAAGCTGGACACTAAAGATCATCCTCCCATCTGATCAAGGCTGATCCACCATCAAGGGTGGCAGAAGAAGTATTAACTGAGGAAATTGAAAATCTATTAGCGCAAGGGATTCTTGAACCATCAAAGAGTCCATGGGCTTCTCCTGTTCTTATTGTAAAAAAGAAGGATGGTACTAACCGTGTAGTAATTAACTACCAAAAACTCAAAAGGATCATCAAAAAGAACTCATATCCCTTACTGCATATTGATGACTTTTTGGATCAGCTAGGGGAGCTCATTTTTTTCTCAGCAATGAACCTGATCTCAGCTACTGGAAGATTGAGTTGCCACTGGCAGAGCAAGAGAAATGCGCTTTAATCACATCCAAAGGTCTTTTTCAACCTTATGGATGCCACAAGGGCTGTGTAATGCCCTGGCTACGTTTCAAAAGGCGATGGACTTTATTCTTGGTACCTAAAGCTGTCATGCGTCCTTGTATACCTCAATGACATTAATGTTTTCTCTCAAACCTTCTCTGAACACCTCGACCACTTAGAAGCAGTATTCCGCCAGCTCGCTGAGGTTAACATCAAGATCAAACCCCAGATATGCCATTTCTTTAAGGACCAGATGGAGTACCTGGAGTTCATGGTTGATGCCATAGGGCTGAGACCTTAACCAGCTAAGGTGAAAGCTATTCAAAAAATGACTCCACCCAACAGCAAGCGGAATATACAGGTATTTTTGGGAATAGTCAGATATTACCAGCGCTTCATCCCTAACTTCAGCTGTATTGGGGGCTCATTATTTGGGCATTAAGAAAGGACACCATGTTTGAATAAACGGAGCGTCAGCAATGCACTTTTGATATTCTTTGTTTGGCGTTGACCAATGCACCATTTTCACACTATCTCAATTTTGAAAAAGAGTTCATTGTTCAAACGGATGCATTTTCTTCTACTCTAGGGGCAGTCCTATCTCAAATAGACGAGGAAGGAGAAGAGCACCACATATCATATTGTAGTCATAGTTTGAACAGTCATGAGCGCAATTATACTGTGACTGAGCGGGAGTGTTTGGCGGTGATCTACACCTATAAGCTTTTTTGGGGGTATTTGCATGGGGTGAAATTCAAAGTTGTAATAGATTATGCCTCATTACGCTGGTTACAGAATTTTAAAGAGCCTGAAGGGCGTCTGGCCTGATGGGCTCTTAAACTGCAGGCATACAATTTTTAAATCTTCACGACCTGGAGCAAAACACCAAAATACCAATTTTTTGAGATTAACCATGATTGCAGTTATAGTGGATCAGAGTAATAAAATGTTTGATAAGGTGCTTATCACCAAGTACGATGATGAACCGCTTCCATTCATCAAGGTATTGGATGGAATAAGGACCAATATGTTCCAGAAAAATGAGGAATTATGTAAGCGAATAGGGGACACTACCATGAATATCCCAACACCTTCTGCCCGCCCAACTGTTATCATGAGCGCACATAGGGCCGTTGGGAATTGTGGTGTGCACAAGACATTGTAATTATTGTGGCCTCAGTATTACTGGGAAGCGTAAACTTCGATGTGCTTGTTACTATCTCCTTCTGTCATTATTGACAAGTGAAAAAGCCGTTCTGCTAGAAGACCTCATACCAGTTAGTGAAGCCACACTTTGCTTGGCATATGGTTTCCCTAGATGTTGTCATCCCTCTGCCAATGGGAGCTAACTGGTCCAAGTACATTTTGGTGGTAATTGACCACTTAACCCAGTGGGTTGAAGACAGGGTGTATGAGACTTAGGGGCGGTCACAGTGGCCAATTTCATAATAAAATGCATTATTCAGCGGCGTAACTGCCCTCAGTTACTCCTTACTGATAACGGAACTAACTTCACTTCCCACATCATCCCAAAGCTTAACAAGCTAATGGCCATCCGAGGGGCTTTGACAACCCCATACCATTCTGAGTCTAACTGAATGGTGGAGCGTGTCAATGGGGCCTTAGTGAACATACTCCATAAATTAGTAGCGGATTGAACCTAAGATTGGATTTCCCTTTTGTCCACCGCCATCTTTGTTTATAATTTTAGTTATCATTCCACCACGGAGAAGAGTCCCTTTCAATTACTATATTGCTGACACCATGCCATTCTGGCGCTGCTATACTCATGTGTAGAAGACACTGGTGGAATGGATACCCAACGTTGTTTGATGTTTCTATCTGACACCTTAATCAGATTTCAAACTGAAGCAGACTTCAGTTTAGCTAAGAAGATTAAGATTAAAGCTGCTGATCAGGTATGGAGTAGAGGGTTAGCACAGTTCAATGATGGGGACATGTTTCTATTCCATGATCAGCACAGTTTTGGACAGAAACACAAGTTGTTCAGTATCTGGATTGGGATAATCGAAATTATTGAGAAGACAGGTATGGATGCATATATTATCAAGGACCCTGCTAGCAGTCAGATCACCAACCTAGTGCATGTGAAGTTCCTCCAGGCATATAAGCAATAGGAGCCCTATCATCCAGTCAAAGGGGGGGTAATGTCACGATTCTGATATGGCTGGATGATAAGCCCTAATTTGTTATGGCGAATGGATAGGATCCACCAAGTTTAATATGTTTAATAATTATTTAAGTGCCTCAAGATGAGGCGATATTAAGCTGTTAGGAAATCGTCTCAAATTAGGCAATCATGATTTTAATGAATAAAGAGTTGCCAGAACCAATAAGATATGGCGAATTAAATTACTAATCCATGGAAGTGGTATCATCCAAAGTCACTACAATATATAGATGAGATGAGATGATTATGAAAAGAAGGTTGTTATTAGTTTAGAGTAAGCGGAACAGTGAGGATCTGCTATATTGATTATATTAAATGAAAGAGGGTTGTGGGATTGAGTGCCTTATATTTATTTGAAATTTATTATATTGTTTCAAGGACGATGATCATCACATCATTGGTCCTAATTGCTCAGTGGGTTGAACCCTGTGAAAAATCCTTCAGCGTATCTCTTGAATACTGCCAATTTTATAACACTTGGGTTAGCCCAAACTGAAGTGTCTGGTATTGGCCCTGATAAATCAATTATATTTAGTTATTTGACAATGATTGACTAATGCTGATTATGGAAAACAATAAAGTCACAGCGAAATCCCTTTCAGCACTTGCACCACAATCAAGTTAGCCTTTCAGGCGCACCAGAAAACTATACTGTTGATGCTCTCAATTACATTGCAATATTTTTTGTAATTTTCAGCAATTTTGCCAAAATTTTCCTATTCTTAATCTTTTCTTCCTGTCCATTGAGGTCCTATAAATATCTTGAGGATCATTTTAATAAAATAATTTCTTTCACAATCTCTTTTCATTTTTTGCTTACATAAGGCTTTTAAGGTCTATTAGCTCTCTGGGGCTTCAGAGCACTGATTAATTATGGGCAAAGGTTGAAGTTGCTCCCCCATGGCCTGACAGGAGTGATCAACCTTCCCAATGGTCAACGCTTGGTATTGAACAAATGCACATGTTGGACAGAATCCAAAGATATTTTCATAATTTTTGACTTCCTTTCAACTACAATGGTGTGCACAGTAGTTGAAAAACATCTACTGGAAGTTTTGGAATTCCACAGAGAAATTAAACAATTTTAAATGCAAAGATTCCAACTGATGCTGACCCTTAGCACTGGGAAGGCAATTGCAATCATGTCCCTGAACCAGGAGATAGCGGAGGATATCACATAAATCCCCCACATCACATCCATTATTATTGACAGGAAAAATCCTAATTATTCTATTCAACGGTGGAGAGCGCGCCCCCATATGCAACCACTGCCAGGTTTTTGGGCACAAGATTCATTATTGTCCCATAAAAGAATTCCTAAGAGAAATGGAATTTTGTTAGGTGAAATAGGTGAAGATGGCTCAGAGTACGCCAAAATCACTGACACCACACAAGCATTTAACTGGGGAGAATTAGGACAATATAATATAATTGACCCAATATCCCCAAATGAACGAAAAAAGGCCAAACAAGCTTGCAATTTGGCCGTAGCCAAGGCAAAGGCCTTTGCAGAATCATCTATTTTTCCTGAACAGATCCAGGAAGACATGGATGAACTTGAAACAATGAGCTAATCAAATCATACAAAAAACCAAACAACCAATCCAAACAAAATAGATTTAGTAAAAATGATTTTGAATCAAATGTGACAAAACAGGGGTTTAGCACACCACCAAAATTGCAAAGTACAACCTAATTGAGAGTGAAAATCAACAATTGGAATGTGTAAAAATAAAAATGTGGCTAATAAGAGCATACAAGTGCACCACAATAAGAAATTTATTTCAACAAAGGCAGGAGAGGAACAAAATCTGCGGTAATGAAAGGAACAGAATAAACTCCAACACCTACTCATAATTATGCAACCCGCAGCAAAGATGCAATGGAAGTAATGAGGTCAATGGAGTAGAGCCAGGGGACCCTGCTAACCGCTCCTGAGGCTCATCAGGCGTCTCAGTTGAGATAGGGACGCTGAACATAGTGGGACTTAAGGCCTTAATGTCCTGAGTCCAGAAGTTAAGTCTCCTATGCAACCCACCTGTGGATATCATGGCGGTGCAGGAAACCCACTGTCCACAGGGAAAGGAGAAACATGGGAAAACATGCTTCTTCCAACAATATTGCTTTGGCCACAACACTGTGGATCAATAGTAAATGCAAATCAAAATTTTAAATTCATTAATAAAATTCATTTTTGGATGGCCGCATACTAGTTGTTACCTTCTCATTCCACAAAGAGGTGCACACAATAGCTAGCGTGTAAGCACCAAACTTTGCAATAGACCGTTGAGAGTTTTTATCAGCTTTAACACAACTACATCTTCCAGCAAAAACCTTTGTAGTGGAAGAATTTAACTGATGAATTAACCTAGACACTTACTGATGGCCACGCACAATGGATACACCAAAAGGGCAAGTAAAACATCGCATGCTAAAGGCCACCCTGGTACTATATGATCCATTACTAATTGGTCACCCTTCCTACAGAACATGAAACACTCAAATGTGCACAACAGTATATTTCTATGTTGCAGTTAGACCTATGTTGGGATTTTGCCTATATTCTTAGCCCGCTAGATTACCAGAGATCGCTAGGGGACAATCCCCTAATGTGAGGTGAATTGGAAATCAGTGGACCCTAATTTTGGAGTAACTATGTTCAGGAGATTTTGGGATATTCCCCTGGTTGTATCCATTGGGAATTAATCTGGATGATTACTTAATTTCTCTTCAGGCGGAGTGCTGAGGAAATAGGGGCATCTGATAGTGATTATCTATCAGGTGTACTGATTGGGATCATTTGGGTTTCATCAATGACTAATTGGGAATGAGTAACAAGTTGCAAAGCTTATGATGCCGCCTGCAACTAGCGAATTGATCAGTTGGTACATGACCTGCCTTAATGAGTAATAAGCCCATTACCTAAGCAGGTCGCTAGCTAAATATGGTTGGTTCACTTGGATCAGGAGGAAAACATTAGGGACACGTTTTCTGAGTTTTCCCATTTAGGTTTTGTGGATACACAATTATGGAATCCTAGCCAAGATGGGGAAGACCGTCGCTGCAAAGATGATGATGGGTGATTCAACAGCAAAGGCTGTCATTTCATTGAAGAGGTGTCATTTGAGGGTTGGACGACCAAATCCCCACTTTAAATTCCTTAAATTCACTTATAATAAAAACAGTTTATAGTAAAAAGTATTTTACCAAGATCTATATCTGATATATAGTTTAAATAGTAAACTATTAGCAGCTTTCAACTGGTCTATTCTTCTCAATGATAGATTTACTGTGTGTGATAATTGGGAGACTCTTTTGGGAAAAGATAAAGATCTGAGCGGGAATTTAGAGAAGGATAAACTATTGGGGATTGCTGCTGACTGTGTTTGGATTGAAGAAACTGTCACCTTTAATCTCAGAGAAGATTGGGTTGGACATAATGAAAAAATGAATCCTTAGATCAAGACATCTAAAGTATTTCAAGTGGAAATAATGCCCCAGCGTTGGGCTAAGCTATAAGAATCCCACTCAACTATGTATATTAGTTGCCATACTATTATCAACCAAGAATACATATATTATACAATGCGGACAAAGCGCACAAGAACCAAACCTGTGCAGTAATAAGTTTATTTAATTGTTTGCTGATAAAAACCCAAAACAATAAATTTTTACAACCTAATACTCGCACCATGAATTCTCCAACACCAAATTCATAAATTTATAACTAAGAAAATTAATTTCCCAATTTCCAGCTAGTTTTGGTGTCCATCACACCTGTGGAAACATCTATCCAAGAACCCAGGTGTGCAGAATACGCCCAGAAAATTTATTTTAAATTTATTGCAGGGAAGGCCGACCATGGGATGGACACTTCCAAATATGACTCAGGAAAGATAAACTTAGTACCAGGGGGGCACCCCAGAGAAGCGATGCTATCTCTTGTTGCCAGCGGGAACGCCACTTATGGGGAGGGGGAGGAAGCGTGTGAAGGGGCCATAGCCACAATTGAACACGTGTGGAGGAAGGGGTCTGATTTGATGAACCAGACTGGGAACCAGGAGGAGACCAGCTGCCGGCGACGTGGTGGGAGATATCCAAACATCCACGCTTGAAAGTGGTCCACCAAATGAGACCGGAATCTGTGGACAGCTTCTGGGAGGGTGGGGATGGAGCCAGCGATGGCATCCAAGACAATCGTGTGGATAGTCCACATGGCGATTGCAACCACCAGAGCACGGAGGGAGGGTGGAAGGGGGAGGTCATTGATGAAGCAAACATATCTCTTGACAGACTGAAGGGATGCGTTTGATACTGGCCTAGCAGACGTTGGACTTCGCGCCATATTACTTTAGAGGTGGGGCACTTCTCCAGGCGGTGGATCAGCGTTCAGTACTGGCCACACATGACACAGGATGAGTGTAAAGCGTTAGAGCGCTCAGCTGTATGATACACCCGCCTCAGGCAGCGCCACACATGGGAGCGGAATTGAGGCAGAAACAGAGGATGGTTTGCGTATTTCCAGATAGTCTTTTGGGTCTCAGTGGAATAAGGGATGTCCATCATGTCCAGGTAGTCCACCCTGGATAGGACTTGGGGTCGAATGGGGATCACGCCATCATGGATGGGTAGCCCCTGTACCTCTTGTGTGAACTGAGGAGAGGGCGGCCTCTTTGGGTTGTATGTCCACTAATACGAATTCTCCACTCTGCGCTCCACATGGAGAGTAGGATTCGTTTGTAGTGGGTTTTAGTTCCGTGAGGACCTGTGGCCGATGTGTGTGATGCGAGGTATTTCATCAGGGAGTGGGGGTTTGATGGATTGTTGAGGCCCAAGGCTCAGGAGAAGTTGGAGCGGGCCGCGCAGGACCAGTGTTGGGATGGGAGTGTAGGAGCGGTGACGGCCGCAATCCAGGTGCCCAGGATCTTGGCAGCATGGGCTTTGAAGTCAAGCAGGCCCATGCCACCATGATGATGAGGGCAAACATGACCTCTAGCCGTACTGGTGGAGGGCGGCCTGACCAAAGCCATCCTTGCAGCAAAGCATACAGGGATTTGAAGAAGCTTGGGGAGAAGGGGATGGCGTGGGCTCCGAACCAGACCTTGGATAGGAGCATAGAGTTGGCAAGAACAACCCTGCCAGTGAGGGTAGTAGGGTGGGCTCTGAGGGAGGCGATTCGCTTCGTCACGTTGTCCAGTATACGGCACTCCATTACTGCTGACGCATATCCGCCTGCCTCCATCCACACGCCCAGATGGCGCACCGGTCCTATGGTAGGACGTGGCACGAAGGGGAGCACCAGTGGAGCGTGTGTGTGTTGAGTTAGTAAGGCGTGGATGTGGGCGAGCAGATGGGCCGGGTTGGGAACTACTTGCTGGGGCCCAGCAGTTCTGAAACCGGCCAAGGAGGATGATTTTAGTTTTGGAGGCGTTCAGTGCCGCGTTGCTTACCTGGGAATACTCCTGGATGAGGGCTTCAAGCGCGCGTGCAGCTTTGTTATTAGACACCCCCACCACGCAATCATCTGCAAATGCCATCATCTTGACTGGGGTTTGGCCTGGCACATGGACCCCAGTGAGGTGGGCATTCACATTTCGCAGTAGTGGGTCTAGGCTGAAGTTGTATAAGAGTGGGCTGAGGGGGTCCCCTTGGCGTAGGCCCCTTTGAGGGCGGACTACTTCCGTTAGGAATCCAGGGCCACGCATTGCCATTGTCACAGATTCCGTGAGCAGCATCACCCAGTTTATGAAGCGGGGGGTAGGCGGATTTGATGGAGGCAGGCCCTGAGGTATTCCCAGTTTACTCTATCATAGGTCTTTTGTTGGTCCAAGAATACAAGTGCCCCAGAGGCTGTGGACTGACACACGTTAGCCACAGAGTGCACGTTATCCCAAATCGACCTTCTGGGGATGAAACCGAATTGTTCTGGGGAGATGGTGGCAGATGCTACAGTCCCTAAACGGCTAGCAATGATTTTTGTTAAAATTTTGGTGTCTGTGTTTGTTAGAGAAATGGGGCGCCAGTTGGCTAAGTCAAGCTTATCCCCTTTCTTGAAGAGTGTGACAGTAAAGGCCTCATGTCCTCCTGATAGGAGGCGCGGCCAGAAAATTTAGCCAGCTCAGAATTTCAATGTTGGTTGGAGGAAATTCTTCAACATAGGATTTTCAAACACCTTTCTGTTCAAACCCATTAATCACCCAGGAAAATTTTAAAAGAATCAACATCCTAACAGAATAAACACACAGCATCAAGAAGATACATGGCAGCTTCAGCCATCATCAAACTCACCTTGACAGAAATTAATCACCTGGAAAACAAAGCCCCATGCATAGGATACAGCCTTGGATGAGTACGTAAACATGCAGAGGTTTATGCACGGTTACTCACCTTAATACATGGACATTAACACTTAGTTGGGGTTCAATATAGAGCAAAAACCCTAAAAGACCGAGAAACTTGTTTGAGCACTTTTTTCTATCATTTTATGACTGATAAAACACGGTAGCTTGCACACAGGTCTGACGACCAGATAAATCCATAATGGAAACACCCAAAGAAGTCACAACTGAAGTACACAGGCTATATACAAATTTAAAAAATCCAAACTGAAAGAACCAGCAAAAAATATGGATCCTCGCAAATGCACATAATGACACCACAGTTCAAAACAACAATTTAAATTTATTTAATATCATTTGAGAAAAAACTTTTTTTTCTCGTTGCAAACACTTTTGCAACCCATTCAATTCAAGACTACTTCTAGTTTGATAATCTCATAGAGGGGATTAGTCTGCGCCCATGTCTGGGAGCAGTTGGGCAAGCAAGGCAAGAGGAGCAGGTGGAAGGCCCGCGGCCTCCAACATTCGAAAATGTCCCAGAGAATCCAGCGGAATAGACAAAAATTTTAAAAAACTGGTGGTCACTATTTCCCCAGAGATACTCGCATGGCAAGCACGATGCAACCAGTACATCAACACGCCACACTCCCAGCCACTTTTGTTGGTGGAATTTGGAGTCTGTGTGTATCTGGACATCCAAAAAACGGCCTTATGGGAAAAATTTTGTGAAGATAAACAAAGTTCCTGACCGCGGTGTACGTTGCACCTCACTCCATGTCATGTGGTTGGCTGGACCTAGGTTTCGAAAGCAAAATAGCAGCAGACGAGGCTGCAGCGGTGCGCATAGTGGTCGACTTCCCTGAAGGGCAATGTGTCAACGAAACCAAATGCACCAGATGGACAAAATCAAACCAAATTTTCCTCACGTTCAACTTTTTTCCCACTACAGTCAAGCGTGCCGTTCTGGAACAGCATCAGAAAGCTGGTATAACTGTATATGGCAAAATACAATCCTTTGAGATGCAACGCTTTACGCTGATGCCACACCTGTGCACTGGCAAAGCCATTGCAGTTCTGACCCCAACTGAGGAGATCGTGAAGGACCTAACCCAGATCCCGCACTCCACTTTTATTAAAATTGAAGGGCATACCACCCACCCTTTCTGGGTAACCGTAGACAGCGCACCCCCATCTGCACCCACTGTGACACGTTTAGCCATAAGGCACACGCATGCCCCACCAAGGAGAGCATCACATTCCAGGAGCACCCCTCAGTGGCCATGACCAATGGGGAGGCTCACTATGAACCAACCACCAGTACCAAAGAGGCCTTCCCGTGGGGAGCACTAGGCTGCTACTTATTAGTAAAGCCTGTCTCCCCTCAAGAGTTAAAGAAGGCCAAACAGGCCCGCAGGGCCATGGCCAAGGAAGTGGCCAAGTTCGCCTTCGCTATCCCACACTTTCAATACCAGGAGGACATTGAAACCTTCACAGTGGAAGCATCTTGGGAATTCTCAACCAATCAGATTGGGATGCTCAAGCTGATTGGGCCACCCAATCTGAGGATCTGATGGGCGACTTGATCTCACCCGACCTTTGCAACCAAGCCCCAATTGGAACCAATTTGGTCTCCAACCTACCTGAAAATTTTTTTTGCCCAAACGTTGGCACACCAAACTCAACCACACCACAAAAAATTCATTTGACAGCGGGTAAACCAAAAGTGAAGACAAAAGCCAATGCAAACATGTCTGCAAAAATTAACAAATCTTCCAATAGTGTAGCTGCAAACATCCACGCCGCCATGATAGCCCATGGGAATCCAGAGGAGACTGGTGGGCCCAGGTGCCCACCCCTCACACCTAAGGTGCGATGGGGGATGCCTTCACTTTAGGGACGTTGAATATTGCCAGACTCAAGGCCTTGCCGTCCTGGGATAGGAAACTGAGTTTTTAAAAAGTTACCCGTGGACATCCTGGCCATCCAGGATCCCACTGTCCGCGAGGTTTCAAAGATGCTTGGAAAACCATGCTCCTCCCTTCCTTATCCTTCTGGTCTGAGCACTGTGGGGTGCCTGTTCAGAAAAACAATTTTTTTTAAATTTTTATTGTCTGAATCCTTCCTTTATGGCCAAGTCCTCATTGTCACATTTTTGTGGGCCAACGTGGCGCACACTATCAATAACATTTATGCCCTGACCTGTGCACAAGAGCATCGGGAATTTTTCTCATTAGTCAAATCCCTTCCATTACCCCCTGACCCTTTTATAGTTGGTGACATGAAAAGTTGGTTAAACACATCCACGGACCGTTGGCCTTCCTCATCCCACGCCCCCCATGGTCACATAGAACTTCGCATTCTAAAGGCCACCCTTGGGTTGTTAGATGCGCTGCTGTGGCAAGCCCTGCTGCTTGAAAACATGATGAGCCCCACGTCCACAACGGCCAATTAAGGTCCATGTCCCAAATCGACCTTATCCTCACGCCAGTGAAATTTCAATCCCATATTTCCCACTTCCAAACATCAAAAATTGATTTCTCTGACGACCGGCTGGTCTTGATAACCTGACATTTACCTGTCACAGTGGCTAGGGCTCCGCATTAGTGCAAAATCTACCCACCCAAACTTGCATCGACAGGATTTTCCACATGGGTGGAATCAGCGACTTCAGCAAAAGAGTTTATTACACCATTTTTAACGGACCCAATTTCCACATGGTCAGCCTTCAAAGCGGATACCATCGCCACACTCACCATCTCTCCTCCCAATGCTCATGAGCCACATCGGCCATCATCTCACTTGCTCTTGCAGAGTTGGCACACCTGGAGTCCAACATCCCAGCCACGGGCTACAGCCCTGCTTGGGGCCAGAAGTGAGCAGAAGCAGCCACCCACCTCAACGCACTTGAAAGGAAACACAAACATTGGGTTTATGTTCAGTACAGGGCCAAAAACATTACAGAGGGCGGCATATGCTCCGCTTATTTTTTTAAAAAAATTCTTTGCACCGTGCCAGAGTGTGGCCTGCACACAGGTGCGGAGGTCGGACAATTCTGTCACGGATACACTGGCTGAAGTGGTGATTAAAATAAAAAATTATTACTCCAAGTTGTACTGATCCAATCCATTTCAGACAGCCGAAATGGCGAAATTTCTCAATAGCACTCACATCTGCACTATTTCCCAATACCTGGAGTTAATGAATTTGATTACTCCAGCCAAACTCTGGTCCGTCATTCACGGTGCACCAAAACGGAAATGCCCAGGCCCTGATGGCATTCCATATGAGTTCTATAAGAAGTACTTCATTTTTATATCTCCACTACTGCTTGCCTCCCTTAATCAGAGCTTTCTGGACACGCGCCTTCTACCAGGATGGCGAGAGGCCTTCACCATCACACTCTTCAAGAAAGGGGATAAGCTAGACCTAGCCAACTGGCGCCCCATTTCTCTGACTAACACGGATACAAAAATTTTAACTAAATCCATGGCTAACTGTCTAGGGATTATAGCCTCTGCCACCATCTCCCAGAACAATTCGGTTTCATACCCAGAATGTCGGTTTGGGATAATGTGCACTCTGTGGCTAACGCATGCCAGTCCACAGCCTCTGGGGCACTAGTATTCTGGGACCAACAGAAGGCATATAATAGAGTAAACTGGGAATACCTCAGGGCCTGCCTCCACCACTTCTGCTAACCCCCTCGCTTCATCAGCTGGGCAATGATGCTTACGGAATCTACAACAATGGCAGTGCGTGGCCCTGGCTTCCTCACAGAAGTAGTCCTCCCTCAAAGGGGCCTACGCCAAGGGGACCCCCTTAGCCCACTCTTATATAACTTCGCCTTAACCCACTACTTAGAAATGTGAATTCACCTCACTGGGGTCCATGCACCAGTCCAAGCCCCAGTCAAGATGATGGTGTTTGCAGATGATTGTGTGGTTGGGATGTCTAATAAGCAAGATGCAAGCATGCTTGAATTTCTCATCAAGGAGTAATACCGGGTAAGTAATGCTGCACTGAACGCCTCCAAAACCAAAATCATCATCCTGGGTCGGTATTAAACCTGCTGGGCCCCAGCAACTAGTGCCCAGACCGGCCTATCTACTCGCACATGTGCTCGCCTTCCCTGCTCATTCCACACCACCCCACTTGTGCTCCCCTTCGCGCCACGCCCTACCATAGGGCCTGTCCGCCATCTGGGCGTGTGGGTGGAGGCAGGCGGGTATGCCTCAGCAGTAATGGAAAGTCATATTCTAGACAATGTGATGAAGCGCATCGCCTCCCTAAGAGCCCACCTACTTCCCTTACTGGCAGGGTTTTTTAGCCAACTCTATGCTCCTCTCCAAAGTCTGGTTTGGAGCCCACGCCATCGCCTTCTCCTCGAGTTTTTTCAAATCTATGTATGCCCTTCTACAAGAGTGGCTCTGGTCAGGACGCCCACCGCCAGTGCAGCTTGAGGTCATGTTTGGCCCTCGTCATCATGGTGGCATGGGCCTGCTCGACTTTAAAGCCCATGCTGCCAAGATCCTGGGCACCTGGATTGCAGTCATCACCACCCTTTGCTCCCCTCCCAATACTGGTCCCACGCAACCCGCTTCAACTTCTCCCGCGCCCTGGGCCTCAACAATCCATCAAACCCCCACTCCCTGATAAAATACCTCGCATCACACACATTGGCCACAGGTCCTCACGGGACTTAAACCCACTATAAAAGAATCCTACTCTCCATGCGGAGCGCAGAGTGGAGAATTCATATTAGCGGACATACAACCCAGAGAGGCCGCCCCTCTCCTCGGTTCACACAGGAGGTACAGGGGCTACCCATTCAAGATAGCTTGATCCCCACACGGCCCCATGTCCTATCCAGGGTGGACTACCTGGACATGATGGACATCCCTTATTCCCTTGAGACCCAGAAGACTATTGGAAATACACAAAACACCCTCTGTTGCAGCCTCATATCCGTTCCCATGTGTGGCGCTGCCTGAGGCGGGTGTACCATATGGCTGAGCGCTCTAACGCTTTACACTCATCCTGCACTGTGTGTGACAGTATGGAACGCTGTTCCACCGCCTGGAAAAGTTCCCTACCTCTAAAGCGATATGGCGTGACGTGCAACGTCTGTTTTGCAGGATCAGACACATCTTTTCAGTTTGTCTAGGGATATGTTTGATTTATCTATGGTCTCCCCTCTCCCACCCTCTCTCCAAGCTCTGGTGGTCGCAATCGCCATATGTACTATCCACACGATTGTCTTGGATGCCATCACAGGCTCCACCCCCACCCTCCCAGAAGCTGTCCACAGATTCCGGTCCCATTTGGTGGACCACTTTCAAGCGTGGATGTTTGGGTACCTCCCACCGCATCGCCATCAGCTGGTCTCCTCCTGGTTCCCAGTTTGGTTCATCAACTCGGACCTTTTCCTCCACACGTGTTCAATTGTGGTTACAGCCCCTTTACACGGTCCCTTCTTCTCCTCATAGTGGCGTTCCTGCTGGCAACAAGTGATAACATTGCTTCTCTGGGGAGCCTTCCTTGTTACTAAGTTTCGTTTTCTTTTGTGTTTACATTCAGAAGTGTCCATCCCCTGGTCGGCCTTCCCCACAATAAATCAAAATATTAGATTATTAAGAAGAAAGGTGAAATCAACTAAGAATACAAGGATAAGAGTTTAGTGGGAGAATGAGAAGGGTGAGTTTTTAGTAATTAGCAGAGATAGTCTGCGTTTAATACATACTATAAAAGTGTCAGTTGGGTCAATATCTCCCTATTATATATTGATTATTATTATGGATTGGAGATCATCAAATCGTCCATCCAATTCTCAGTGGTGATTATATTGTGGAAACAGCTCAGCGGATTTAACCTATATTGTCAAAAGTTAATATTGTGCTCACTACAAGGGCCACTGGTCAACTGTAGTACAATGGCACTAGGGCATCATGGCGAGCCCTCACTCTTTATTCCAAAATTTAATTAATTAATGGCTAAAACTCATTGATAGAAAAGAGACATTTAACAAGTGATCAGCGTTATTCACAGTGATGGAACCAGGGGAAGAGGAAACTAATATGGAACTTCAGTTAGATGCTTGTCCCATGTTGGAGTCAGCCCAGCAGGGCCAGTCCACTAATGTGTCCCTCAGCAGTTGTGTGGTATCATGGAATGGCTCTTGTGGGGTTACTGCCTCTATGAAGAAGATGTGGGGAACATGCTCTGATTCTGTTTTATAATCGATGATACCAAGAAGCCATTTATGAATTGTATATCTCTTACCTTGATGCTACTACCACAGGGTTGGCTCACTGGCTCAGTTCCAATGGAGCTAAGTAATACCTGGTTTCATATATCAGCATTCGATCTGCCAACTACTGTGTGTGTTGGCCCAACATAACATTGAGAATGGTGATTCATGCATTTTATTCAAGAGCAGAAGAATGACACTCACCTCTTACCCGACTGCATTGACTACTTTTTCTTGGAGATCCAGGGGGTGCTAGTGCACGTAGATAATCATGTCTTTGACATCCACCATTGCCTAGATAATTTGTTCCACACTTAAATCATGAGTTATCCAGAGTAATAGTAGAATTGTTAGACAGGCGTGGGCTTTCAGCTGAGTGGATCTGGGTCGTTACAATGCTGGGTAGTAATACTGAGCACTTTATGGTGGAAATAGAGGAATAGGCAAAAGTAATGAAATGTCAGTGTCTTGGATTAGGGATCAGGTTATCCTGGCAGAGCGACGGATGACTGATCATGTTGACTTTGTGTCAGTGGAATTTATCAACTTCATGCTGAGTGGAAAACCAGCAGATGGCCAACCATACAACCAGCTCTTTTTTGGAGACCTCAGCGATATAGCCAATTGTCATGTCAGGTGAAACATTTGTAGAGTTCCAGACAGGCATTTCAGGGCCAAGCCATAACTCTTTTGTTCATTGAGATGGTAAAGTACGCTGATATGCTAGTGTGCTTGGATAACCTTTTAAGATCAGATGAGGAATTTGTGCAGGAATGCACCACTAGATTAGATAAGTGGATGAAGCGAACCAATAAGCACACAACTCTGGCTGACAGAACGCAATAATACAGGGCACAGCGGAGGATGTCCTTTCATAACTTCAAGCGATGGAGTGTAAGATGGGCAGAAGCGCAATTTCCACCAGAAATTACATATGGAATTTGAAGAGCTGAGGCAGGGGGGGTGAGAGATTGGTGTTGTTGGTGCTATTCAGTTAAAATGGAGCAGATAATAGACGAATTTTTACTGAACAGATGGGTGAGGGAGGTAAGGGTGCAGTTAGCAGCAAGTTTGTCAAAGAGTGCTATGAATTGGCCTGTGAGTTCCCTTTGGAAGTCACGGCAGTCCTCCCCATAATACAACCTCTTCCCAGTCTACTTTGGCAGATTCGCAACTATATTTACAACCCAGTTCTGGGCTTCAAGGAGGTTAATACCCTTGAAAAATCTAAATCTATCCCATCTATTACCCAAGCCTGAAGCATAGAGCCAAATGATTTTGTTCATATCAGAAAGCTGCCACTTTCAGGCATGATAGGACATGCATGGATATTTTTAACAATTTGAATTTGCCATGGAAGTAGTGTCAGATCAGTTGAAAGCTAAACTGTTGCTATCCACTTTGGATGTCAAATAATGGACCAAGTCACGTGTTGCCTAAAGAGTAGTGGTGTAACTTATCAGGAGGTGAAGGAGACTGTTTTCCATCTGTTTGGGGGCGCGGCAAAGTTAGTGCAGCGCAAAGCCAAATTTCTAACTATATAGTTAAAGGAATGATCCCCGGTGGTGTTTGCAGACAGTTCATAGCTGAAGCTCATGTGTTAGTAAAAGAAAATACCTTAACCAATGAGTATGTAGGCATAACCATGATGGTGGCAGTCAAGCCATATTGTGATCTGCATAATGCTATGACTCACATATTGACAAAGATGCAAACTTCCTACAAATTGTTAACACTTTACGCCATTTTTCTACCACGATAAGTGCATCCAACTTAGAGCTGAAGGCCCCTGCTCTCGCTGCCACATCTGTCGGAAAATTTCAAGTCTAATATTGTATTGAGAGCATTTTGAACGTTGTTGATTGTAAAATTGACCAAAAGACCCTGGCCAATTCGTGATGGAATCCTTTGAATCAAGCAAAAATCTAATAAATATTAGTAAAACTCGCCAAATGATTTGAATTTAGGTAGCTGATATTCCAAATCCTTGGCGGAATCAAGAAAGCTTTTCTAAGATCCCACCCCGCCTTACCACTTATATTATTCAAGCCACACAGTGGAAACCAGGCCCTTTTATAGGGTTGGAAGGGGTCCCAAAAAGTGCAGATATCTTCTCACATGGTGATTGGCTCAAATTGAGTAAAACATTACCTCATGGACTTGTCCTACCCACTCTCAACCCTCCATTAGCCTTTCTGATAAAGTGAGGTGAGAATCGAGGGCTTCAATAGGTCAAATAACTATATTTTCTTATTTGGATCAAGCCTAATAAGGATTTGATGTATACATCCCTTAAGCCTGTAGTGATTTTAATTACCAAGCTGTATTATTATATGAGGGTTCATTTTCTTTTATCCTTCACAACACTAATAAAACTATTATAAACTCAAATTTCTAGGTTATATTTATTTTCCTTTATTATAATTAATGATTTTATTCCCCTATTTGTTAGAGTTTTAGGCCCTAAACGCACTAGCGAGTTTTAAACCCTTAAAATCAAACAAGTGGTTCTCACTAAAGGAGCTTTACACTAAAAAAACCAACCAAAAACAATGGACATAAACCCTTGGCTAGCCTCTATTGAGCTCCAGCTAGCTAGTGCTTTGTGTCGTTTTAAAATGGTTGAGCACCACTCAATGAAAGGCCCTTATTTGTCTCCCATGGTATCCATAAACCCCTTTTAGGGACAAGTTTACCCCAGGTGAGGGAGGTTGTTTCTTTCCTATATATGTATGAAGCTGCTATGGAAGGGGCAACAAATCACCTTATAATTAAGTATCTCCTTCCCTTCTTGAGTCATGGCGCTCATGAGATAATTGTTCTGCACATGGCCACCCTTAGCACCTGGGAAGAAATTAAACAAGCACTCACTGAGGAATTTGGCTCCCTACAAAGTTTATACAGGAAAAAACAGGCCTTCATTTGCCTTAGCCTGCAACAGGGCGAATACATCACTTCTTTTGCTGAACGTTTATATAATAAGGCTCTACCCTTATTGCTTACTAAAATGCTACCCTTAGACGATGGTATAGAGGCTATCTTGGATGGCTTGGCGTCTCATCCCTCCTTGGCAATGCATCTCTCCTCTGTAAAGCGCTCATTTAAAAGTATACAAGATATCAAGGAAGCTTTGTTAGAGGTGGCTAAGATTTATGAACTTGATCCTATATAAGAATCTCTGAACCAAGCATCAATGCTGACCAAAGTAGCATCTACTACGGTGTTTCTCTCTTGTAGCCTGTTTCTACAAAGTTGCTATCATAACCTGCTTCTTCTTCCCTAACGATAATCAGATGATAATGTCTGTGACGGGCAATGCTCCCCTTCATTTTCAGCTCAGAAAGCTCAATTGGTAAAAGCAAATGTTCCTCTTTCTTGCCTTTCTTTTCTTCAGAGCAGCCATACCAAGTGTTCTAAAGCTTGCTCTTCAGTCTAAACTCATTTCTTGGGTACTAATCGCCCCTACTAATAGAGTGTTAAATGACCAGGACACAAAAGTTTAAACATCTTTTCCAAAAAGATCACTGCCACGGAACAACCCAAATCAGGGTAGCTAAAGCTTCTACGCCCATGACACTACCTCCCTTGACCTCTTAACCAGGTAACATTAGTCTTAAGTCTGTCTCCATGAAGCAGCATATGGCCACTACTTTGAAGGTCGAAAATCGAGCCGTTACAACTCCAACGCCTCCCCCAGAAGTTAGTAATGTGGAGGAACCAACTCAGGGCCTATCCTGACTTAAGGGAAGCCCTGAACCTACTTCATCCTCTATGGGCGCCCTAACATACATCGATAACCCCTCTGATGATGAATCTAAAGGGGGTGAAGATGTGGGTCATTATGTTCTAGGTGCCCCAAGTGACGTGGAGGTACCCAACTGATTAAACCCAGAGAGAGTGGATTGGGTTAGGGTACCCCTGCCAAACATATCTTTGTCAGGTGTTAAGAGGTCTAGAGGTTATTGATACCACCAGTGACGCTGACCAGCTCATTGCCAAAATGATCCGGCCCAACCAGAGTGTGTATAAACTGCAGTCTATCCGGGATAAATTCCATGAAACTGTCAAACGCCTTGCTTTTACTCTCCATTTGAAGCAGGTTCTCTCTCTTCTCTCCAAATTTGGAGGAACTTTAACTAAAGTGGAGCTTGTTGTTGAAGGAGTGCGGGTTATGGCTACTATTGACACTGGGTCCCCTGTGAATCTTGTGTCATCCAAATTTATGAAAAAATTAAGTTGCCCATGACCTCGATCACACATAAGATTTTGGAACATCGGGGCCACACAACACTCATGCCATCAGGGCCTAATTATCTTTACTCATCCAATTTTGGAAACTTCTCCTCTCAGCCCCTGAAAAGACTTGGCCAAAAATATCTATTATTTACTCATTGAGACCCAAATCATGCTCAAATGTGAAGGGTTATTAACTTGAAGCAGGGTTATCTATCCTTGCTTAACTATGAGGTTCCCCTGATTTTGACAAATGATGATCTTAAAATGGAGTATGCCTGCACCGTTGAGTTCCCCTCTTCCGCCTTACCCCTACATTACACCACAGAAGGACATCATAAAAAAATGTTGCCTCCATAAGTGGACGCCCTTGAGGGTATCCCTTTCTATGCTTCAGAAGAGTTCATAATTAAAACGGGTGAACAAGGGGTAGTTGATACTTGATTACCCTACAAAACCCCACAAAATCTCATTGCACCTAATAAGCATTGATGGAGTTAGTCCTTTAGAGCACAGAGTTTTGCCAGGCATGATAGACCCTGCCTATCAACAACCTATCATCCTTCTGCTAGGAATTCTCACCAAGAAGGATATGGTTGCAAATAAGCATTAGGAGATCGGAAGAGGCATGCTGCTTTCCCTTGAAGGAGTAAAACAATTTCATTGTATTGGATCTATGGCTGATATGGGTTTACCCGCTGACCAATCCTTATGTATCCTACACTCAGTGCAAATCTCCAATGAATTAACCCCAGCTGAGATGGATAAAGTTCACACCTTGCTTGAGGCCTACAGCGACATCTTCTCTACCTCTGACACTGACTATGAGCACATGAAAGGTTGGACTTATACTATTGATGTTGGGGATGCTCGCCCTATCCACTCCAAACCCTATCATAAGCCCAAAGTTGAGGAGCTACAGATGTGGAAGGAGCTCAAACAGCTGCTGGACGTTGGGTTGTTGGTGTCTGTAAAAGCCCTTGGTCATCCCCGCTACTATTGATAAAGAAGAAAAATGGAGGCCATCAGGTAACTATGAACTACAGAAAACTGAACAACCTCACCAAAAAAGGACAGCTATCCTATCCCCCGTATTGATGACGCTCTAACCCAACTCTCTGGGTCAAAATAACTCTCAGCCATGGACTTGGTTAGCGGGTACTGGCAGATGGATCATTATCCACAGGGTCAGGAGAAGTGCGCCCTTATATGCAGTGAGGGTTTGTTTCAACCCACTTGGCTACCTCTAGGGGTTATGTAATGCACCATCTAGATTCAGCGGGAAATGGGTCACATTCTCTAGGGTCTCAAGCTGAGATGTGTGATTTTCTTTCTCAATGACATCACCATTTTTAGAAACGGCAACAAGAATCTCATGCACCTAAAAGAAATGTTTCAACGCTTTTGGGCAGCCAACATAAAGCTGAGCCCTCTAAATGTAAAATTTTCCGGAAGAAGTTGGATTTCCTTGGGCACGCCATCTCACAAGATGGGATAAAACCTCTAGAAGGTAAAGTCAAATCAATAGCCAAGATGAATGAGCCCAAAACCCTTCTTGACATTCAGGTATTCTTGTGCATGATGGGGTACTACCATCAGTTCATTACCAAGTTCGACTAGCTTAGTGAACCCCTTGTACGTCTCTTAGCTAAAAACACCCCCTTCTATTTGGGTGCTGAACAAAAGGCCGCATTTGAGACCCTGAAGGAATTTTGCAAAAAAGACACATACTTCGTCATCCTGACTATGACAAGCCTTTTATGTTATTCACAGATGCCTCTGACTACGCTTTTGGAGCAATCTTGGCTCAGCTGGATGAAAATGGAGTCAATCATCTTGTGTCTTATTTTATTAAGGTGCTCCTAAAAACTGGGCGCATCTAAAGTGTCATTGAAAAGGAGTGCCTTGCCTTCTTTCTCACTGTCAATACTATCGCCCTTTTTTATATGGGACTTCTTTAAAGTAATTACTGACCACGCATCCTTAAAGTGGTTACAAAATATGAAGGACCCTACAGGGAAGTTGTCCCGCTGGGCTCTAAAGCTTTAGCACTACAATATGACCATTGGGCATAGAGCTGGAATGCGTCATATGAATGTTGATGGTGTTATTTCTCAGCATATATGCTTGGTTCCGCCGAGTTGGTTTGAACAGGGTACTAGCCACTGAGCAACCAGATCGGATGATATGAAGATTGCCAACTTTAATAAAGCTTGATAAACTATATATGGAGCTATCACCCCTTATTTTGACCTTTATCTATTTAATACAAATCGCAGACTTATCTGCAACCACCTAATCATGGGTAAAGACCTCCTCTTTAATCCTCCCTGTGACTCTTTATATCTCAGTTCCCCAAGCTGGATGCATCCTCAGCTTGGTAGTCTTCTATTTTTTTAGCACTAGTGGTGCCCAACCCAAAAGGGGGAGCCGCAACGAATCTGGGTAGTCTTCTATTTGTCTATCCATTTCTAAAAGCTCTCATTTATATTGAATCTCAGCGATATTCCCCTCAATTCGGCAAATGGTCATCATTTTGATAAATTATAATTCATATACCTTTTCCATAAATCTAGAGACTCATCTCAATTTCCCCTCCAATCTGCCGGTATGGGTAGCATATCATCCAGTCATATCAACTTCCAGACATTACCCCCTTTGACTGGACAATAGGATCTTACTGTTTATTTGCTCATAGGAATTTTGCGTGAACTCGGTTGATAATCTGACCCCTGCAGGTTCCTTGTTAGTTATACATCCATGCTGGTCTTCTAAAATATCTTAAACAGCCCGGCCCATATGTTAAAGAGCTTGTTTTCCCGCCCAAATACATGCTAGTCATGGAATAAAACATGGTCCCCTACAGCAAACAGCGGAAGTCTGCTTCATCTCTTATGATTGGCCGCCTGATCGAAAACTTCTTGGCCAAACTGGTTGATTAGGCTTCCATTTGCAGCTTGATCAATGTTTCCATAAGAGTCTTCAAATATTCTGAGGGTCCACACCGCCAGTGTCCTCTACACACGAATAAAGCAAGGCGGGCAGAGCCAAATGTTGACCATACAGCAGTTGGAACGGGCTCTTACCAGTGGACAAATGTTAGCTGATATTATACGCAAACACAGTGGTAGGTAGAAGGGCACTCCATTCTGAGGTCCAATCATTTACCAATTTGCAGAGTATGTTCACTAGGGTTCTGTTGACCTGCTCCATCATCCCATTTGATTCTGGATGATAGGGGGTGGTCAAAACCCTGCAGATCGCCATTAACTCGTTCAACTTTGGTAGAATGTGCAAAGTGAAATTGGTTCCATTGTCCATTAGTATGAACTGCGGGCAGCCATGTCGCTGTATAACACACTCCATAATAAGCTTGGAAGTGGTGACTGTTCCAAAGTCATTTATGGCCCTAGCCTCCACCCATTGGGTCAAATGATCAATGGTGACAATTATATACTTGGATCAATTGGTGCTAGTCATCAGGGGTCCCACTACATCAATGGAAACGGTGTGCCAGGCGAATTAGGGTCTAATCAGCTGGTATGTGGTCTTCTTGTGGAAAGGATTTTCCACTTGACACTTATGGCAACAACTAATTGTTTCCAATATGTCGTAATGCATGCTCTCACAGTAGTGTTGGGGTCGCAAAAACTCCAGCGTACTCCGCAATCCTCCATGACCTACAGCCCAATGAGCATCTATAATAATTGCTGGTCTAGCCAAAGGTTAGGGAAACTCAGCATCTAGTCTCCAATCTGCTTATATAGTTCTTCCCCACATAGGAAAGTACTCCCCCTGAGTCCATCTAATACCTTGATTACCTGAGGCTACTCATCCTGGTATTTAATTGCCACCATCCTTCTGTACATTATGTCAACTAAATCTGCCGTGATAATGACCGTTGGCAGCCAATAAAAACAATCCGCATTTTGATGTTTTGCTCCAAAAGGTGTATAATCTCAAAATCAAATTTCTATAGCTTCAGAGCTCAATGTGCGAGCCGTCCTTCCAGTTCATGCAGATTCTGTAGCCGGTGCAAGGAAGCGTGGTCTGTCACTACTTGAATCCTTAACCCATGTAGATATACCCAAAATTTTTTGTAAGCGTAGATCACTGCTAAATACTCCCGCTTGGTCATGGTGTAGTTTCGTTCATGACAGTTCAAGATTTGACTACAGAATGCAACAGGATGCTCCACGCTGTCATCATCCTTCTGGAATAATACTGCCCCTATAGCAGAGAGGGATGTGTCCATTTTCACTATGAACTGTTTGTCAAAGTTAGGATATTGCAAAATGGGGCGCTTGCTAATGTGGTTCACAACACGTCAAAAGCGTTCTGGCATCATTCCATCCAATTGAATGAAGATTTTCTTTAACAACTCGAAAAGTGGGGCCCTGATGCAGCTGAGATTGGGAATGAACTGTTGGTAATACCCAACCATCTCCAGAAACACATGAATTTCCCGCTTATTCCCTGGGCAAGTCATCTTTCTTATCACTTCCACTTTAGCCAGCTGCGGTTTAAGCCCATTTGAATCCATGATGAACCCAAAGTATTCCAATTGTTCTTTAAAGAAATGGCACTTCCGAGGCTTAATTTTGATATTAGTGGCAGCAAGGTGCTGAAACATTTGTTCAAAGTGAGCCAGGTGCTCTGTAAACGTCCACAAGAACACATTGATGTCGTCAAGGTAAACATAGGATGAAAGACAACTTTAAATCACCCAAAATCATATCCATGGCGCGCTGGAACATAGCCATGGTGTTACACAATCCTTGCAGCACTTGAGTCAACTGGAACAACCCTCTCAAGGTGATGATCGCACATTTCTCCTGTTCCTCTAATGGCGATTCAATCTGCAAGTACCCCAATATCATATCCATGGTGGAAAAATAATTTGCCCTACCCAATCAGTCTAATGCATCATCAATCCGCGGAAGAGGATAGGAATTTTTCTTCATTTCATTATTGAGTTTACAATAGTCAATAACCACTCGATTTGAGCCATCCTTTTCCTTTACAATGAGCACAGCTGATGCCAACGGACTGTTTGATGGCTCTAGCATCCCTTGCATGATAAATTTATCCACCTCGTCGGAGCAAACCTCTTCTGCCACTTTTAGTTATCTAATAGGTCTCAATTGAATGGGAGGGTGATCCTCATATCTATCTGATGTAACACCCCTTGAGCGCACCCCAAATTATGATCCTCGTGTGCAAAAATATCTTATACTTTTCAAATAACGCCATAGTCTTAGCTTGCTGTTCTGCCGACAATCCAGTAAGTGCTTCCCATGGAACCACAGTCAATATGTTAAATGATGAGCGTGTTGGTAGTCTGAGAGCCTTCCACGAGCTGAAATCATGAATATGGCAAACTTCCTCTTATAGGAGCTAAGTGTAAGTAAGCCACTATTTGGTGCTGCTGGATTGTTATAGTTTCAATCTGTAAATTCGCTAGCAGCACTCTCACCTCCCCATTAACAGGGAGCAGTAGCCCTAGATCCACATGTGGTTCAAGCTGTGTGTACTGTTGAGGCGCCATAATTTCCCAAAAACCCTTTAGGGACATTGATCTTGAGCTCGGTCCCTACTATACACTGGTGTCCATATGATAGGCTCAAAGCACTTGCTTCCCAAAGCAGAATCCCTTTGTACTCATAAATCTGGTTGTGGAGGGCCCTGGTTCACCACTTCATTTGTCAATAACAAACAGGAAATAATCCATCTAAGTACCTTAGATTAATTTGACTAGAGCGTAATGGATCTGTTGGGATTCCACAAGATGTAAAATATACTGGGTTCTGTTGTCCTAAAATATTTAGAGTTTCCTCCATCATATTTATCACAACACCAAATTCTCTCATAAATGCCGCGCCAATCAACATGTCATAGCTGTTATTTGGCAGAACCACCGCTGAAGCAGAAGCCCAAACTAACTAAAACTGTAAAGGCAATGCACTATATGCTCCTTCTGACACAGTGCTGTGCATCCCTGTGGTCCCATATAATACTCGATGGTCCACATCCAGTTTTAACAGAAGCTTAGCCACCAACTGGTAGAGACTATGTTCACAGGGGCTCCCATGCCTATGATAGTGCAGATTTTTGTGTTTTAAACAAAAATGTCGCAGTAATTGCATTTCAAGTAAGAAGAACCATCATTGTTTATTACATGTACGTCCAAGGGCTTTGTGTTACTCAAAAAGGAGGAAATACCCTTACTGACCTGAGGATACTCACTAACAATTTTTTTCTACTGGAATGGCCACGTTAACCCCTACTAAATAGGCGACGTCTGTCAAGAAATCCGTGTTGCTTGTGCCAGTCTGTTCCAGGATCTGCCATGCATATGGTTTCTGCTCGTCTTGGCGGAACTCTGAGCTTGGTGGAGAATTCCTACTCTCAGAAACAGAAGCAGGGATATCTGACAGAAGCTGTTGGTATACCAAATCATCCAATTGAGCTCTGAATCCTACTTGAAGAGATGCGTGGGAATTTTAGGGACAATTGAATTGGACTTAATGGAGGTAGAGCGTCCCATCTCTACTCTGCTTGAGATTTTCCCTGTCAATTTTCTCAGTTAGCATCGCATACACTTGTGAATTATTAGGGCAATTACCCACATAATGCCCTCTTCGTCCGCAGTGGAAGCAGGTATTCATAAAAGGTTCACATATATAGCTTGCAGCGGAAGGGCCAGTTTGGAAATTGTTAGTATGGTTCCAGGGTTGTGGAAGAACTGGCGGAGCGTACATATGCTAAAAGTGTCTGCAATTGTATGAGGGATGAATACATACCATCAGTTGATAGTTTGGTCGCTGTGGCCCAAATCCTGACAAATTTGGTGCGGAGACAACAGAGAATTTTTGGGCTACATTAGAGGTACCAATTGTGACAGAGAGTCGACATAAGGTGTTCACGATTTGAATATGTCCTGCATCTCCATCCAAAACGTGAGACATAGCGTTATGTAGTTTTCAGTATTGTTTGATGGCCGCCGTCATTGCTATACCAAAATCCTCAGCAGATAATATGTTAGCTCCAAGTAGTACATGTGCTTCCGCTGAGAAACATTCCGCAAATTCTAACAGGGTCTCATTTTTGGTGAAATTGTATAGTCAGGAAGTCAGCCTTCCATTGGGCCATCTTGGTCACGCCTACAAACAGCCGAAGAAAAAATTATTTTAACTTCTTCATAGGATACCAAGCTTTTTGGAAGGTTTCAGGTAACTTGATCAGCGCTTTCCACATTTAATGCGGAAAGCAACAGTTTTGCTTTCCGCTGATCAGAAGCTCCTTCCACGGTGAATTTGAATTGCTTGAAGTAACTGTGTAGATTTCTGTCATGACTAAAGGGAGAAAGTTCTCAATATGAACAGCTTCTCTTTGCTTCAGGCTTCTGCCGCAAGGAATAGGCGATTTTGTTCCTGAGTAACTAAGGGAACCACCCCCTAGTGAACTATCATACAGCTGGCCAGATGGACTCAGGTTTGTCAAAATGGACTCAGAAGAAGTAGTGTCACGCGGGGGGTCTATTGTACCGCCTGAGGGATATTTGTTAGCTGATCAATAGCATTCTTCACCTGAATCACCACTAACTGCATTACTTCCCCCAGCTCCGGCATGCTCCAAAAGATGTTTGTTGATTAACTGCTCCGTTTTGAACATATAGCATATACACCATCCATCCTGAAATTCCCGTTACAGTGTCTTGTATTGACGTTGAAATTCTTGACGGAATTCCCACTCAACGTTTGGTTGTTGCTCCACTTCTTGTAGTCATGAGAGGACTTCTTTAATTATATTCTGCATTTTTGCATGCTGTCAGCTAGAGTACCCGCTTGATGATTAGCGTTGTTGATTTGGTTAAGGAGGGCGGCTTGTTCTCATAACAATTCCTCGTTGACCAGCCAAAGGTTATCAAGCCATTCTTGCATATCCTCATACTCCATTGTCTCACCGGTTGGAAGAGGAAAATCTCGACTACACTCCTCCTGGCTAACAACTTCCAATTGGGTAACCCAACGGACTAGCTGGAGATATTTGGGGGATGTTGACCAAAGGATAAGCGCGTTATTTTCATTTGCTGACCTTTCCATTTGATGCAAATTGGATTAATTCAGCTGAGATTGAACTAACTTGATCTGCCACTTTAATGTTCCATAAGTGTTATTTTTTACCTAAGCTGAGCAATTACAGCTTTGAGCGCTTCCACCCATTCCACTAGATCCATCATGAAGCGCTTGGTATTTCTTCCCAACGTTTTTTTAGTACTAGATGGTCTAAACCTGAGGGGGGATTCATCGATGTTTATTAAATTATGCCTGGGCTCCTAAGAGCCTGAGGTGAGGGAAGGGGAGGGAGGAGGCATCGAGAAAGGGAGGGGGTTTGCGCGCCAGAGCCGTGCTGCAGTGACAACTGAGCGGGGAGGGTTGGCGACATAGTGCAGACCTTCAGCGCCATCTCAAATTGTACCTGAAAGTGGGTGATCATGTGTGGAAGGGTCCACACCTGCTGGTCAAAGGCAGCACGAAGGAAGGAGTTATAGATGGTCCAGATGTCTGTGGCATAGGCGAGGACACGGAGGGGTTGGTGGCAGACAGGCAACTTCTGATCGAACATGAGGTCTTGCGCAGGGTGTCCAGACCTGGGCTGAGCATGGAGGAGCGCGCGGGCAGTTTTGGCCAAAATGCGGCAACACCTGGACAGGTGAAAAAACGATGGAGGTGGGAGTCAATAGGCTCCACACGGCGGGGGCAGCTTCGGTGCTGGAAGGTAGGGCCAGTCTGGTCCCCTGTCCTGTATGAATAGTGGAGCACCCTCCATAAGGTGTTGGACACCTTTGCTGACAGGATGGGGTGATAGACTCCCTCCACAATTCCTTAAGGTCGAATCTCACGGAGGGAGGGAGGAGCTCAAGGAGTCTTGGGCGGATGGGAGGACGATCTTGGGGGTTGAGGCTAGTTGTGACAACTTTTCCATTGTGCACAATTGCATGGCGACGGGGGCTGAGGCCAGGGCCGTTCCTTCTGTACAGGAAGGCATGGTGGATCCGCGCGCCTACTCGTTCTAGGGCAAGGAGAGCCTGGTTCCAGTAGGGGGATGAGGATGGTTTCAGGCGATGCCCTGGGTGGTTTGTGAGCCACTCCCTAATGAGGTCAGAGATGCTCTAGGAAGACCCAGAGCTGCTGACACTGACTGGCGGAGGGCGGGCGCCCTTTGGGGCATGGGGGTCGCGTTCCAGCAGACAATTGGCCATAGGAACTTCAGGAAGATTGTGGTGGCGTAAGATCACGTGTCTAGAAGCCCTAGGCCCCCTTCATTGCAGGGTCGGGCAATGGTTGAGAGGGCCATTGATGGATGGTTTGAGCCCCAGATCCAACAGCGGAGGAGTACATTGAGCCGCGTATAAAATGCATCTGTGAATGGGCAGACGTGCGCTAGGAACCAGACTTAAGAGAGGAGGAACACATTGGCCATTAGAGCTCGACCCTGGGGGGTGATGTGCCACTGGTTCCAGCTGGCAATCCTGGAGTTAACTGCTGCGAGGAGCAAGTCCTCATTGTCTTTTAGCGCAACTCCTTGTTGGTTGGTGAGAACGACCAGGTGACGGAAGGTACCGCGCACAGGTTCAATACCAAATGGTAGGGGGAAGGTGGGGGATCCGACCTGTACAACTGTTGTCTTGGAGGTGTTGACCATGGCGTTAGACGCCTTGGTGTACCTCTCAATGGTCACAGCAGCGAGGGCAACATCCCCAGGGCAGCCAAATGCAATGGCGGTGTCATCTGCAAATGCCATGGTGCGGGTGGGGGCTTTACCTGGGACCAGAATCCCTGTTAGCTTGTCCTGTTAGGAGGCCAAGAGGGGGTCGAGGGTGATGTTAAAAAGGATAGGGCTCAGGGGGTTCCCTTGCCGGAAACCTTGTCCAACTGGTACTGCCACTGTAAAACCCATTGGCGCCAGGACTCTGGTGTGGAGCTGGTCATAGAGCGCTGATATCCAGCGCCTAGCTGCGGGGGGGACGGAAGTGGGCTAGGGAAGCATTAATATACTTCCAGGCCACCCAATCATATGCTTTCTCCATATCCAGGAGAGCCACAAAGCCATTCACCTTACGATAGTTAGCAGTCAAAGTCACGTGAAGGTCATTATAGTTGTCCCATAATGACCTCCCCGGAATAAAACCGTGCTCGGATGGGGAGAGGCGAGGTGACACCCATTTGGTGATGCGGGTGGCCAGAAGCTTCGTGAAGAGCTTGTGGTCTGTGTTGATCAACGCTATGGGGCGCCAGTTCGCCAGGTTCTCAAGGTCTGACTTCTTGTGAATGAGGGTCGTGATTGAGCCTCTGGATTCGGGGGGACCTCGCACTTCACCAAGAGTGCAGCGAAGAGGTCGTGGAGGGTTCTGGCTATCACCGCAGGTTCCAGAAGGTACACCTTGAAGGGTATTCCGTCTGGGCCTGGGACTTTAAGCCGTGGGGATTTCAGAAGGGTTTCCATCACCTCCTGGATGGAAATAGGCGCCAGTAGAGCCTCATCAGCCCGTGGGTCAATGGGCGGCTCTGGAGCCCGCCACAGGAAGTCTTGGATGTCCGACGGGTCCACCTGGGTGGCATAGAAGAGGCTGGAGTAGAAGTGGTGTAGTTCCTGCGTGATTTTCTCCTTTTCCGAAGTGGTTATAGTGCCAATCTTCAGTGCAGTAATATCCTGTGCTGTTGACCGGGCTTTCTGTTTCTGAATGAAGAAGCGGGTGGGGCGTTCCCATTGAGCATAGTAATGAGATGTTGTAAAGTTTTCTGCCCGTTCTTCCTGCAGTGTGAGCTCCAAGCGGAGTGCTTCCTGCGCTGCTTCCCAGTCTTCCAACCAACTGGGAGAGGGAGAAGGCTGGCAGTTTCGCTCCAGATGTCTGATTCTGGCTTCCGCCCTCTTGACTCTGGCGCGAGCTGCGGTCATCTGGGCTTTGGCACAGTTGTAAGCAACGCGGGTGATGCCCTCCTTGGTCACCGCCCATCTAGCCTTGTGGTCAAGCAGGTGGTGTGGGGGGAGTTGAGAGTCTCCCGGATGGTCATAGACAGCTTCTCCTTAGTGAAGGGGTTGTTGAGAAGAGCTGGGGCAACCCTAGGCCATAACCTACGCGACAGTCTAAGCGTGGTGGTGAGGACAACGGTGAGTGACTTGTGATCAATCAGATGGTTGTCACGAGAGATGAGAGAGGAGACGCGGCCAATTTGCAGGGGGCCAATCAGTGCCATATCTATGCGTGACGCTGACTGGAAAGCTCCTCCATAATACTAGATCCTAGTCATGCAACCTAGGCCAGACGCGGAGGGTGGAAGCGCATCCATAAAGCCACTCAGGCGAAGGAAATCCTGGAGGCGACTTGATCCATGGCGTTCCTTTGCTGCAGGAGGATAAGAGTCACGGACGCGACTTATGGTTGTGTTAAAATCTCCCAAGAGGACTGTATTCCGTGGGAGATTGAGTTGGACGAGCTCTTCCAAGAGCCGGTTTTGCTCTGACCTGCATTAGGCAGGTAGATGCTTGCAGCGAAGAAGGAGAAGTCAGGAGTGGTGAGTTTGGCCAGTATAAGGCGGCCACCTAGATATTGTGAAAAAGAATGGGTTTTAACCCAGGGATTCAAAACAATAAGGGCGACATGATTTGTCCAGAAGGAGTTGCCTTCAAACTGTTCATTCCATGCAGATTGTTCGTGGGGAGGATATGGGGCTCCTGGACAGCAGTGATGTCAATTTGTGCTGACCTGAAGTTGTGGAGGAAGCGGGCTCTCCGCTTAAAGTCCCGCAACCCATTCGCGTTGATGGATTGCAGGGCCAGGGTGCTGCCGTGGGGACTCATAGCTGTTCCCCTCCATGTCCTGGGGGGTTGCCGGCGCTTAAACCTGCTGCTGTGAGGCAGCTAGTTTTGAGTCCTCTAGCTTGACTATTAGCTGCAATCCGTGAGGAGCGTCGAGGGTTCTGAGTAGAAGAAGAGGGTAGGGGCGGAGGACCCAGTAAGCCAGCCTAGGATGCTGCCCCGCTCTGTTGCAGGGGAAGGACCTGAGGGTGCTCAACGGCGACCTCCGCGGTGTCCCCATTTGATGAGTCTGAATCCATATTCACTTCCTCCAACACTGCAAAGGAGCCGCGCGAAATGGACTGTGGGGTTGGGGTAGGACTCTTTGAAGTGGCACTTCTACTGCAGGCCGCGGGTTGCCAGTCCATGCTGGTGGGCATAGCTCCATTGGGAGCTGAGGGTTGATGCGATGAATCGCTGGTGGAGGTTGGTGGGGGTGCCGCGGAGCCCTGAGTGGGGGTGGCTGACGAGGGGCGCCCTGTGGGAGATGCCTTGCGCTTGGTGAGAGAGGGAGTTGATTCTGGGAGATTGGAGGGAGTGCCCATTGGAAGGGGGGCATGAGCGCAAAGGTATCCCGTACCAATAGTGGGGTTAGCTGTTTCAACTGCTAGGCGTAAGGCCTCATGGGACAGGTCTTGAACGGGAACCCATTGTGTGGGTTGTGGAATTGCTGCTGCGGCCACGTGGGATCGTTTTTGGCCTTGTTTAGGCCCCTGGGTGGTGGGTAAGAGGGCTTGTTTTCGAGCTGTGCAGCCACTATACAGGTGTCCAAGGGCGTTACACCATGAACACTGGGGGCGTGCCTGATCAGGGTTGACAAAAAGATCTCAGGGCATGCCCCAACTACCGCCACACGAGGAATAACTTTAATGTTGCAGGATACAGTGGGGGAGGGGATTAACGACGCCCTAGCAGTGCGAGCTCTTTGGGTGGGAGCATAGTAAGAGGGGACGCTAAAGTCCACTGAAAGAACAGACCCAAACTCCATTAAACCACGATGGAGTGCCAGTTTAAGAGACTCAGGTCCAACGTTCGTTGTTAGGTTGGAAAAAGTAACCCATATAATTTTCTCCAGGTGAGAGCGTGTGCGGGAGATGCAAAGAGATCCACGCGGAATAATGACCTGGAGGGTGGCAGCATGGTCAGCAAGGGAAGCTTCTTTGAAGCCCACATCAATGTAGTGGCCCTCCACTGATTCATGGATGGTGGTGTTAATTGGGAATGTCTCCGCAATCGCTGAAACATATGAGAAGTAATCCTCTGTATAGAATTCAACAGGGTTATGCCTATAATAAAGGCGAATTGCGTGGGAGAGGGTTGAGCGAGGTAGAGCTTTTTGCGCTCTAGTTTCGGCCCATTTCTTCTTAACATCAGCAATAAACGCCACTTCACGGGGATCAGCTTTGGGTAGCGTTGGTGCCAGAGGTTTTTGCCACGCCCCAGTGGCTCCTTTGGTACGTTTGTGTCTGCTTTGGGCTGTAATCGGGGGTTGAATGCGAGCAGGTGGTTTGGACAAGTTTGCGGAGTTCCCCTGTTGCTGGAATGTTTGAGCAGTTGCTGGTGGCATATTAAATTGAGGGGCAGATTGTTGGGCCTCACTAAATTGGGGAGGCCCATCCAGATTTGAATTAGCTCCAGCCAATTGGGAGGAGGGCGATGTTTCATCACCATCCCAATCTATTTGGGTAAATTCAGCCCAAGTATTTGCTGTGATTTCGTGGGCAAAACTCACTGGCTGATTGGTGAATTGGTTTTTTTCAGCATATGGAGATAAAGTGCCGACTTGAGAAGTGCAATTACAGGGCTTAAATGGGACGAGTTAGATTGGAACTGGTGTGAAGTTCCAAAATCCGAACCATTTGAATCCCCATTGGGAAGAGTGGATTGTCCCAAAATGGTGCTTAGTGAACCAGAATGTGCGGCTAATCCAACCTTACATCCGAGGGTTTGGGGGCCAGGTAGCTGGGTATCGCCCCTCATGGGGGGAGCCAGAAACATGGAGTCAGCAATAATAGATGGGGCTGAATTAGCTGACACAATGAGGGAGGTGAACGCCTGGATGGGCTGAGCTGCATTCAACTGAGCAGACGGCATTAAAACAGCGTGGGTGATGGCCTCCTTGGTTGGAGGGGGCCCAGTGGGTTGGTGGGAGGTAGCGCAAGCAGAGCTGTTGGGCGTGCAGGTTGCAGAAGTGCGATCAGGTGAACTAATGCTAGTTGAAGTAGCTCCAGGTTGGGGGTGGTGCCAGCTTTCATGGCCGTTGCTTGAGAGCAGGTGATTCTGGTTGACCCTGAGGTGGGTTACCGGGGGTTGCTTCATTTGAGGGGTGGTGCTGGCTCATTTGGCCGAGCCCGCGGGATCTTTTGCGGGGTTTCCCGCCATATTTGCTAATAGTTTTCATAAATCTCTTTAGTATAGCTAAATTTCAAGGCTGAATTGATTTTCAAAAAGTGATGCTTAGCAGAAAGAGATTCATTGCTTCCCAACGTTGTTACATCCTGAATCCATTCCACTGATAGGCCATGTTAATTCAACAGTTCTCCTATTACCTTGGGTAACTCTAGATTTAACTGTGGTGCTAAAATGTCTAATTATCAGTGTACGTCCCCAACACAATGGTTCATCTGCACCAGCACCCCCTTCACTTCTGAAAAAGAGCGATTGAGGTGGTCAAGCAGGAGGTGGGTATTTTTTTGCTTTGTTCAAGCAAACTGCATTACATCTCAATCTCTATATTGTGGCGAGCCAGCACACACAGTAGCTGGAGAATTGACAGTTGTAAATAGGTGATGAGAAACTCCTTGATTCCATGAGTACCAAGGCGATGAGCCAATCCTGTCATAGTTATGTCCAGATAGGGCATGTACAGAACATAGTGATTTTCTTGGTCTCGTTGGTTATAAAACAAACTCAAGGCATACTCCCTCACCTCTTCCTCATATAATTGATACTTGCGTAACAACCACTCCATGATATCCTGCAGCTGCTGAGGGGTCACATTCATGGAGCATCCTTAATGCTCAGCCATCAGCTCAGGGCCATTTCCTAATTGTAGATTAATCATAACCTCATCATTACCCGGTATGGTTACAGTAAATAATACTGGTTCGTTGTTAGTTGCCTCCCATAGTTCTTTGGCATAACGCGCGCAGAATCCAATCAAACTTTGTCATAACAAATGCAGGCTCATCATCATATCCTAGCATTAAAGTATACAGTTTAACCGTGGCCCCCTGTAGTGAGCAATACTATTATTTCTTGGCATATAGGCTTGATTCCACCGTGTCAGTTTGCACAAGGTATTAACCACTGAGCAAACAAATCAGACAATATGAAGATTGGCAATTTTAATAAAACTTGATAAACTATATATGGAGCTATCGCCCTTATTCTGACCTTTATTTATTTAATACAAATTGCAGACTTATATTCAACCACCTAATCACGGGCAAAGACCTCATCTTCAATACTCCGTGACTCTTTATATCTTGGTTCCCCAATCTGGATGCATCCTTGGCTTGGTAGTCTTCTATTCATTTTTCTATCTCTAGAAGTTCTCGTTATATTAATTCTCGGCGTAATTCCCCTCAATTCACCGAATGGTCACTATTTTGATCAATTAAAATATGTATACCCTTTCCATAAATCTAGAGACTCGTCTCAATTCCCCCTCTGATCTGCCAATATGGGTAGCACATTGTCAAGTCATATCAACTTCCTGACAGATGGTTAGACAGCTTCCTGTCTATTACCTTGACTAAGGAAGCAGAGAGGTTGCATGACCTCCCCATGAAACATGAGGCTTGGGCTGATTAAGATGAGCCTGTACAAAAGATGTTAGCATTGAACTCTTGCAACACCAAGGTGGAATGCGGGAAGTTATACAATAAAGTAGGAGTAACCTGGTTGCCCTATCTCTGGCCATCTGAGCGAGTACCCTTGATTATGGAGTCGCACACTATTATGGGCCATAGTGGAGTCTGAAAAACCTGTGTGGGTTAAATGGCGGTACTATTGGGAGGGCATCATGGAGACTATAGCTGAGGTCCTGGATGCCTGTTTGACCTGAAAAAAACAATCCAGCTTCAAGACCTGTTATCAGTACCACCTATGACACCCCAACAGCACTTCCACACCATAAGTTTGGATGTGGTAGGTCCTCTCCCTCAAACTACTGTGGTAATAGATATATCTTGGTTGGTATAAATCATTTCACTAAATGGGTTGAAGCTGTGGAATTTCCCGCTCAGATGAAAAAGCCACTACTACATTCTTGCATCAATATATCTTCACGTGGCATGGTTGCCCTCAGGTCCTCCTTTGTAACAATGGAAAAACTTCCCTTCCAGAGTGGTAAAGCTTCTTGTCACCTCCATGGTGACACATCATCTTTTCTAAGCTCATTATAGTCCATCCAACAATGGTGCCATATAAAGATTTGATGGGAGCCTGATATCTATACTACGTAAGATGGCCAGTTCAGAACCTCTCCATTGGGACCTCTACTTACCCAGCGCGCTCATGGCTATTGTATTAGTTACCATTCTATCCTTAAAATGTTGCCTTTCCGTGTGTTATATAGGCTAGAACCTGGGGTACCAGCTATATTGGCCAAAGATGTCTATTCTGACAGGACTGATCCTGAGCAAGCCATGAAAAGGTCGGCCCAACACATTATCCAATTGCAGCCTGAGACTATGACTAACTTGGCGAAGACTGTTACTAAAGAAGTGCAAGCTGCCAATGTATGCTGGGTCCCTCTTCTATCCTTCCAAATATCTTACTTGGTACTGTATTACCACAATTACATCACTCCTAGGAGAGAGAAGCTCGGAAATCTGAGAAGGTACCATTTGTAGTCACATATAAGTGAGGGTATGAATACCCCATCAAATCCTTTGCTTCTGAAGTCATCATCAACCAAGTCCATGGCCAGTTATTACGACTTTACTCCCCCCTAACTCTCTTGAAGGGGGTAATGTCAGAAAACTGCAAGTCTGATAAAGTGATAAGAGCGTTTTGTACAAAGTTGATTATAAAAATGGACAAAAGACCCTGGCCAATTCATGGTGGAATCCTTTGAATCAGGAAAAAAATATAATAAATATTAGTAAAACTCGCCAAATGATTTGAGTTTAGGGAGCTGATATTCCAAATCCTTGGCGGAATTAAGAAAGCTTTTATGAGGTCCCTCCCTGCCTTACCACTAATATCACTTAAGCCACACCGTGGAGACCAGGCCCTTTTAAAGGGTTGGAAGGGGTCCCAAAAAGTGCAGATATCTTCTCACATGGTGATTTTCTCAAACTCATAAAAACATTACCTCATAGGATTGCCCTACCCACTCTAAACCCACCATTGACCTTTCTGATAAAGTGAGGTGAGAATCAAGGGCTTCAATAGGTCGAATAATAATTTTTCCTTAATTGGCTCAAGCCTAATAAGGAATTGATGTGTACGCCCCTCAATCCTGAAGTGAGTTTAATTACAAGCTGTTATATTATATGCTTGTTCATCTTCTTTTTTTCCCCACAACACTAATAAAACTATTAAAAACTTCAATTTTTAGGTTTTATTATATATTTTCTTACTATAATAAGTGGTTTTCTTCTCCTATTTGTTGGATTTTTGAGCCTAAACTCATTAGCGAGCTTGAAACCCCAAAAATCCAACAACATCCTCATCAGGAAATAGACTGTAGCAACCCTGTTATTATCCGTTAAGCAAACCTCAGCACTTAATATGTTGGCTGGTCCTTTCCACCCTCCTTATGCTCAACCAGCTCGTCCCTGGCCTAATTTCAATTCTTTGATTAACTTTTGACCCAGACCTCCAGGCGTGAACAATAGTTAGGAGCCATTTATAATATCTGTTTCTCATGCGGCCAAAAGGGCCATTATGCAACTAACTGTCCAGGCAACCAGCATGTTCATGCAGTGCCATATGTTTTGATTAAACAGAGAAAATCTCCAGTGGAGTATAGATGGGACGCTCTACCTCTGCTAAACTAAATTTAATTGTCCCTGATGATTCCCATCAATATTGTTACATTTGCCCTGATACCCAACCTGATGACTTATTGTATTAACAACTTGCATGTTATATCTTAGCCACAATTTAAGATAGTGACTATAACCCTTCAGGCTCAGAATTCCGACAAGATGTAAAAATTCTTTATGCCTGGAAAATACTTAGACAAAACAACAAAAGTGAAGTTGGACCCTCAACAGACGTCGCCTCTCTAGTGGGGGTAAATGTAGCGATTCCAGTCTAAAAGATTGTTCAGGGGTATCCCCATGTTGGTGCGGGTATTGTCATTTTTCTTGGTAAAAAATCCCTTGGACATTCATACAATATACACTAATGGCTCTTCTTACCTGGAGTGTAACTACTGTGATAATTTTATTCAAAACACAAAAATCTGAGCTGTTATGAATAGTGGTGCCCCAGTTAATATAATCTCCACCAAGTTCATGGCTAAGTTTCCGCTGAATCCTAATGTGGGACAAAGAGTAGTGTATGAGACAGTGGGGCTAGAACACTGTTTCAGAAGGAGCTTACACCGCATTACCTCTGAGATTTGGCTCAGTTAGGGCTTCTGCTCCAGTGGTGGTCTGCCAAAAAATAAATAAGACAATTTGATTGGTTCTGCATTCATGAGGCGATTTAATGCCATGGTTAATATGGCGGAAGTAACCATTAGTATTTTATGACAACAAATTCCCATTTACTTTACCTCTAAAGGGAGTTTCACAAATCCAACCTGCTCCAGTCAGATCAATCTGGCGTACGGCGATGGGGTAATTCCTGTCCAATATTGTCAGATGAAGCGGAGTAACAGAGCCCTCCTTAACCAGATCTATGAGTATAAAGCATTCCGCTAACAATGTGAGCACTTTAAGCATACCATAAGGGCATCAGGTCATATTAGTGACGGAGCTTTAAATTGACATCCCAGAAAGTTTATATGGAGAGATCATGGGGCTATACCACCAAACACGGCTTTAACCCCATGTGGCTCCTGGGATATTGTTGCCAGGGCATGGGGAAGTGAAAGTATTAATATTGAACCTACAGAAGGAGTCCATGACGTCCCAAAGACACCAAGTGGTGGCTTACTTACACCTGAATCTATTGATGAGGTGCATTGCATTCATAATTTTGGCTCTTGGGAGGACCTTAATCTACCTTTAAAACCCACAGTTGGCATAATGACAGTGGCTCCGCTGGAAGCTCTGAATGGTCTTTCAGAGTAACAGAAGTATAGGGTGATGGCTCTGTTTGAGAAATACCAAATAATTTTATAGCATCAATTAACCATGACTTAAGATGTGCGTTGGGGGTGGTGCATCAGATGAATACGGGCAAGCACTCCCCTCATCCGTTCACAGCCTATTCAGCGCTCAAAAGTGGCTGAAGAGGTTGTCTCCAATGAGGTAGACCAAATGATCAAAAAAGGGATGTTAGAGCCATCCAAGAGTCCATGTGCGTTGTTGGTGCTTATTGTTAAGAAAAAAGACTGCCCTAACTAGATGGCCATTCATTACCAAAAGCTCAATAGCGTCACAAATAAAGATTCCTACCCCCTTTTATGGATTGATGATGCATTAGATCGATAGGGAGGGGCTAATTACTTTTCTGCCATGTATTTGCTATTGGGGTACTGGTAGATCGAGTTGCCAGTGGCAGAATGGGAAAAATGCACTATAATCATCTCTAATGGGTTGTTCCAACCCACACGTATTCCCCAAGGTTTATGTAATGCCCCTGCTACATTTCAGCAGGTGATGGAATAATTTTAGGTGACCTGAAGCTATCCTGCGTCCTAGTTTACCTTGACAATATCAATGTATTCTCTCATATTTTCACAGAACATCTGGACCATTTGGAACAAGAGTTCCGCCGCCTGGCTGATGCTAACATCAAGATCAAGCCTTGAAAGTGGCAGTTTTAAGGAGCAAATGGAATATCTTGGTTTTTTGGTAACCTCAAAAGGGCTTAGTCCTCAGCCAGCAAAGGTGGAAGCTATACATAAGATTAGTTGGCCAGGCAATAATCAAGATATTCATGTGCTTTTTGGGAATGATCAGTTACTATTGGAGGTTCATTCCTAACTTCAGCTATATTATGGCACCGCTCTTTAAGTTATTAAATAAGAGCGCCACCTTTTACTGAACAGAACGTTGCCAGAATGCGTTTTTTTCTGCAGACCACATTGGATAGTGCGCTTTTCTATTATACCCTAATTTTAGAACTGAATTTATTGTATAAGCAAATGCTTCCTTTTCCGCCGTAGGGGCGGTATTATCCCAAAATGATGATGATGGTGTGGAGCATCATGTTGTGTATTGTAGCTGAAGCTTAACATTACCTGAACGGAATTATACCATGACTTAGTGAAAGTGCATAGAGGTAATATATGCATATAAACAGTTTCAGGTCTACCTCCACGGGGTTAAATTCAGAGTAGTCATGGATCATGAGTCCTTGCGGTGGTTGTATATCTTCAGGAACTTGAAGTGCAGCTTGTATGATGGGCCCATGAAGCTCCAAGCATATGACTTCAAAATTGTACATTGGCTTGGGGTGAAACTTCAGAATGCAAATTTTCTCTCACAATTTTCAATGGTTGCCATTATGGCAGATTTTGCTGACATCATGTATGAAAAGATGATTGTGGTCACTATCACAATGAACAGCCACAGGTGATTAAAGTGCTATCTGGTCTTAGACAGGATACCTTCATGTGCAATCCGGAATTATATAATCATATTGGAGAATTGACTCTGAGCTTTTTGAGACCCTCCGCCAAGCCAGCAATTATCTTGGATGCACATAGGGCGGTTGGTCATGGAGAGTTTTGGAAAAATTCCAGTTACCTTGCAACCCTGTTACTATTGGGAGAGCATACATTACAACGTACTTGAGATGTTTGCATATTGTCACCAGTGCCGAGTGGAAAACTTTATCACAAGAAGACCACCTACCAACTGATTAAGCCTCATTTCAAATGGCATACTGTTTCTCTTGATATAATGGGCCTCTGTCAAATGACGCAAACCGCTCAAAGCATATAATAGTAGTAACTGATCATTTTGACAAGGTGGGTTGAATCAAGATTGATCAATGATTAGAAGCTTTCACCACCACTAAGTTTATTTTGGAGTGTTTTATACAGCAACATTGCTGTCTGTACTTTATCCTTTCTGACAACAGAACCAATTTCACGTTGAATATCCTGCCCAAGTTGAACGACCTAATGGTAATCTGCAGGGTCCTGACTGCACCCTACCACCCTGATCTAATAGAATGGTGGAACGGGTCAATAGAACCTTGGTAGATAATCTTTGTAAGCTTTTAAAGAATATCCCACTGAATGGAGTACCATCCTGTCCACCGCCATATTTGTGTATAACATTAGCTACCACTCATTGACAGACAATAGCCCTTTCCAATTGCTCTATAGTAGACATCTGGCTTTTCCCGCTCTGATTTACTCCTGTGTGGAGGATACTGGCGGAGTATGAACTGCAGCGTTATCTGACCAAATTAATAGACACTCTGATAAAACTACAAATAGATGCTTAATCTACCAGCTTAGCTAAAAAAGATTTATGATCAGGCAGCTGATCAAAATAGATGTAGCGGACTCCCACAGTTTACTGTAGAAGATCATTCTTTGTTTCATGACCAACATGGATTTGAAGGAAAAAGAAGCTTGCTAACATCTGAATAGGACCATTTGAAATAATCAAGAAGACTAGTTTCATCACCTACACCATTAAGGAACCTGCAGCTGGGCGGATTATCAACTGAGTTCACATGAAGTTCCTCTGAGCCTACAAGCAATAGGAACTTATCATCCAGTCAAGTGGTGGCAATCTTGAGAAATTGATATGACCTAATAATAAGCCATATATCGGCATATAATAATTTATAAGTTGAAGTGAGCCTCAAGATAAAGCTGAAGATTATGTCAATATGAGGTGAATCAATCAAAGTATTCATAGTTCTGTGAATCATTGAAATTTCGTCAAATCCTCAATAATAAAACATATCTAAAGAGTGTAGCAATAAAGAATTACTAAGAGAAAGGATCAAAACTGGTTAGGAATACCAAGGATAAGAGTTGGGTGTGGGAATGAAGAAGGAAGTCTCTTGGAAGAGCAAGAAAGTAGGGAAGGATAAACTGAAGTAGCTGTTAAGTTAATATATTAATTAAAGTGGTATTGTTGGGGAAATAGCTCCTTATTTAAAGTCCTTTTTTATTTTTACCAAGGGTCATCAATCATATTATAACTGATCTGTTGCTCAGTGGGTTCCATCCTCTGCAACCAATTCAGCGAAATTAATCTAAACAGCCAAAAGTTAACGCCAGATAGTTGTTTTCACACAGTTATCACTCTATTATATACTTGAGAGATCATTCATGCGAATTTGTGCAGTAAACTAAAAAATTTTCATCAGCCTTTTACTGATATTACCTATTAGTATTATAGCAATTGTGCCCAATTAGCAATGAATTTGCATCAATATAATAATTTAGTCCTGACACTAAATTAAACTTTTAATTGATAGAAAACGACTGAAAAATAATAAATGATGATAAGGTAGGTATTCATCAATTCCAAAAGTAAGTTGAAGCCAAATAATATGTTCATATAAATCCAACAATTGTATACAAAATTGGATTTGGGACTTTAGGACTTATTTTTTGGAATTTTGGAAAGTGGTTGGCGGTTAAAGGGAATTTATTTAGATAAAAATTTGCCGTTTTGATGATTTAGTTGTAGTATTTCTCTTCATGAAAGCTTTATCCTCTCAGCATACATCCATCTAGGTAGGATGGCATAAAAGCATGTTTAAATAAAAAGAGTGTATTAGGCAATACTTGCAGTTTACTACTAAGACAAACCTAACAGTGGCCCTTTTTTATCCAAATTTTCAACTATACTGGACCATTAAGACTATCTTCATAGTGAAGTTTATCTTAGGAGATATAATGATATGGCGCAAAAGCGCACTATTAGGGTGTAGAAGAATATATAAAGTTACCCTATCCCAGGAAACAAGTGGGAAACTTAAAGGCCTGCAAATAATGTGGACAATGGGGTCTGAGGAGGGACATTATGTGGAGATTGGCAATAGGAAGACTCTTTATTGGTTGAAAGACCTAAAGAAACTTGCAATATCAGTTTATGGGGAGTATAGGGTCAGCTTGTGTGGTGGGAATAAAGTCATCCGCTGATTAAACTAGCACTGTTTGATTTAACCCAGAGGAATGATAGAGGCAACTGTGGTCTACAAACCATAAACAGCATACAGCAAGCAGCAGCTCACAGACAGTGGTTGTAGAAACTGTACAAAGAGATATGTAAACCAACTGACAAACCTACATATTTGGGAAAATGTAGCAATGGACAGGAAAGGTGACAAGGTGAGGTACACGCTGCACTGCAACAGAATTTGAAAATTATACTGATATATTATGTAAGTCGTGGGAGGAGCCTAGTAAACTTTGGTGAGCACTGCACAGCTCCTGAGGAACCACCAAGAGGCACTAAAAACAAGATTAAGATGTCCCGCAGCCCTCTATCTGTCTGGGGCTCAACCATTTAAGTAGGAGCATGTTGGCCACAATGTTCCATGATGCTTGGAATGCTGTAAAAAACAGAAAACTAAAAAAGTTGAATAGAAAGTGTCTATAAAAAACAAGAAAGAGAAAGAAAAAAAGGCCAGTACCTCATTATATAGAGTAATGGCTTTTTATCTGGTAATAAAGGTTGGCGGTCAGCTGCGCTTTTAAACTATTACTGCCTCTGTGTTGTCTTCTTTTGTAAGCTTGGTTTAAAAATTTATTTAAACAAGGAAGGGTGAAACGTAAAAACTATTGTCAGAATTATAGGTGAGAGGAATGAGGGGGCACATCCTTATTGGTTGCTCCTTAATTTAGCTTTCCAAAAACTTATTATAGAGCTGTTCAAACCAATACTCTTGTCCTTTGTAGCACAGCGCTTAATCAAAAGAAAAATTCTTATAGATTTGTAAAGGGACTTAGAGAAAATAACAAAAGGTAGAGTAAAAATTTGTTTTAAAGTTAATGCTCTTTGCCAGAATTGGTTGCTCATACCATAAACATTGTGATAACTGGGGATTATAACCTGTAACAAATGGCTATAAAATGCATCATCCTGAATGTGGCAAATTAATCATGCATTACAATGGCATAAACTGAAAGTGGCTTTTGCAAAGCCACAAAGACAAAAAATCTAGAGTTTGGACAAAAAAATACTTTTATTGGAATAAAAGTGCTTGTGAAAGGTGAGCCCAATAAACACCATAGAATTTCAATTTAGAGTTTTATAAATTTTTAAAAGTTAATATACCAATACTTGAGGGAATCAGTGCAGGACATGGTGAGGAAAACCCCAAAGATTTGGCGAAATTCTGGCTGTGTTATAAGCTTTTAGACTTTTAAATACATGTAGTCCATCAATGTTTGGCCAAAAGATCCAGTTCCGCACAATGAAGGGGAGCTATGCTAGGATTAAAAGGTAAGTGTTCAAAGATTTAAACCACATTTAAAAAGCAATGCCAAAATGCTTACTTCAGATTGTGATAGTATTTGGTTTTTTGGATCCTGGTGTTGCAATTGCCGCTTAGGCGTTAGATTCAAGTTCACAGGTCATTATGCTCAAAATTTATGGAGTATGTTAAATGAAAGTAACTTTAATAACTTTCAAAAAAAAACACTTTTTGGCAACAGGTTTTTTCTATAAAAAATCAAGAAAGAGCACAATTTAGCATCTAGGACTGCCAAAGGCTCAACAGCTCACTCTTTTATCCTTTCTTCCCACTAGGTTTTTTGCAGAAATATAGGAAAAAGATCCCCTTACCATTTTATCCCACCAAGATATGTCCCTTCCGCTATCATTCCTATTGATGCATTTTATGTATACTAAGCAGCACTCCAAAGTGGTATACTAGTGAAAAAGTTATTTAAATTAAACTAAGGGAGAAAATCACTTGACTCAGGGTATTTACAGTATAATTAAATTAACTAATTTTAATTGAGAATCTGCCAGACGGCCATAATAAAACATTTATCCACATACTGAATATTTTACACCTGGTGTGGGTGACACGGTAGAATTTATAGACTCTCAAATAATTATACCAGGTATACGATTCTAGATTAAGAGCCAAGGTGATCATTAGATTGAGGTAATGATATTGACCGGTGGGGTTATGGAATTGTTCTGCCATATATTTATAATTATAGCACTGAGACGAAATCAACAAAAGTATTATAATACAAAATTGGCAGCTCCTTAAGAAGTTGAGGGACACAAGCTAAAATATCCAAAAGCAATTAAAATTCTATTTCTGTTTCTTAGTTAAAATTAAAATCATTAAAATAAAATTTCACAAGTTGATGATAGGTCAAACACATTGCACCATTTACCCTCACTTGACCAAACATCAGATAACAAAACTGAGTGGGGGCCTAATGAACTATTGAGAGCTTGGAGCTTGTAATGAAATCGACTGTGGGCTCTGCTAGTGTGCCAGTCCAACCAGTATGAAGACTGGTTGTCCCTTTGCCATTTCGCCTTCATAGGGAACCCCTTAGGAGTCTTCGTCCAACCCAACAACACATCAGATGAATGACTTCACCTTAGCCCAGGGTCCATGGCGTGACCCAGCGAGTCCTTCCCCCATCCTGGGTAGCCAAGGCACTCCTGCGCTGTCCCACCATCCTGAACCTTCGCCAACCCATCTGGGCATGCCCCAGAGAGTCCTTCCCCCATCATGAGTGGCCAAGGCACTCCTGCGCTGCACCTCGCAGGGTTGACAGCCAGTTAGCAACACTGTTGGTGGCTGGTTGGCCAGGTTCCTGCCAGTTCACCTAAGGCTGAGGTATGGGAGCTGGCAGCGTTGGCCACTCCAGGCGCATTACCTCATGCCAACTTCAGGGATCTCCAGTCCCAAATTATCTATATCTAGCTGCCAAACTATTAACAATTAAAATAAATAAGGGGAAGGAGAGATCTTTAATTGGAGGGAAGAATAACTGTTTTAAACTATAGGCTACTTTGCCTAATAACCCCATTGGCCATCCAAGATGGCACTTCTATAAATCCTTGTTCATTCATGGTAATGATTCCGTCCCAATCCGCTCATCTATTCACTGAATTCTAGTTTAGGTGCATCCTCAGCACAAGTTGCCAGTCAATCATATATACTTTATTAATTATAAGTAAACCTTTGAGCATCCTCATCATGAGTCACCGGTGCTTTGAAATTGCAGCAGAACCATATTCAGATGCTTGGCAACGGATATATTGTATTTCCGCTGTAAAATCCATATTCAACCTTCAAATAGGCAATCATTGAAAAATACAGATTCTACCAGACCTAAATTTTATATCTAATTATAACATTAAATAATATCAAACTAGGCGATTAGTCCATAATCACACTTGACTAACTGACACCCCTAACTCTAAAATTATTGGAAGGAAATTTATCTGGTTAATTTCTCAACAGTGTTAGAAGGACAGAGTGCAGGATGTTTTTTTAAAAAACTCAGAATGCACTCAATTGATACCATGGCATTTAGTAGGATCTTTTAGAGTGTAGGCATCTGTAGTTGTCTTCTCTATGTTACTATAGGGTCCTTTCCATATATGTGCTGGTATGTTGTTTTTTAAAAGCCATGTCATGATACCAGACCAAACATCTACGCAAAACTTAGGTATTGCCCAGAGGGCTTCATTAATTCATGCTATAGCTATATTTTCTGAGCCAGGGCTTTAGAGTAAGAAGAACTTTGTAGCTTAATTATAGTTTGTGCAAGCTTATCAAGGTACCTACTAGGACTCATACTCATATGTAACACATAAATACAAAAGTGGTGGCAGCTCTTGTTGCTCCCCACAAGTAAGGCAAATGGGGAGTGCTTCATGGCTGAATGATATGCGATTTTGTATGAAAATATGGCGGAAGGCAGTGAAAAGTTCCAATTTGGACGTTTTGCCTATAATTAACTTATATGTAAAATTACACAAGAGTACCGTTCAATTGATTAACAGTGCCATTGGGCTCAGGGTTTTAGGGCGTATATAGTTCCCCTCTTATACTAATTAAATTATTAAGCTTAGAGATCATATGAGATGCGAAATTGATCTTATTTTCTGTCAACAGAAACTGGGCCATCTGTGCCAATAAATAACACCTTCAAAAATTAATTTAGACACAGTCATGGCCACTAAGTCCCTGACTGGATTGGCCTCCACTCAATTGTAAAGGTGATCATATTTCACAGTGATACTTAAATTGACCATAAGTATCAAATAAGGGCCCCACAACGTCCATTAAGACAGTGTGAAAGGAAAAATTTGGTTTAATCATTTGATAAATTTCATCTTTCCAGTAGGGGGTGTTGGAAATTTGCCTTCTCACCTGAAAAAGAAGAATGTTTTAGGTTGAATTCAGCCAAAAGGGGAAATGTCAGCCATTTGCAATATTCTGAGGTTGTTAAGTTTAATTTTGGTAATAATGATATTAATAATATCGATGGAATCAGCCAAAAGACCTTGGCCAATTCATGGTGGAACCCCATCAATTGGGGAAACACCATTTCACAATTCTTTATAGGAAAAAACCAAAAACAAGTTGATCAAATTACTCTTAACAACTGATGAACCTTGGGGCGACTATTGGAAGGCACTCCCCCACTCACCTCCAAGTCCTTCAACCCACCTGCGTGGGGTCCCCCAAGGTGAAGAAAATTTCTCAAATAGGGATTGGCTGAAGTACATATGATTGTTACCTCATGGGTATGTTCTAGCCAATTATAATTCCCTTCTTTCATTCTGTTAAGGTAAAGTGAATAACTCGAGTTCCCATACACTATTCTTTAATATTACCTAATTTGGAATTAAGCTACACTATTTCTGAACATATCCTCAATTTTTTTCTTGACCCTCCAAATACTTTAAATACTGAACTGTCGAGTATTGGGAGGATCATTTTTTCCTTTTTCCCGTTTTTACTAATAAAAAACTCTAAAAACAAAGTTTTTTTATTAGTTTATATTTATTAAATTTTTATTTCTTTTGTGGGATCCAGCGGCGTTAGCACCAGTGAACACCAACCAGATAAATCCCTACAGGGGACTTAAACTTGGCATATTTGGCAGCAGCAGAGAGTCTCATGGATATTATAGACCTGGAAGCCCAATAGTAATGGATCTTAGCTACCTAAATGTTCTCTTATATCAACTGTGCCACATTGCATATGATCATCAATAATTAAATTTATTTGTGCACTAGGCCTATGGAACAAAAGGGGTTGTCCATCAATAACCTTGTATAGCTTTCCCACCTTCATAAAATTATTTTGTATTAATTTTTCCATGTATTAAATCTCAATAGTCTCATTACCAATTTGTTAAATAATTTGTTGCCACAATCAGCTATTGAGGCTATATTAGGTAGATGGGAGAGTCCGTCTATGCTTTGATGCTTGACGCCAGGTCAGTAACGTATATCAAAGTCATGCGCTTGTAAGTTCAAGGCTCAGCGGTCCAATCATCATTAAGGCTCCTTAAGATTTTGTAACCAGTGTAAAGAGGCACGGTCAATTACCTTGGTAAAATGTACTTCATGGATGTAAACCAAGAAATGTTTACAAGCATAAATGACAGCTGACACTCCTTTTCAGAAATTGTATAATTCTGTTTAAATATATCCAAAGTCCAACTAAAAAATGACAGGGTGCTCTACTTTCTCATTATTTAGCTGAGATAATTCTGCTCCTATGACTGTGAGTTTTGCATCCATTTGAATAACAGACAGTTTATCAAAGTTTGGGTACATCAGTATTGGCGCTTAGATTAGCAAAGCCTTACCTAATCAAAGTCCTTCTAAAAGTTTTTCGTCCATTTGAACAAGTCTCCAGTCGTGAGAAGGTACATAATGAAGCATCTTTACTCAAGTTTTCATGAGCTGTCATTAGTAGTTGATTATTCCTAAAAATACTTGAAAAATCACGTCTACTACTTAGTCATGACTTTTTAATAGCCTCAATCTTAGTGAGCTTGAGCAGTAAAACTTGTTTTTCAATGACAAATCCCAGATACTTAAGCTGTTTGTAGAAGAACTTGCACTTATGAGGTTGGATCTCAGTTTGCCTTGGCCAGCTGGCAGAAAATTAATCTAAATGCTGCAAATGCTCCATAAACATTTCTGGAAACCCCATTTGGCATCTAATACATAAACACAGAGATTTAAAACTCCCAGTATGGTGTCCATAACACGCTGTAATGTCACTGAAGTTACACAGCCCTTGTGACATCCTAGTGGGTTATTAAGATCCTGACGCTATCATAGCGCACTTCTCCTGTTCCTCCTTTGGTAGCTCTATCTGCCATTATCAAGATATTAAAATCATAGCGGAAAAGTACTGGGCGACGCCCAAGCGATCTAGTAAATCATTTATATGGGGTGAAGGGTTAGAGTTTTTTTGGTAACATTGTTGATTTTGTAATAATCTATTACCATGAGATTTGATCCATCCCTCTTTTTATTAATAAAAACCAGTGAGACCAAAAGCTCTTGGATGGCATTAATAACCCTTGCTGCAAAAGTGGTCAGTTTTTTGGTTAATATCTTCATCCACCGCCTTTGACGCCAGATAGTATGGATGCAAATCAGCAGATGATTACCAGTACCAATCTGGTGTAACACGTTGTGTGCACACCTCAAATTATAGTCAATTTTGCAAAAATAATACTTTACTTTTCAAACAAGGCCAGCGCTTGGTCCCTTCCATCTTCTGTCAACCTGAAAGGCGCTGTTGAGGTATCAGCAAACATACTAATTGACTCTCATTGTCCTCAAGCACAAGTTCATCCATATTTCCAAACGCATGATTACACGTTACCTTTTTAATGGGTATTATATGAACAAAAATAACTATCTGGTGTCACTTAATTTCCACATAATAAGGATACAGGTTAGCTAAAATCACCTGAATTTTTCAATGATCTGGTATAATCTTAGGTGAAGCAACTTGGTACAAAATTGGATTGATCAAAAAGGCGTTTATCTTTCCATATAATCCTTAATGGACTTTTAAAGTAATTTTAGCTCCTATTATAAGTTGATGAATCAAAGGAATGGTATGGTTACAATTAGCGCATAGAAATCCTTTTATAATCTATAATTTGATTCAGTAACAGCTGGATATGGCCACTTACTTTCTGGTAAACAATTGGCACTATACCATCCTTGTACATGATGTTAACAACCCCTGCTTTTGGGCTTTTGTTGCATAATCCTTCCTGTTATACCATGGCTGAAGAGTTTATCATAGTAGCTCCTGCATATCCCTTTGAAATTGACTTCAACTACGTATTTATTTATAGATAAGTTCCCAATTATAAGTCGGGATTTTGATTAGGGAATATACTATCTAGAGTAGAAATCTTTAAGGAGCTGAAACGCAGTGTAGCGCACAATATGCTCATTCTGAAGTTTTAATCTGAATTTTGGTGGGTCCATAGATTTTGTGATGATCTATATCTGGAGCAAGCCCCATTTTTCACCAGTATAGTGCACACAATATAAATTTATGCACCAATATCTACTATTGCTTGGATTTGATCTTATTCACAGTTATGTCAATGTAGGTAACTCAGAAAAATAATTATCAGTAGGATTTATTGCAGGGACATCCAAATTGTCCACTTGACCTAAAAATGCTGAAGTTATTCAAATAACGGAGGGCTAGATTCTTTCAAGGCCTCAATAGGTACAGTCACTTGGACCCTGGTCAACTTGAAGGATCTCACTAAAGGGGTTGTGAAGCTCAAGTGTTTTAAACTGTTAAGCATATGTATTTGATACTACTTTATGAGTTTTGAGTTTGACAACTATAGATAATCACCATCATCCTTATTACTCCCAATGCCCTATAAACATCGCCTTTACCCTTGCCCCACTATCTATATCTTTTAGCAGAATCAACATCATTTTGCCATCTCTCAATTTGTTCACTTTTGGTCAAATCATAGTTTGAAAGTTAGTAAAAACAGCTCCACTTGTTGTCACCCTATTCAAGTTTCCTATGTTGATGTGTTCTATGCCCACTGCCCCCATGTGGGGCAGTGGTGCGCCACCTCCCAATGTTTTTCAGACATTGCTGAAACATGCTCAGGCTGGATTGGCTAGCCCTCCAAATTCTTCAGCTTGCTATGTCACGCATAAGGACTTAGCCTTACATCTTTCCCAAACCCAGGTGGTGCCATGCTACCCCCTTGTGCTCCCCCAGAGCAACGTGCAATTCAACCTTCAGGTTGAATATGGCAAGTTGTTCCCATATTAAGATAAAGCAATTATTGAATTAACCCAGGCTGTTATGTAGCCTGAAGTCTTCATCGATTTCCTCCCCTTCAAGGGGTACTTTGATCTTGGCTTCTGAAAGTAAAGCTGATGCTGCAGTAGCAGCTATTATCTCCCTGGTGTTTCAGGGCACCCCCTCCCAACTACTCATAACTGGTTGCCCACTGATACCACTCTTGTGGTTCAGTTTGCAGGCCTCCCTATCCACCTACCAACCAAAATATTAGTTAAGGAAGATATTGCTGGATTATCAGAATATGGTTCCAATCCCATGGTACAATTTGTAGTTCCCAATGGAACCACTCGCCTCATAGGCCCCCACACCTTTGCAACTATTCATCCAGTATCAACAAAAATAGCCCTCTCAATCCCCCTTGCACAATTATCCCCTCTGCCCCAAACCATCCTTTTTGGGCTCAAGAGGATGGAGGGAGCACCATTTTCCCTACCTGTTTCATTCTGAACCATTCAAAATGCGCTGCCCCTCCATCTAAAAAGCTGTTTTATTTACTCCCAACTCTATGAACAATGACCCCATAGCCAATCATTAACATTTTTGAATGGAAAATTATCCTCTCCCCAAAGTGGTAGCCACAGCAACCACTGAATCATCATACTAAAATTACCTCAACGAACCTCTTCTCCTGAATCCACCAATCAGGACCCATGATGGACTAAAGTAAGTTCTAAACCATCCTCCCAGACAAATGCAACAGATAACCCATGTTGAGTAATTGAATAGACCTTATTGTCAGATATTTGATAGGGACATAATAATGATAGCATGCTTAAACTTATTATAGATCATATCAGATATCAGCAATTATGGATCAGGTATATTCTAAGCTTATGCAAATCTTAGGATCCGCGGCCTAGAAATTTCACTTGATAATATTTGACTATGATGACATGGTCTCAAGGGCTTTGTTGGTTAGGTCAGACTTAAATTAAGTTTTGACTTAATGACTTGGGCATGTGGGCTTTGTTGGTCTATGTCAAAATTAGTTTTTAATGTCAGTCAAGTTTTTGATTGAATTAATTACTAATTAATGATACAAATCGCCTTGGTATGTGCTGACAATCACATATGAAAGAGAATCAGTTCAGCTATTTGCAGATGCATCTGAAACACCATCTTGAGAATGATGATGGTGTTTACACCGACCCTGAGGCTGAACATGATGTCCTGAGTTGAAGTATTTGTAGACGTTCTTACAAACATTTTACATGGCCAAGTGCCATTGAAAGTGAGACGTCATGGGTAAGATGTGGTGAACATCAAACCCTATAAATAGCCCTCAAGTTGATACTAATAAAAAATCTTTCAACTACTGGACTAGTTTATGATTTACTTATAAACTTTTTGCGTTTAGTACTCTATTTTGTATTAGTCGATATTTACTTGGAATTAGTAAGATCAGGGCGGCATGTCATCGTCTAAGTAAAATGACAGGGTATATGATTTGAGTACTACCATGAAGACATATCTTAAATCTTAATCACCATCCTGTTTATTGTTATCAAACAATAATCGCACAAAGCTTCATTCCACATCTGAAGAAGAACCAGCCCTCTGAAGCATAACCAAAATTCAACAAGTGGTGCTCATGGCTGGGACCGCAGATGGTGACCATGCTGAACAGGGGAGCAATCCCAATCAATTATTCAGAACCATCACTGGGCCCAATGGGAATACTGAAATGACTGTGTCCCAGATTAATTGGGAAGATGTACCCATTATTACCTATCCTGATGATCCCATTTCACCTGAAGAGCTGGAACGCCTTGAGCAGCAATTGTTAAGAAGGTATCAAATAGGACAAGGGCCCGCGGACAATAGTAGCAACCCTTTTTACTGCCAATGACAGCAAAATGTGTTGTGGATAAGATATCTTGCTCATCATCAATTAAGTGTAGCTCAGATCCAAAACAATTTAATCAAGATAGAGAATATTGCCCAATACTTAATTGAATTTTTACATCCCACCTCTAGGAATTCTCAGATGCAATCGCCCGCCATCATGCAGCCATTACTGAGTTGGTGAACTTCTCTCGCAACTCCAGCCAGGTGTGCCAAATTTTAAATGAGCGATTGGAAGCCAACTTCGCTGAGGTCCATTCTAGTTTGGAGGCAAATTACAAATTAGCCACTTGGGCTAATGACTGGGTAGCTGAATTAGCACAAGAGCTAAACAACAGATTGCATCCTATCTTTGAAAACTTCTTAGAGGAAAGATGAGTCACTAAATCTTGGGTCAGCAATATCACTCAGACTTCTATTAACGCTTCAGAGTCCATGAGGCTTAATCACGAAGCCCAAGAGGCGCACTTAAACCATAACAATGAATTTTGTGACCAGTATTGATGCCTGAGTGCCCAAATTTCGCAGATGAAGGATGAATACACTGGAAAAATCAATTACTGGCAAACACAATCTGAGGACCAACGAGCGAAAAATGAGAAAAATCAAGACTCTATTGATCATCTTAATCTACAGATCAAGAATCTCAATGATAATGTTAATGTTGTTAATGAGTCAAACAATAATCTCCGTGGAGAATTGAACCAGTGCAAGAAGACAATAAAAGAAAAGAACCAAGTGATCTTCACTTTGCAACTACAAGCTACTAGCTTGAATGAGGAAATTGTGAAATTAAAGTTAAAAAACCAAAATCATGTCAATTGGGAAAGCAAAATCAATGAGCAAATTTGAGCTCTGGATGACAGGCATTGTCAGTGTGCTACAAAACACTTGACTGGAAATTCTTCTGAATATTATGAGGATGAAGCTTCAGAAATAGCTACATAAATGGATGCAGGGCCTTGTCAACAACTGCCTAGCAATATGGTTGCTTTGGCCAACCCTAGCACCTCAAACTGGGATATGATGCCCCAATGCCCTAGTACGCCTGGCTCTAGTCAACCAAGAAGTAATCGTGATAACCAGGAATGGGGAAGCGATAATTATAAACCAGCAAACCTGCCAGCCTTTGACAAGAATGGAAGTATAACCAAATTTGTCAAATGTTTTGAAATGGCCATGCATGGGGCCAGCGACCACAAAAAAGCAGCCACTATGATTAACTGCTTGGATGAGTGGAGCATTGAGTTGATTATGCTTCACATTAATGAAAATCCAACATATGCTGAAGTCAAGGAGGCTGTGCTTCATGAATTTGGAGGTCCAGAACAGATGTTGACCTGAATTTAAGTTTATCAATATCAGCTTTAAGAAAGATGAAGCAATTGATAGAATTGCAGATTGATTCTATTGTGAAGTTCAAGTTCCTTTAGGCGCATGGGCTATGGTCGATTTTGATGCCAAGATTGCATTAGCGCATGCAGTAGAACTTTACCCTTATCTATCAAACACTCTATTTCCTCCTTTCATTCATAACCTTGCAACATCTGAATTGGTTAGCTATTTTGCGCAGATGCTCAAAAAATTATGGCCCTCCTAATACTGGTTACAGATTAAGACCCGCTGCCTTTGCTGGAAAGCCCTTCAAAACTAATAAGAAGATTTACAGTAATCTGCCTGCAAAAAATGAGCAAAACTCAAATGCAAGAGCCCCATGGCCAGTGAGTGAAATTACTTGCTATAATTGCAATTGTAAAGGTCACTATGCTTCTCAATGCCATCAGCGAAATGTCAATATAGTCCTTCTCAATACCGTGCAGGAGGAGGGAAAAGAACAAGCACAATAGATGTGGGACGCTCTATTGTTCCTAAAACACCATTCCCACCCAATTGACAAGAAAACAATGGCCATGGTGCCTTGCTTAACAATAAAAATTGATTCTATTTTAGTATCAAATGAAAATTTTTTGAACGTACATGCGGTAACTCGCTCCCAGAGTAAAGTTGTCATACCTGAAGCCTCTGAAGTAGTCACTAAACCCTATGTTCAACAAATACTTGAGAATATTCCATCTGATGGGCCGAGCAATGCAGCAGATACCTCAATCCTGAAAGGGGTCAACATAGCAATCCAATTGACACATTTATCAATGAATGTCCCAGTATTGGGTATACTCTGAAGCACACTATTAACTCCCTGGATTCTTCCCATATTCACTTAGTAAACTATATTGATTCTTACTACTCTGAGTGCACTTATGTGGATATTCTGGTCAACAAGGTCAGTGTTGTAGCTATTGTTGATAGTATAGCACCTGTAAACATTGTTTCCACAAAGCTGGTTAAGAAATTGAAAATAGCTCCAGACATTGACCATCATCAAGAATATGGGACCGCAGGCCTTAACAGCATTAATAGTGAAGGAGCTTACAGCGCTTTGCCACTGTGATTTGGAGCCTTGGTAGTAGCCGCACATGCTATAGTGCTTCCAAACACCAATTATGACATATTAATTAAATAGTTTTTTAAGGACTTATGGGATCTCATGCAATTTTAAAGAAAACATCTTGACGATATTGGGCCAATTACTTCCAACTTATTACTCATACAATAATATGAAGCCCACAAGCTTCTGTAGAAATTTTATCAATATATCTTGTGCTAATGGGATGATACCAGTAGGATATATTCAGCGGGGGAATTGAAGCCTCCCCATGCCAACCGCCATAAATGAAAATCTGGAAATACCTCTACATGTGAATAAGGATGCGACAATAGCTCCAGGACATCAACTGGTATATGGACTGGGACCACACTGGATATCCCAGAAGGACTGTACGGGGAGTTTGTATCTCCATGGCATTGTTCTCAAATGGAACCTAGTGTGGCGCCTGGAATACTTCTACTGGGGCACGGAGAGATTGATGTCTTACTAGAAAATTTGACCAGCTGAAATATTAAGGTCAAGAAATATCAAGTAGTCACTTTTGTGCATCTGTTTCTGAGGGACGAGTTAATATCAGCTGTCAAATTTGGTGACTTATCTGAGTTCAGCTTACCGACCAAAACTCTCAGGGCACATACTGTAATATCTTGAGAATCATTTACCAGATTATCAGAACAACAGAAGGATGAAGCATTAGAGTTGTACGATAATCCGAAATTTTTGTCAAAGAAGACCAAGATATAGGTTGTGCAAAAGGAGTACAGCATTTTGTTGATACTGGAGACCATATTCCTATTAGAATGAGGCCAATTTGGCGCACCAGGGCCAGTGAAGAAATAGTCAGTGAAGAGTTAGACAAATTGTTGAGAAAGTGGAATGATAGTGCCATCCAAAAGCCCATGGGCCAGCCCTGTTTTATTTGTAAATAAAAAAGATGGCAGCAATCGTGTTGTGATTGATTATTGACGCCTTAATGCCATTACAAAAAAAGATTCATATCCATTGCCCAGAATTGATGATGCTCTGGACCATCTGGGAGGCGCGAAGTACTTTACCGCAATGGCCTCATCTCAGGATATTGGCAAATTGAGCTGCTACCAGAGGAGCAGGAAAAGTGTGCGATGATTGCTTCTCAAGGACTTTTTCAACTGACATGCATGCCACAGGGGCTGTGTAACGCACCGGCAACCTTTCAGTGTGCAATGGACATGATTTTGGGGAACTTAAATTGTCCTGCGTTCTGGTGTACATGGATGACATCAATGTCTTTTTGTGAAGGTTTTCCAAACATCTAGAGCACCTTGAACAAGTGTTCAAATGGCTGTTGAAGGCCAATCTGAAGATAAAACCTAGAAAATGCTAATTCTTTAAGTAAAAATTGAAATACCTTGGGTTCATCATTGATTCCAAGGGCTTGCGGCCCCAGCCTCAAAAGGTGGAGGTGATTAACAAAATGCAACCTCTGACGAGTATGAGAGATGTTCAAGTGCTCTTAGGCATAGTAGGATACTATCAAAGATTTGTAGAAGGGTTCACAAAGATTGCTGAGCCTCTATTCCACTTACTACAAGGAGGATTTTGTTTTTGCTGGGCAGAGGAATGCCAATAAGCCTTAGAGTCTTTTAAAAACAAAATGAGCTCAACGCCTATCCTCCAATATCCCAATTTCAGCAAGCCTTTTATCATACAAACCAACGCCTCATTGACTGCAATTGGTTGTGTGCTATCGCAGATTGGGGATTATGGCAAGGAGCATCCGGTTGCTTATTGCAGCAGGACGCTGAATAAGCATGAGCGTAGTTATATGGTGACTGAAAGAGAATGTCTGGCTGTCATCTATGCTTGTAAACAATTCTTGGTCTACATTCATGGCACTAAGTTTTAAGTAGTAATGGATCACAGCTCATTACAATTGCTCCAAAATCTAAAGGAACCTGAAGGACGGTTAGCCCTCTGGGCTCTGAAATTACAAGCGTACAATTATGAAATTATTCATAGAGCTGGAGCGGCCCATCAAATTGCAGACGGACTATCATGACTTCCTATTGTAGCTGTCCTGAGCAGCTTGGCTGATGAGCTTCATGCGAAAATGATTACCAAAAGTATGGAGATGAGCCACCTGCAGTTCAAAAAGTGATCAAAAAGACATTAATTGACACTAAATATCAAAATGGAGTTCTATACAAGCTTAAGCCCAATGGACAACGTCAAATATTCCCAAAACCTTCCAACCGAATGGAGATTATTACACAAGCACACAAGTCCATTGGACATGGGGGAATGACCAAGATGCTAGAATTAATTTGATCAAGTTACTATTGGGATTCTATGTGATTTGATACTCAAGATGTACTTGATAAATGTCATTCATGTCAGATTGCAAAACCTATGAAGTCAGATTTGAAATATCGTTTGATCAAACCTGACTGGGCCTGGCATATCATGTCAATTGATGTAATTGGCCCTTTGCCTGTGAGTATCCTATGCAACAAACAAATAATTGTTGCTATTGATCATCTAACAAAATGGGTGGAAGTGAAAGCAATTTAAGATGTTGGGGCCCTAACTACTGACAAGTTCATTATGGATAATATTATTTATAAGCATGGATGCCCACAGAAATTCTTGACGGACAATGGCACAAATTTTACTGCCTAAATGGTACAACGGTTAAATAAGTTGATGTCTATCAAAGGAGTGTTGTCGACACCATACCATCCTGAGACTAATGGTATGGTAGAGCGAGAGAATAGCACTTTAGTTGGCATTTTACACAAAAACGCAGCCTTGGCGCCTTTGCAATGGGCAACTACAATTAGTGCGACTGTGTTTGCATACAATATTGGACACCACAGCAGCACAGGCCACTCTCCGTTTTGACTTTTATATGGTAGACAGCCTGCTCTTCCTCTATTATTATATTCAGTACTCAATTCAACTGACGCAATTAACCCAAATAACTATGTTGAGCAACTAGCAAAGACCTTCTCAAGTTGTAATCTGAAGCTTATCAAAACGCGATTAGTCAAAAAGCTATCCAGAAGAGCTACAATGACGCTAAATGAGCTATGGTGATTAAGTCTAAGGAAGGAGATTTAGTAGTATATTGTTACACTCATAGTGCAGGCCGCACGCATAAGCTAGCCTCACTTTGGAAGGGTCCATTTATTATATTGAATAAATCATCTGAAGATGTAAATACCATTAAGGATCAAGGCAGCTGGGTTGTGAATCAAGTACACGCTAAGTTCCTTCATCCAGATCATAAAGAATAATAATATAAAGAAGAAAAAAAGAAAAAATTAAACTAATTAAAAATTTGGATATAAAAAAATATAAATATTTAATAATGAAAAAAAAAATAATAATTGCAAGCTGTAGAGTTTATTTCATAGATTTGATGCTTCGCTGGTATTAGAACTAGGTACCCCTTTTTCAGTAGGGGGAGGAGAGTGCGATCAAACTGGAGAATCCTGCAACGAATTGGAGAGATGCGGATTTCATACAAGTCCTGACTATCTAGACCCTGGCGGAGATATGCCAAACCCAAAAAAGCTTGGCGCTAGGCATGCTGGCCCTGTCAGCTTAGGAAAGGCTATTGAGATAATGTTTGTACTTTGAGGTGCGCGAAAAGTTAGACATTGTGACCCAAGAAGAAGGGTACCCACTGCTTATATCCAGTCAATGCGGAGGAAGCGTTGAGTAATTGACTGGACCTGATTGTCAGATATTTGATAGAGACATAATAATGTTAGCAGGCTTAAACTTATTATGGATCATATCAGATATCAGCAATTATGGATCAGGTATATTCTAAGCTTATGCAAATCTTAGGATCCGCGGCCTAGCAATTTCACTTAATAATATTTGACTATGATGACATGAGCTTGAGGGATTTGTTGGTTAGGTCAGACTTAAATTAAGTTTTGACTTAATGACTTGGGCATGTGGGCTTTGTTGGTCTATGTCAAAATTAGTTTTTAATGTCAGTCAAGTTTTTGATTGAATTAATTACTAATTAATGATACAAATCGCCTTGGTATGTGCTGCCAATTACATATGAAAGAGAATCAGTTCAGCTATTTGCAGATGCATCTGAAACGCCATCTTGAGAATGATGACAGTGTTTAAACTGACCCCTGAGGCTGAGCATGATGCCCTGAGTTGAAGTATTTGTAGACGTTCTTACAAAAATTTTACATGGCCAAGTGCCATTGAAAGTGAGACGTCATGGGTAAGATGTGGTGAACATCAAGCCCTATAAATAACCCTTAAGTTGATACTAATAAAAAACATTCAACTACTGGACTAGTTTATAATTTTTACTTATAAACTTTTTGCATTTAGTACGCTATAATTTTTGTTCAATATTTACTTGGGATCAGTAAGATCAGGGCGATATGCCATCATCCAAGTAAAATGACAGGGTATACAATTTAAGTACTACTGTCAGGGTAAATCCTTACATTAGTGGAATTCCTAAGATTATAGATATTGTCAGTCAGAACAATATGATATGTGATGAAGTTTGATCAAACAATTACATATCAAATTAATGATTGTAGTAAAAATATTTAATTAATCGTTTAAATTACTTTATTTGCAATAGTATTCAGTCAATTAATCGCACTAAAACGAATTTATGATGAGACTGAGACGCTTTTGGTGGGAACAGATCCTTGTAGACCTTGGAATCAAGAGATGTTTATCCACTGCATACCATCCGCAGACTGATGGACAGACTGAGAGAGTTAATCAGGTGCTGGAGCAGTACCTGAGATGCTATGTTAATGCGGAGCAGGACAACTGGGTTGAGTTGTTGCCTATGGCCCAGTTCTGTTATAAAACTTTAGATCACTCTTCAACTGGAATGTCACCGTTCAAAGCTAACTATGGGTATGATGTGAACTGGGAACCATTACCATCTGTTGAAGCGGATAACCCCCTGGGAGGGAATTTTTACAGAACATTATCAAACTCATTCACTTTGATTGGCTAATCTGAACTGAGCAGTACATACTTTCAAAGACTTTGCAGATAGGAAGCGTGTGTCTGATAAGGTGTTGGAAGTAGGTAGCCAAGTTTATCTGGATGCTCGAAATATTCGTTTAGATGTACCATGTTAGAAACTTGCCCATCGGCGCATAGGGCCATACAAGGTCACAGAGGTTATAGGAAAGGTGGCTTACCATCTTAAATTGCCTGAAGGTTGGAAAATTCACAATGTATTCTATCGTTCTCTCTTGCACAAAAAAGAATGAATCTCCCTACCACACCAGAAAGTCAAAGAGCTAGCACCACCACTGATTAAAGGTCCCTATCCTGAGTATGAGGTGGAGGCTATTAAAGGGAGAAGAACACACCATGGTAAAGTGCAATATCTGGTTAGGTGGGCTGGATATCCTGCAGAAGAGAGCACTTGGGAGCCTGAGGAGAACTTAAAGAATGCAGGCAAGCTATTAAATAAGTTGAAGAATAAGGTCATCCCAAACAGCGTTGAGTATTGATGAGTGTACTCCGCTAAAAATTCCCTCCCAGGGGGGTTATCCGCTTCAATAGATGGTAATGGTTCCCAGTTCACATCATACCCATAGTTAGCTTTGAACGGTGACATTCCAGTTGAAGAGTGATCTAAAGTTTTATAACAGAACTGGGCCATAGGCAACAACTCAACCCAGTCGTCCTGCTCCGCATTAACATAGCATCTCAGGTACTGCTCCAGCACCTGATTAACTCTCTCAGTCTGTCCATCAGTCTGCGGATGGCATGCAGTGGATAAACATCTCTTAATTCCATGGTCTACAAGGATCTGTTCCCACCAAAGTCGTCTCAGTCTCATCATAAATTCGTTTTAGTGCGATTGATTGACTGAATACTATTGCAAATAAAGTAATTTAAACGATTAATCGAATACTTTCACTACTTCATTAATTTGATATGTAATTATTTGATCTAACTTAATCACATATCATATTTGATTTGACTGACAATATCTATAATGTTAGGAATTCCACTAATGTCAGGATTTACCCTGACAACTACCAAGAAGATATATCTTGAATTTTAATCACCATCCTGTCTATTGTCATCAAATAATAGATGCACGAAGCTTCATTCCACATCTGAAGAAGAACCAGCCCTCTGAAGCAGAACCAAAATCCAACAACACATATGCAAACAACCCAATCAAATTCAACCAAAATCCATGAGATTATATGGTTGAGGTTGATGAATTAGGTTAGCTTATCCCTGAATATGAATGTGCTGGGCCCCCTCCATTCAAAATGTACCTCAATAATGATTATGCGGGCCAAATCCCAAAGCGCCATTATGCGCCTCGCCCTGATGTTACCATATTCAAAAGTGACCACTAACTAGCTGAGGAGGCAGTTGCCTCTTCCAAATGTCGCTCAACCCATAAAGCCATTGCAAAATCTGTTGCAGTACTGTCTACGGGCCTGCCACCTCCTATTCTACCTAGTACCATTCTTTCAAAACAGAAAAAAGACCATCTCCAATACTATCAGGCGGCAAATTCTTTAGTTCAAAAAGTTGCAGCAGTCACAAATCTTAGCCCAAAACCTGCATTACCTACAACAACCTTGCAACCATCGTCACCCTACCTAAAGTACGCCTTGAGGCGGAAAAAGCATTTGCAGAATATACTTCCACCCTCCTCATCTCAAACATTGAGTTGCATGCACCCACCTGTTACCTCAGCCCACATTTCCATGTTGCGCCCACACCATTGCTATCAGCTTTGTGGCACTACATGTCCACAACAGATGAGAAAAAAGAACCTCCTAATCCCCCTTCACCCAATGCCATGGATAGCGGTAACTCCTTTTACCTTGGTTAATGTTTTTTGTTTGAATTTTGCATCAGTTCTAGTGGATCCATCTATCTCATTTCAACTTTATTTTGTTTTAATTTAAAGTTTTAGCTCGTTTGAGCATTGGTAATGTCTGTCCCCTGGTTAGCTTGCATGATTAAATAAAATTATAATCTGCTATCATATATGTCAATAGCAATTTTGACCCAACATTAAGCTTTTTTTAGTATACTTTTTACAACCCTAAGTTTTGGTGGATTAAACCTTATATACTTGCCCAGTTCTTTGAACCAGTTCTGACCCTCAAAAGATTATAAGAATTAATTGGTCAAATTATTCTTGAGCATCACTAGCTGACTGTTCTCCATTTAAATAATATTGAGCCTTACAAGACTATGCCATGACATGCCCAACCTTATACAAAGCAGTGTTATGTTTCAGACAGTCTAATTTATTAATATTAGAAGACCATAAGGAGGAAACTCTAGATGGTTCAGGGGATGAGAAGTAGGTTGGATGACCAGAGGTCCAGGTATAAAAATGGTAATGCCAGCATGAGCAGGTATATATGCAGCAATGCACATTATGAGGAGGTACCATTGATGACGGATTTCCAAGCTGGCAGCACCTAATGAGATTATGGAAGATTTGGAGAATTTACTTCTAATAAAGGTTTATATTTTATCGTGATTGATGTTGGTTTGGAGGTACGCTGGCTTCACAAAGTTGTACTCAATTGAAGTGCGAACATACAAGAGCATTATTGCCAGATGCAGTCTTATATTGCAACACTACTTCTTCCAGCAACTCAGCGTTGTATTTTTCTTATGAGTGGGTAATCATCGCTATGATATCATTTGTTGAAATCTGAATTTAATAATTCAACCTGGCATAGGCATCTTTTTATATTATGGTGGGGGTTTTAGCAATTTATTCCTACCTGGGATTGTTAGAGAAGGCAGAATAGAAGCTCACAATTCTACTCCTCTCTGTCCTTTTTCAATTAGCCATCATCAAATGGTTTCCATAATGAACCCATGGTTTAGAAAATAATTAATGCAACAATTGGAGTAATGGCTCTTATTTTTGCAAAAATTTAAAGTGCTCTGATTAACTTCAGGTTTAACAAACAAGGGCCAAATGGCAGAGGTAATTATTCTTCAGGGGAAAGACATTGAGGTCGTGGTTTTTGATGCTCCCATAACTCTCGTTGGGCGCCTCAAAGGTGATGGTGCAATGCCAGAGATAACTCACCATATGGGTGAAATCATTTTATTTATATAGAAAAGGGAAATATAACCTGATAAAAATCTTTGTAAGGCTCACAAGCATGGCGTAAGGTAATCTGCGCATCAAAATCGTCTATATCATTGTCAGGATTTAAGACAATGATTAGTCAAACCTTCTTCACCTGGATCAAGCCTCAAGAAATTGACTCTTAAGACAGCATTATTGAATCTTACCCTGAAGTCACAAACACGTGATATGATCAGGAAGCATCACAAACATGAGAATTAATGGAGACGCCTCCAGAAATATAATGCCTGCTTCCTGAACCTCAAGAGGCATTATTCCCACCACTGCAATCACAATGATGATGCAGACCAATGAGTGCACCAACCAGGTGGTCAATTTGGAATGCAGTGAGATACTTGATTGTACAAGGCTTTGAAGGTCCCTGAGGCAAGAAAACTCCCACATACCCTATAAGCATCAATTATTTTAATTAAAAAAGTACAATAATTTGCCCCATCTTTTCATACTTTAACCTCTCCACTAGTTTTCAGCTCAAGCTTATTTTTTAACTTTGTCATTATTCAAGAGAACTGTTTTTTAAGAAAGTGGTGCCCAATTCAAGGGTCCTGAGCTATCTAAGTAAAAAGTCAATTACAAACAATGGTGAATAATAGCATTCAAGGCAATCAACCTGTTTTTTAGTACTAGATGGTAGGCAATCAACCTGTTGATCAGTCAATAAGCAACATTTGATGGATTAGCACCTCTCTTGGAAAAACTACCCATGAAGCCCAAGAGTTTATAGTTTTGAGCACTTTCCAGTGTACTTAACCTTCCATTAGTAGTGATCAGTATCAACTTTGATATGAGAGACTCAACGAAGTTATCCAACAAATACTAAATGACATATACCCAGTTGGAGGTCACTCCAATTGCTCCTGCAATTTTTCATTGCCTTTCTTGATGCAGGAATTATATACATCATCTCTACTTCCAGTGGGATAAACCTTGGGGAACAAATCCTATCTCCAGAATTTTTTCACTACCGCCATACATTACCTCCTACAAGTAGTCATATTGCACCACCGCGAAGTCTCCCAACATAGGGCTTACCCAAACTTACACTCCCACATTATTAATTTCTACAATGTGGCCTCCCTATTCATTAATTAGAATCAGGGCGCTGTTGTTGATAATTGTTAGTTAATCAATGAGGCCCACAACCAATTAGTGTTAGAAAAAGAACTTCAGGCTACCTTAAGGACCAGCATCTTCAGAATATGCAGTTCCTTGAGGCTTCCTGGAATCAGTGCCTCAACCAAGTCAAGGATCAAATATGAACTTTCCAGTAGCACTACTAGGAGCTAGCCTCTCGCAACATTGACTCTGGGAGTGTTTGGCCTGAGGGTCTAGGGGGCCAGAAGTTCCCCATGGGCCTCAAGGGCCCTCTGGTCACGCAGTGCCCATCCCCAGCGACCCTGATGACTCCTGGAAAAAAGATGTGTTGATGGCCCTCGCCACCTTATGGGATCAAATCCACAATGTAGATCAGGGATGCATGCTCCAAGTGGACGGAGTCCCTCTTGACCTTAGGGTCTCAATGAGGCCTTATCAGATGAGACAGATAATCTTAGCGTCTTCACTAAGCTCACTAATAATTACAACTCCAGACTTGAGCAAACTTGTTAAGGGTTTGACAAATGATTTAATAACTTAGAGATCCAGGTTTTCTTTAATTTGCGAATATTAAGAATAAAAGGAGAAATTTGGCTCTCAAGACCTATATTACCTCCTTAACCAAAAATGGAATGAATTCAAGAGAACCTAAAGGTTTTCATATGACAACTGGATCATTAGGCCCCTCGTGACAATGCAGAAAAAAATTCTGAGCCTTCACCAATTCTTAGTTTCATTACCCTTTCCACTCCTATTGTGACTAACTTTAAGCCTAATTTTAAGGAGCAGTTCACCCCTAAACAGGAAAGCATTGCATTCTTCCTATATACCTATGAGAGCTTATGGAAGAGTCTACTGACTGACATAAGGTGAAGCATATTCACTCCTACCTGAAATGCACCTCTCAAGAGATTAAGTCTCCTCATTTAAATAAATGCCACACATGAGAACAGGTCTTACCGCATAATATAAGAATTCAGCAACTACCAAACCATTGTCATGAAAAGCAAGAGTTTATAAGCATTCTTCTGAACAAAGGGTAAAACCCTGTGGAGCTCGCCAGCCAATCTTATACCCAAGCACAACCCTTAGTAACTTCTAAACACGTTACTTTGAACGAGCCATAACTGCAGTCATCTCCGCATTAGAAATTATCCTGACGTTCATATGCATATGATCATACAGAAAATTGGGTTTACTTGCATTCAGTATATTAGAGAAGCGCCTAAAAAGATACCAGTGCAAAACTACACCCCAAGGCTACTGCCTCTGTTTCCTTTAACCGTCCATAGGTCCACGTTGTCAAAATCCAGAGAATCCTTGACATCAGTGCACTTAATTCGATGTTTTTTCTCACAACGCCAATACTTGTTGGAAAAGACTCTCCAATGAGGTGGTAAAAGGGCCAATAGAATGAAGGACGAGGCACTTCATGGTAAAATCCCTGTGCTTCCTCAAGAACAATCAGTGACCTCTATTGATCCTGAAGTTTTCATACCAGAAGGAGAAGTCTCAGTACCCGTTGATTAAATATAGAACCTGATACTTCTTACTCTTTTTATAAATATCATGTGTTTCTCACACAACCTCTACAGTTTGGGAGCTTGGTTACCCGCTTCACCGTTTGATTAAATATTGTCCTGGTCCACGCCATTGTTGACATTGGTGCCTCATGAATGTCATTTCATCCTTACTAATGAAATGCATCAAAATTTTCCATAATTGCTTCATTACATGGTATATGGCATAGCTGGATTGCAATGTACTCGTTCCATTGGGGCCTATTCTTGCTTAACTATTTTTCTTTGGGAAGCTCTCTGTTAATACCCCGCCACTGCATTAGATAATCAGAGTTATGATCTTCTTCTTGGGACTCAGTTTCTCTAGGACTACTCAGCAGTAGTGCACTATGACAAAGGATTTTTATCCCTTCTGGGACATCAAGCCCTTCTGGTTTTTGAGACCTCACGCAACGCCAAAACGGAGGGCAAAGCTTAGGCTTGCCTATTAGAGAAAAAATTGAATTGACTGACTTGAGTGTCATTTGAGGGGCTCTTGCATATGGATGCCCACCTGAGGTTGATGGCCACAAAGGCATACCAATTTACTTGCTTAAGACGACAACTTTACCGCCAGAGTCTCAGGTTATTGTTGACACCCAGTTTCACGTTAAAATTCCCTCTGGATACCTTCTATGGATATAAGGTTGAGTACCTGTTGTTTAAGGAGGTCTTAACCTGTTTGGGAATTTCAGATCCTGCCTATGCTGGAACCATATTGTTGTTGTTGACTAACCTTACTGACAAGCCTAGTGTAGTGGGCCCAAATACTTCAGCCGCTTAGGTTCAGCTCCTACTGGTAGAGGCTGCCAATGATGTCTACAGCTTCAGAAGTATAAGTGATTTTGGGCTGGAAACTCCCCCATAAGTGGCTCTATTTGACATTTGTAATTTCAAAAGCTCATTGGTGAACAATAAAGCCAAGTTGGGGAAAGTATGGAAAAATAAATAGATTTTTTCTCAACTACACCAACTTTTTAAAAAAAACGAGTGGGATTCTACATCATGTTTAGACCTGGACGCACCACATTTGGTTCTGATCTTAAAAAAAGCAAGGTTGAAAAAGCCCAGGTGATTGAGAACTAAGCAACTACTTGAAGCCAGGCTAATGGTGCATTCACGCAATCCATGGGTCTACCACGCTTGTTAGTTCATAAGAAAGATGGCAGCCATTCTGTGGTGGTGGACTATAAGTGGCTCACTAACATTACCAAGAAAGATAGTTTTCCCTTGCCCCAAATCAACAACTATTTCCTCTTGCTTGCAAGGTTGCAATACTTTTCCACAATAGATTTCGCTGGTAGATATTGGCAGGTGGTCCTTACCCCCAAAGATGAAGCCAAGTGTGCATTTATAGCTAACAAGGTGCTATTCAAACCCATAAGGATTCCCTAGGGCCTTTTCAACGCGCCAGCCACTTTTCAATGCGCCATGGACTGTATCCTAATGGATGTAAAGTTATTCTATGTCCTTTTATACCTTGATGCTATCACTATCTATTTGTGAACCTTCAAAATTCATGTGGAACACCTTTGGGAAGTCTTCAAGAGTCTATAAAATGCTTCAATAAAACTCAAACCCTACAAGTGCTCTTACTAATCAGAAATGGAAAGCCTTGGACACAAAGTTTCAAAAGATGGTATATAATACATCACGGACAAAGTTAATGCAATTAAATTGATGTCGCGCTTTCAGAGCCTTAGAAATGTTAGGTTATTCCTGGGCATAGTTGTTGTGACGATGAGGTTTTAAACCACTTGTCCTTTTTTAATGCCAGGAGACCCAAAGTTCCTGTTGCTGGATTATATGTTTTTACTTTCCTTGGACGGAAAGTCTTCACTCAGGATAAGCTTCTTGAGTGGTAAATTATAACTATGTTTTATGTCTTTGATTAATTAGAGGTAAGCCAAAATATAATGGCAAAAAGAGAGTAGTCTTTACTTGCTTAGAAACATCATTATATGGGATATCAGGGAGTCTTTCTTGGTAAATGTCCAAGCGTTCCAAGATAAGATTTTTACTTATTACCGGTCAGGGATAATGTGACATTCTGGTACATATGTCAAACAGGGTTCAACAGCAGCATATATCAGGTTTGAACCCCAATATTAGGAGGTTTTAGGCGAATAAAATATGATTGCATTAGTTAGAGTTGACCCCCCAATATTGAGAGAGCATGAAAATTAGTCAGAGATTGCTCCTTATAAATTTCATCTATTTCATCAGATTGGGTTTGTTTTCTTTATCTGACACACATAAATCCCTGATTTGGGTAGGAATTCTGACAACGCCCCCTCTATATCTTGGCGCAGGGGAAAACAGCTGGAGAATTCAGCTGTGATGCAATTTACCACATCGCTCTGATTGACCTCCAAAATTGAGTGTTCATTACTTCATTTGTAAATAATTTTTTAGGGCCCTGACCAGTAGGTTCCTATTTGTTACATGCCCACCAGGTAATGGTGGTAGATGTCAGATAATTTCCCTCTCAGCTTTGAGAAAAGAATGTTTTGGGTGAAAATAGTCCAAAAGGGGGTGTCATACAATTACAAGTCCGATTTTGAAATAAGAGGACTTTGTTCCATACTAAAGATGAAATCGGCCAAAAAGACCTTGGCCAATTTTTAGTGGAATCCCTTAAATTGGGGAAATGCTATTCCATCCACTTTTTGGCCAAATTGTCCAGATATTAGTAATAAAGGTGTACTTAACCCACAGCCAAATATGGGAAGTTATGCCAAGGCTCCTCCACAGCCCCTTGACTGTTCAGTTCAAACACATAGGCGGAGACACCCCCTTTTATAGGAGTGGAGGGGTTCCTCAAGGTGCAAAATATTTCCCGCCCATTAATTGTTTTAAGTATATCAAATCTTTGTCTAACGTACTAGTTTTATCCTTTATTGACCCTCCATCAGCTGTTTTGTTGAAGCAAAGTGAGAACAAGAGCTCTGATAGGTTGAAACCCCATATTCCCTAATTTGGATGCGCGTAGCCTAATTTAAAATTTTGTGCCCCACCTAACTTTGAGCATTGAGTAATTTGATTACTAAGTATTGAGATCTTCAGAAAGTTCTCCTTGTAACACCCTCGCCACAACTTATAAAGGATTCTTTTCCCACCCAAGCTTCTACTTGGGAAAAATATATTTTTAACTTATTTGCTAGTTTGTGAGTATGCCATATTTTTTGGGTAAAATAAAAAAATATTAAACAATTGTGGAAATCTGGCTGAATTCAGAACCAGCAAACATAAGATAGCTGGATTCCTGCAAAAAGGTGCTAACTACAGGGGATCCTGTACACTAAACGTTTAATTATCACCAAAATGTAGGGCGCACCTACTGGGAGTGTTATTAGATGGGTGAGAAAAGGAAATATAGCAGAAAATGACCTTATGGTTAGCCCCCCAACAATATCATTTGAAGAGGAGAAGTTTTAATGAATAATTATACCAGAGTCTCATCGCCTTACCTGGCCTGCAGCTGAAGTAGTGAGGGACTTAATACGGCATATTAGACCCTGTATATTGCTTCATGAGAAAGAGGCTCTTCTGTAGAGGACCGTCTAATGCACCTCTATTAGACTCAAACCCTTCCTGACGCCTATAATCAACTTACCAATCTGACTATCTATGTCCATAAAATTTTCCCATCCTGCATTGTTCCACATGATACACTAGTAAGCCGTCCATCATGAAGAGCTGCACCGTCAACTTTCAAACTATAATGCTCTAAAATTTTCTTATATAATAATTTAAACAATATGACCTCTGAACATATTGAAACAGCGCAATCTGGTATTGAGACAAACCGCAAAATTATTATTTAGTTGCATGAGTAGCTCACCACCATGGATACTGGCGAGTTAAGTTATGTAGAGGAGGCTATGAAGAATTTTTGGTATGGGCTAAACACATTTGCCGCTAGCACTCACTCTCTACTTGAGGAGTTTGCCAAGGAACTTGAAAAGCATGAAGAGCAAGCTCACTGCAACCTCTTGGCGCACGTGTCCACCCCTCAGCCTGGGGATGAACAACGTGTAGCTGCGGTGGAGCAGCGACTAACCCAAGACTTGTCCGTGTTGAGGATTTTGAGTGGCGTCTGTTGCAAGAACTTACTATGACTATTCCCGCTTTAGAGTTCAAGATTGCTCAACTTAAAAAAGCTATCCCTTAAAACTTCTCTTGATTTTATTAAACATTAATCTAATGGGTTAGAAAATGTGAAAAATAAGCTCAAGGAGTCAATACTTCACTTGAAGAGCCCAAGCTGTTTAAGGACTTGCAAAGTTGGCTGACGCAAATTGAGCGCAATTATGAACAGATTAAGAGTGACATACATGTGAAAGGATCCCACCCACCTGACGACGAAGGGTGTAAGCAGATAAAAGAGGAGCTCAAAAAGCGCGTGGGGTGGTGGAAGCTGACCAAAAAACATAAGCTCTCTTGTGTCACAACTCCGTTTTAAAGTCAAGGCACTGGATAGTTGGGTTGAAGAACTAGAAAATCATAAGCTGATGATAGAAGCCAGGTTGGCTTTACGTAGATCCGCCTCCAAAAAGCCCATTACCGCCATGAAAACCCGGATTGAAGCTATCCAAGACCAGCTTGATCAGCTCTCTCACTCTTTTCTATTAGTTGGACATTCGCTCAGAAACCACGTGGACAGATTCTCCTGCAGTTCATACCTTCACTGTGTGTGCTCATGTTTCATTCAGACCAACTTCCAAGGGCAAGTTTACCCCCGGTGAGGGATACATCACTTCGTTTTTTATATGTCTATTAAGCTGCTATGGAAGGGGCGACTGACCCTCAGAAGGTCAAAAATATTCTCTCTTGTTTGAGTCACATGGCACAGGAGGTGATAGTGCCTCATATGGATGCCCTTAACATCTGGTTTAAGGTGAAGGAGGTTCTCGTTGACAATTTTGGATCAAAACAAAGCTTAAGCATGAATAAGTAAGCTTTCACGCGCATTAGCATAAAAAAATGGGAGTAAGTGGTTGCCCCTACAAAATGGTTCTATATTAAAACGCAGATGTTGTTAACTTTTAAGATATTGATCTTAATGACGCTTTTGACGCCATCTTAACTAGGTTAGCGTCTCATTCTCCTTTGGAGCTGCACATCGCTTCAGTCAAACGCTATTTCCGCAACGTCCATGATATAAAAGAGGATCTTCTAGATGTAGCTGACTTCCACAAACTTTAAGTTTCTTGTGGAGTAGTATCCATAACCCGCAATATGGCCATTGTGGATTAAAAGCCCAAGTCCTGGGTTCTGGCTAAGGAAGACAAAAAGGAGGCCCTTCAGATCATGGGCCCAAGGATCATAAACCAAAAGGCAAGCAGTCTGAATGTCCCTGCTGTGCCTACTGCAACAAGGTTGGAAACTATGAAACTGTGTTCTGGAAGAAGATAACCAACATTGAGGAGTGGGGAAAAGAGATTCGGCATAGGGATAGGCACCCCTATTGCTGACGAATCTCATGTTCCTGACTCATCTACCCCAATTGCTTCATTGCCCCTTGTTGAAAGTACCCCTGGGGATGAGTCAGAAGGGGTTATAAGGATGTTGGTTACTACTTTGGGACAAACATACCACACCGAGAATGTTTTCTAGCCAGTACAGGTTTTGAACTCAAACCTGATCTAGGGGTGGGAGCAGTTTTACCTGCTCAGCTAACCACACTTGGTTACTACTTTTAGGAGTGCCCGCTTAAGTGGAGGTTTCTAATCATTTGAACGCTGGAGGAGTAGATGAGATCACCATTTCTGAGGAAATGTACCTTAGCAAAAGTTCTAGGGAGTCCTGCGGTTATTGATACAGCCACCGATGCTGATAGCTCCTAACTGGATTAATTTGACTTCTTCAACGGGTTCACACCATGAAGTCCATCCTGGAGAGTTACCCTGAGACTTCGCAAAAACTAACCTCCACCCTCTGGCTCAGGGAGGTCTTAGCTCTGTCTCAACTTTGGAGTAATACTCACCAAGGGGAAAAGTGGTTATTTAAAAAGTCCTGGTGATGACCATTTTGGATACTGGCTCCCTGGTGAGCATAATCTCCTCAAAGATGATAAAAAAATCAATCTGGCGCCAGACTTGGAGTACAATCAAGAGTTTGTAACAGCAAGCCCTAACAACATTCGCGCCATTGGGGCAAACTCTTCTCTTCCCATTCAAATTGGTGGTTTCATCTTATCAGCTCCCACGGTGGCTTTGAAAAACAACACATACGATATGCTCATAGGTACTCAGTTTATGATTAAGTACGAGGGAATAATCAAATGAAGCAAGTTTTCCTCTTGTTACTCAACTAAAAAGTCCCTTTAGCTTTAACCATTAAAGACCCATCAAGAACGAATATTTTTGCATTGTTGAATACCCATTTTCCGCTTTGCCTTTACATTATACCACCTCTGGGTGAAATACAAAAAATTACCTGATTTAGTGGATACTAAGGACGGTATTTCTTTGTATGCTTCAGATAAGTTAGTGATTAATCCAGGTAGACAACTAGTGGTTGACATAAATATCACGCTCCAAATCCCACACCACTGCTTGTTGCATCTCATAAGTTATAAGGCGTTAGCCCCTTGGAGCCTCAGGTTATGCCTGGTATACTAGACCCAGCCTACCAGAGGCTTATAACTATTCTGTTGGGGAACCTCACTGGAAAGGACATAGTTGTAATAAAACACCAGGAGATTGGCAGAAGCTTGTTAGTCCCTGTGGAGAACATTGAAAAAATTACTTCATTGGCTCTATGTTGGATATGGGCTCGCCAACGGATAACCTGTCATGCACCTTACCCATAGTCCATATTTTGGTTGAGCTGACCCCAGATGAACTTGACAAAGTTTGCACTTATTGGAAGAATTTAGGGACAACTTCTCCTAAACTGGATAATGACTAAGGCTACATGAAGGACTGGAGCCACCTCATTGATGTGGGTGATGCCCGTCACATTTAGTCAAAACCTTACCTCAAGTCAAAGGTGGAAGAACGGCAGATAAGGACTGAGTTAATGCAATTATAAGACGAGGGGTTACTAGTTCCTTTACAAAGCCCTTGTTCTTCTCCTCTTTTGCTAGCTAAGAAGAAAAAAGTAGATCATTGGGTAGTCATGGAAAATCACAAATTAAATAATTTTACAAAAAAAGGATATCTAACCTATCCCCTGCATTGACAATGCCCTGGCACAACTCTATGGATCTAACTTCTTTTCCGCAATAAACTTAGCTAGCAGCTATTGACATATGGACCTCTTTTCTCAAAATCAGTAGAAATGCGCTCTGATTTACAGAAAATGCCTATTACAGCCCGCCTGACTACCTCTGGGGTTGTTCAATGCTACTGCATCTATCTAGCGAGCAATAGATCACATCTTGCAGGATTTAAAATCAAGTTGCGCCATTGTCTACATTGATGACATCATGGTGTTCTCCAAGACCTTCACCAATCATCTTACTCATTTTAAATAGGTGTTTCAATGTTTACGTGATTCAAATATCAAGTTAAAACTCTCAAAGTGCACCTTTTTTTAGTACTAGACTCAAAGTGCACCTTTTTTATTTATTTAACTGAGGTATGCCTGTAAGAATCCAGCTTTTTTATGCTCTCTTGGTGCTATGCCACTGGATCCCACAAAGGATTTATTTAAATAAAATAAAGAACTATAAAAATGAGATCTTTGTAAATTTTTAATAAGATGGTGGGGGTAAAAATGAGAAGTGATCCCTTTCCAACTTTCAACAATTAATATTTATACTATTTTTGAAGGTTGGAGGGATTTGGAGATAGTTTTGGAATAGCTTTGGTGCTTTCCAATTTAGCTAATATGCTGGAATAGCGTATCACAACTCAGGAACATGCATCAGGGCAGAGGAGCGAAAGAAGAGGAATTGTGATTGGCCAGAATGTACCCATGCATTAACGTTCTTATGAACTTGAGCCAATCGCCGCCTGAGAAATTTCTTGCACCTTGGGTGACCCCCACCAAGCCTATAAAAAGGGGGTCTTAGTGTAGGTGCGCTAGAGGATTTTGTTGGGGTCAGGCAAGGCCATCCAATGATTGCCCAAAGTCTGTGGTGAGGTCATAGTAATCCAACTGGTGGATTCTACGTTCAGTGCCCATAGAGGTTTCAAACTTGTTTTAACCCAATTAATGGGGTTCCATCAAGAGTTGGCCAGGGACCTTTGGCTTAAATTTTTGATAGCATTGATTTTATTATTGTGGGAATCACTCTTAAAATCCTTGGATAATTGCAAATGGCCGACATTTCCCTTTTTTGGCTGAGATTGACCTAAAACATTCTTCTTCAGCTGTAAAGGCAAATGTCTGACAATACCAACCAGGATACAGACTTTACCAAATCTCAAAAACAAAAAACCTATTAATTAAAGACCTACCCAAACAGAATGAGTTGTCCATACAAAACAAGTGAGCAAAACACAAAAAAGTGAGATCACAACCAACCTGGTAAGATATTGGCAAAGCACTCGTCCCATCACTTTGGAAGGGGAGGGGGGATCAGGGTGCTCATCCTCAGTATCAGACTCCTCCTCATAGGAAAGAGTGCAGGTTAACGTGGAGAACAATGGTGTGGGGTGATCAGCGACATGTGGATGAAGACCGCTGATGATTGGATAGTTGTGGAAATTACCTGCAGCAAAAATGCACCTAGGTACTGGTATAATCATTGTTCCACATGAAGGCGGATGGAGGGAAGCTGGGATAACAAAGTGTTAGTGTCGGAGGTGACTTCTTGCTTGTCCTGCAAAGTGGCAAACAATTTCTGGATGGCGGCAGCTGTTTGTTTGTGGAAGCTAAAGATGTCACGTTTGCCCTTCAGGACAGGATCAGGGCAATTATGGAAGAAGATATACCCTTGGCTAATTTCGCCACTGATGCAGCATTACACTTGCATATGTCATCAATATTTGGGTGATCAACTGCTGCTACAGCAAGCTGGTGGGCAGGGTGGAACACCTGGGATCTGGCCAGGGGCTTTAAAAATGCCAAGGGAACAGAACGTGGTGCTGTATTTTGATAAATACGTTGATGTAGACTTCTAAGTGTTCAATAACATTTCCCACTTCATCAGTTTCCTCCAATGAGGACCATGGGTTCAAGTCATAATCAAAATCGAGGCTAGTGAACTGATGTGATGTGGATGTCAATTAGAAAGATAGCATGGGACCAAAATGTTGTCCAAGCTTTATCCTGATTGGTTGAAGTGCATGTGGGGCTGGACTTAGGAGGGGCCTGATTAACAGCTGCAGGCTTTGGGGGATGGGGGAAGGATTGTACCCCATACTAGAAAGGCAGTGAGGTGTGTGGCGTGTTGGAGGCCAGACGGAGGCAACGCAGGTCTGGCGGAAGCAGCAAGAGAGGGGCAATTACACTTTGAGTGATCCAACTTAAAGCAGAATGGACAGATGGTCCACCCACCCTTGACGTGGGCCAAGAATGGGTGGTCAGGGGCAGAAGAAATGATGGCATGGGGGAATTGACATAGCATATTTGTTGGAATTTGGGCTAATTGTGGAAAATGCCTGGGGCCAAGCAAGGAGAGCAGCCCCATTGGGGACCACAAACTGAAGGATGGGGTTAGAGCTGTGTGTAGCCAAACCTTCCATTAACTCCTGATGAAGCACTACGGGGAAGTTGTGTGGGCAACCCTGCGATTTTTACCACTATAGTGGTGTCTGTGGGGAGCCAGGTGCGCGTTGTTGGGATAGAGGTGCCCTAGAAAACCAGAGGCACGGTGGCTGCAGTGGCAGCGTCAGCTTCACATGTGAAGCCTAAATCAAAATGCCCCTTATAGGTGTGGAAATCTATAAATCTTGCCAGCACAATCACTGCCTGGGTCATGTTGATGATAGCATTTTTGGCTTAAGGGAACAGTATCCCATATTTGGCCTGAAGGCCAAAATGCAGCTGGGAGTAGGGGAGAACAAGTGGGCTGTAAGGCACTGCATGATCACATGCAAGGTGGATGGCGAGATCCTTGGGCGGAATGAACTGACCCAATGATTTGGTGGGGCTGGGCAACCCAGTCTGAGCATGATTTCCAGCTGGATGGAAAATGCTTAGTAGAGTTTCGCCGCTACCCCACATGGGAGCAGCAAGCGGAGAATCTGAGGTCATTGGGAAGCGAACGGGGGAGGTGGTTGTAGGGTAGTAAGACTTACTTTGATTTTTTTACTTTATTTAAGTCGCTCAAAAGTTACTCCAAGTGAAAAAAAAAGTTTCCTCAAAGTGCACTTTTTTCTAAAAGAAATTAGATTTTCTGGGAAACGTCATCTCTCAGGAAGGAATTCAACCTATACAGGAAAATGTTGAAGCAATTTTTTAAAAATGCCCCCCTAAAAATTTATGGGATATTCAAGTATTTCTAGGGATGATGGGTATTATCATCAGTTCATCCCTAAGTTCGCCAAACTCAGTGAGCCCCTCATCCGCCTACTGGCTAAGAACACCCCTTTCCATTAGGGGTGCTGAACAGAAGGCCGCTTTTGAGACGCTGAAGCAACTGCTACAATAACGTCCTATTCTAAGGCACCCCAACTATGGTAAACCAATAACCTTATTTAATGATGCCTCAGACTACGCCTTTAGGGCCATCTTAGCCAAATTAGATGATACAGTCTAGATCATCATGTATCATATTTCAGTAAGATGCTGTCAAAGGTGGAACGCAACTACAGTGTCATGGAGAAGGAGTTCCTTGCCGTTTTGTTAGCTGTGAAGCACTACTTTTTTTAGTACTAGATGGTGCTGTGAAGCACTACTGTCATGTCAAGATTCTGATATGACTGGACGAAAAGCTCTGAAGAGCTATGCCGGAATGGCAAGAATCCTCCGACTAGGATGTTTATTTATGTGTATTCAGACACCTTGAGATGAGGCAATATTGAGATATAATGGATTATTATTGGATCGCCTACAAATAAAGTGATAAGGCAATGTCTACATTTGATGAATAAAATTTATATCATCTCAAACTAAGGTGATAGAGGATTGAAGAATACCATCCTAAAACCAATTCTTATCAGCGGAATATATTAGTATAAGCTAATAGAACAGTATCATTAAAAGTTGCTGATAAATAGGTGAGATGAGGCGATTAAAAGGAGAGGTTGTAATAGGATAGTGGGAGCGGAAAAGCGAGGAATCACTGCATTATTAAATAAATAAAAGTGTTGTCAGGGCGGTCGCTCCATATTTTACTACATTTTCAAGTGTGTTTGGAGGACCAATGATCTTCACATTGTCCGTCCATAATTCAGTGGGTTCAACTTATATGACCATTATGGCATATATTTTGATATCGTCCAAAATTATAACATTGTTTCTCACTACAGGGCGCCCATTGATCAACCAAAAAATACCAAAAAACTCCAGCCGCAAATAATGTCTCATCAGGTCTTCTTTTTCAAGAAATCTTCACAAAGCACTACACCAGTCAAATATGAAGAACTCAAACTCACTTTAGACGCATTATTCAAAAACAGAATGAATTTCTTCAAGAGCAGAATTCTGTTATGCAACTCTTTTGAACTTTTCCTTCTCGTTGCAAACACCTTTGCAACCCATTCAATTTAAGACCAAATCTAGTTTGATAATCTCATAGAGGGGATTAGTCTGCGCCCATGTCTGGGAGCAGTTGGGCAAGCAAGGCAAGAGGAGCAGGCGGAAGGCCCGCGGCCTCTAACATTTGAAAACGCCCCGGAAAATCTGGCAGAATAGAAAAAAATCTAAAAAAACTGGCGGTCACAATTTCCCCAGAGATACTCGCGTGGCAAGCATGATGCAACCAGTATATCAACATGCCACATTCCCAGCCACTTTTGTCGGTAGAATTCGGAGTCCATGTGTATCTGGATATCCAAAAAACGGCCCTATGGGAAAAATTTTGTGAAGATGTACACAAAATTTTCATGACCACGGTGTACGTTGCACCTCACTCCATGTTGCGCGGTTGGCTGGACCTAGGTTTTGAAAGCAAAATAGCAGCAGACGAGGCTGCAGTGGTGCGCATAGTGGTTGACCTCTCCAAAGGGCAACAGGTCATCGAAACTAAATGCACCAGATGGACAAAATCAAACCAAATTTTCCTCATGTTTGACTTTTTTCCTACTACAGTAAAACGTGACATTTTGGAGCAACACCTGAAAGATGGTCTCGCCATATATGGCAAAATACAATCTTTTGAAATGCAACGTTTCACGCTGATGCCACACCTGTGCACTGGCAAAGCCATCGCAGTTCTGACCCCAACCGAGGAGATCGCGAAGGACCTAACCCAGATCCCGCACTCCACCTTTATTGACATCACAGGGCACACCACCCACCCATTCCAGGTAACCGTGGACAGCGCGCCCCCCATTTGCACCCACTGTGACGCGTTCGGCCATAAGGCACATGCATGCCCCATCAAAGAGGGCGTCACATTCCAAGAGCACCCCTCAGCGGCCATGGCCAGCGGAGAGGCGCACTACAAACCAACCGCAAGCACCAAGGAGGCTTTCCTGTGGGGAGCACAAGGCTGCTACCTATTGGTAAAGCCCATCTCCCTGCAGGAGTGGAAGAAGGCCAAGCAGGCCCATAGGACCGCAGCCAAGGAAGCGGCCAAGGCCACCACCACCATCCCACACTCACAATGCCAGGAGGACATGGAGACCTTCACGGCGGAAGTAACTCAGGAATCCATCACCCAATCAGATTGGGAGGCCCATGCTGAACAGGCCACTCAATCTGAGGATCCGATGGGAGATTTGATCTCACCCAATCGCTGCACCCAAGCCCCAGTCAAAACCAACTTGGGACCTATCCCAACCAAAAAAAATTTTGCCCCACTTGACGGTGCACCAAACTTATCTGCACCGCAAAAAATTTTTCCAACGTCAGGAAAACAAAAAGCAAAGGCCAAAGCCAATGCGACACTTTCTGTAAAAATCAACAAAAACCCCAATAGTGTTGCTGCTAATACCCACGCTGCTGTGAAAGCCCGTGGGGACCTGGAAGAGGCAGGTGGGCCTGGGGGCCCACCCCCTCGCACCTAAGGTGCGATGAAGAAACCTTCACTCTAGGGATGCTGAATATTGCTGGACTCAAGGCCTCCCCATCCTGGGCTAGGAAACTGAGTTTTTTACAAAACAATTTACCTGTGGATATCCTGGCCATCCAGGAGTCCCTCTGTCCATGAGGTTCCGAGGAAGCTTGGAAAAAAATGCTCCTACCATCCCTATCCTTTTGGTCGAAGCACTGTGGGGTGCTAATTCAGAAAAACAATTTTTTCAAATTTACATCTTCAGAAACATTCCTAAATGGCCGAGTGCTCGTTGTCACCTTCTCATGGGCTGATGTTGCACACACAATCTTCAACATTTACGCCCCAAACGGTGCACATGAGCGTTGGGAATTTTTCTCATTGGTCAAATCCCTCCCGCTACCCCCCTATTCTTTCCTAATTGGTGACATGAACTGTTGGCTAACCTCACCAATGGACCGGTGGCCACCCTCACCCCACGCCCCACAGGGTCACGTAGAACTACGCATTCTAAAAGCCACCCTTGGGTTAATGGATGCGCTGCCACGACATGCCCCACTGCTCGAAAACATGATGTGTCCCCACATCCACAACGGCCAATTAAGGTCTATGACCCGCATCAACCTTATTCTAGCGCCGGCGAAATTCCAACCCCATATCTCCCACTTCAAAACAACAAAAATAGAATTCTCCGACTACCGACTGGTCTCAATAACATACCACTTACCTGTCACAGTTGCAAAGGCCCCACATTGGTGAAAAATCCGCCCCCCAGAGCTCGCGTCGCCAGGATTTTCCACATGGGTGGAAGAGGCAACTTTGGCAAAATTGTTTGTTGCACCGTTTTGCGCGGACCCCATTTCCACATGGGCAACTTTCAAAGAAGACACCATCTGCCACTATCGCCATCTCTCATCCAGACGCTCACGAGCCACATCAGCAGTTATATCGTGCACACTGGTGGAATTGGCCCACTTGGAGAAAACATTCCAGCCTCAGGATATAGCCCTTCATGGGGCCAGAAGTGGGCGGAGGCAGCCGCCCACCTCAACGCACTTGAAAGGCAACACAAACATCAGGTCTGTGTCCAATACAGGGCCACACGCATCACTAAAGGCAACAAGTGCACCACATACTTCTTCAAAAAAAAATTTGCACCACGCCAGAGCGTGGCCTGCACACAGGTGCGAAGATCGGATAATTCTATTGTGGACACACTGGCCAAAGTGGCAATCAAAATGCAAAGATATTACTCTGTGTTATACCGAGCTGAACCAATTCAGCTGGCCAAAATGGCGGAATTTCTCGACTGAGCTCATATCTGCACTCTTTTCTGATACCCGGAAATAATGAATTTAATTACTCTGAACGAATTATGGACTACCATTCGCGGTGCGCCAAACTGAAAATGCCCAGGCCCAGATGGTATTCCATATGAGTTCTACAAAAAATATTTTAAATATATATCCCCATTGCTGCTAGCCTCACTCAACCAAAGCCTGTTGGAAATGCGCCTCCTACCAGGAGGACATGAGGCCTTTATGGTCACACTCTTCAAGAAAGGGGATAGGCTAGACTTAGCCAACTGGCGCCCCATTTCTCTAACAAACACAGACACCAAAATTTTAACCAAAATCATGGCTAACCGTTTAGGGACTGTAGCATCTGCCACTATCTCCAGAACAACTTGGTTTCATCCCCAGAAGGTCAATTTGGGATAGTGTGCACTTTGTGGCTAATGTGTGTCAGTCCACAGCCTCTGGGGCACTTGTATTCTTGGACCAACAAAAGGCCTATGATAGAGTAAACTGGGAATACCTTAGGGCCTGCCTCCAACAATTCCGCCTACCTCCCCGCTTCATTAACTGGGTGATGCTGCTCACGGAATCTGCAACAATAGCAGTGCGCGGCCCAGGTTTCCTAATGGAAGTAGTCCGTCCTCAAAGGGGCCTGTGACAAGGGGACCCCCTCAGCCCACTCTTATACAACTTCAGCCTTGACCCACTACTGCGAAATGTGAATGCCCAACTCACCGGGGTCCATGTGCCAGGCCAAACCCCAGTCAAGATGATGGCATTTGCAGATGATTGCGTGGTGGGGGTGTCTAATAACAAAGATGCACGCGCGCTTGAAGCCCTCATCCAGGAATATTCCTGGGTAAGCAACGCGGCACTGAACGCCTCCAAAACCGAAATCATCCTCCTTGGTCAGTTTCAGAACTGCTGGGCCCCAGCAAGTAGTTCCCAACCTGGCCTATCTGCTCGCCCACGTCCACGCCTTACTAACTCAAAATACACCGCTCCACTGGTGCTCCCCTTTGTGCCACGACCTACCATAGGACTGGTACGCCATCTGGGCGTGTGGTTGGAGGCAGGTGGATACGCGTCAGCAGTAATGGAGTGCCATATACTGGACAATGTGACGAAGCGAATCGCCTCTCTCAGAGCCCACCCTACTACCCTCACTGGCAGGGTTGTTCTTGCCAACTCTATGCTCCTATCCAAAGTCTGGTTCGGAGCCCATGCCATCCCCTTCTCCCCAAGCTTCTTCAAATCCCTGTATGCTTTGCTACAAGGTTGGCTTTGGTCAGGCCGCCCTCCACCAGTACGGCTAGAGGTCATGTTTGGCCCTCATCATCATGGTGGCATGGGCCTACTTGACTTCAAAGCCCATGCCGCCAAGTTCCTGGGCACCTGGATTGCGGCCGTCACTGCTCCTACACTCCCATCTCAACACTGGTCCCGCGCGGCCCACTCCAACTTCTCCTGAGCCTTGGGCCTCAACAATCCATCAAACCCCCAATCCCTGATGAAATACCTCGCATCACACACATCAGCCACAGGTCCTCACGGGACCAAAACCCACTACAAAAGAATCCTACTCTCCATGAGAAGCGCAGAGTGGAGAATTCGTATTAGTGGACATACAACCCGAAGAGGCCGCCCCTCTCCTCAGTTCACACAAGAGGTACAGGGGCTACCCATCCATGATGGTGTGATCCCCATTCGACCCCAAGTCCTATCCAGGGTGGACTACCGGGACATGATGGACATCCCTTATTCCACTGAGACCCAAAAGACTATCTGGAAATACGCACACCATCCTCTGTCGCAGCCTCAAGTCCGCTCCTATGTGTGGCGCTGCCTGAGGTGGGTGTATCATACAGCTGAGCGCTCTAACGCTTTACACTCATCCTGTGTCGTGTGTGGCCAGTATGGAACGCTGTTTCACCGCCTGGAGAAGTGTCCTACCTCTAAAGTGATATGGCGCGAAGTCCAACGTCTGCTAGGCCAGGATCAAACACATCCCTTCAGTCTGTCAAGAGATATGTTTGCTTCATCAATGGCCTCCCCCTCCCACCCTTTCTCCGTGCTCTGGTGGTTGCAATCGCCATGTGGACTATCCACACGATTGTCTTAAATGCCATCGCTGGATCCATCCCCACCCTCCCTGAAGCTGTCCACAGATTCCAGTCTCATTTGGTGGATCACTTTCAAGCATGGATGTTTGGATATCTCCCACCGCGTCGCCGACAGCTGGTCTCCTCCTGGTTCCCAGTCTGGTTCATCAAATCAGACCCCTTCCTCCACACGTGCTCAATAGTGGCTACGTCCCCTCCACACGTTCCCTCCCCCTTCCCATAAGTGGCGTTCCCGCTGGCAACAAGAGATAGCATCGCTTCTCTGGGGTGCCTCCCCTGGTACTAAGTTTTGTCTCGTCTGAGTCATATTTGGAAGTGTCCGTCCCATGGTCAGCCTTCCCCGCAATAAATTTAAGAATTCTGTTATGCACCAGCTTGACAGCACGTTTAGCTAAATTCAAATTCTGGGACAAACAAACAAGCAGCTCACTAATCATTTAGACAGCACTACCAAATGATTGCATTGTGTAGAGCAGAAAAAGACTGGTACCTCCCAGCCCTCTCATTGGGAAGAGGCAGAACGATTTGAAGCTGTTCTTAGAGATTGATATGACGAGTAATATGATTCTGGAAGAAGTTACTTCACCCAGGAAGGCAGCTTGGGATATGGTTATGAATAAGAATACCACTTCCTTCAAGTGATGGCATTGCTTTCCACCACAAAGTGCCACACTACCTCTGAAGCAGCGGACATCCCAACCTATACTGAATCAGCTTCTATTGAGATACTGCTTATGGGTCTTGACCCATTCCTCAGTTCGCCCCAAAAAGTCGCATCCATGAGCAGAATGAGGAGGTTAATATCGAGAAGCTTCCTCCATTCAATTGCAATGGGAATATCCATATCTTCTTTAAACTTTTGAGTTCAAAGCAGAAGGCGCCTTAAATCATAGTAAAGCTAAACTGTTAATATTTGCCTTGGATGCTAGGAGTGCTGACCAAGTCACCTGCTACTTACAAACAGCTCTGTTACCTACCATGAAGTGAAGGACACTGTGCTGAGACTTTTTGAGGGTACTTTAAAAATGTCACAGTGAAAGGTAGAGTTCTAACTATTAGGTTCCGCCTTAATGAGACCCTCACAGAGTTTGCTGACCTATTTACAATGGAAGCTCACATGCTGATTGGGACAGGCTATTTAGCATCAACTGATGTGTGCATTGCAATGACCTCTGCGGTAAAGCCATACCATGAGCTTCACAATGTCATTTCTCAGATTTTGGATGATGACGTTCCCCTGCTCAAAATTGTGCAGTTCTTACACCATATATCCACTAACTTCCTTTCACCCAATTTAGAGTGGAAACATCCCGCCACCGCTAGACCCTCTTGTTTGGGGGAATACACTCATCTTTCTCATATTCTGCATAGCAACCCCTAGCCTTACTATAATTCCATGCCACATCCCCAGCCAAACTACTCCCAACTGTTCTGACTTCTGCCCCGGCCCCATTTACAAAAATCATCAGCAAACCAACTACTGACCTGGATCTAGTTACGCAAATGTCAGCAATAGTCCTACCAACCTGGCCCTGGTTATGATGAACGTCAACAAAACTTATTGTCCTGCACGTCTTAAAAACCAAGGAAGCGGTTCTTATGGGGTTTATTTTTTATGAATGTGGTCGCCCTGGCCACCTGGCATGGAGCTGCCCTAACCGTCATGTTCATTACGTGCAACAGGATATTACTACCAGGGAAAATATGGAGCGGAGTAGAGATGGGAAACTCTCTACTTCTACTATCCCAACCCCAAAGTCCCACCTGAATCCATTGTAGTATATCTAGCGGATGTCCCTCAATACAATGATGGGATTTTATACCAGCAACCAGTTGGATGAGTGAACGTACTGACATGAGCGCAAGCCAAGGCCACAGAGAATGAAGGACCTCAGGAGCAACTGAGGCTGTATGCCTGTTAAATGGTCGATCAAACTTTCTCATAAAATCTGGATCCAGCTGCATATGCACCAATCCTGAAAGGAGTAAACGTCTCTCTTCTGGTAGACGCCATTGTTAAAGAATACCCCAAAATTAGTGATGGTATTATGAATATCCTTGGGAAAAGAGATCCCATAAACTGTCCATGTATTAAACAGTCAATAATCTTCTTATTCTGAGTGTACATACTGTGAAATTTTTGTAGCGAAAATAGAGTTCACGCTATAATAGATACAGGTGCGCCAGTCAACATAGTTTCTAATAAGTTGATGGCAAAGTTGTCGTTAAAGCCTGTTGTAGATCATCAAATGGTTTATGGGACCGCTGGAGCGGAAAGCACAGTCTCTGATGGAGCATACAGCACGTTACCTTTGTGGTATGGGTCCATTGTCATTGTAGCTTTGGCAATAGTGCTACCCAACAGTAACTACGACCAGATAATTGATACTGCTTCCCTTTGACTTTTTAACTTTTGTTGATATGACAGAGGAGACCTTTGAAATATGGGGCAGCGGATCTCAATTTACTTTACCTCTAGTGTAATGCCAAAGGATCTAGTGCACATAGATCATATCAATCTCGCATATAGTGATGGAGTGATTCCAATTTGCTATCATTGACTAAAAAATAAGATTCATCCCTTCTTCAGCAGATATACGAATATCAAGGGTTACCTCCATTCTTCTGGGCCTATATCTATTCATTCTGGACACTAAGTCATAGTAAACAGAGAGTTAGAGGTGGAAGTGCCAGCTGGCCTTTATGGGAGGTCATTGGGCCCTATCAGCGAATGTGGCTTGAGCCCCATGTGGCTCCAGGGATTATACTCCCAGGTCATGGAGTGATCAAGATTCTGTTAGCAAATCTCTAGAACAAACTAATTCAAATCTGCCTACACCAAATAGTGGCATATTTACACTTTCCCCCAATTGAGGAGGTCCTTCAGGTTCATTGGTTTTAGTTTGTTGTATAAATTTTGTCTAACTGTCGGGTCACAGCCAGGCATAGTGACAGTGATACTGCGGGAGAATTTAATAGGGTTATCAGAATAACAAAAAAGACCAAGTGATAGCTTTATTTCAGAAGTATAAGAAGATTTTCGCCGTCAATAACCAAAATTTAGTGTGTGCTCAGGGGGTGGTCCATCAATTGGTCACTGGGGATCATCCTCACGTTAAGTCTCATCCAATCCGCCAATCAAGGGAAGCTAAGATGTTGTCACCAGGGAAATTGATAAGTTGCTGGAGCAAGGGATGCTCATAATGTCCAAGAGTCCATGGGCTTCACCCATTCTGAGTGTAAAAAGGAAGGATGGTACCAACTAGGTAGTGATAGACTACCAGTAGCTCAACAGCATTATCAAGAAAGACTCATAACCCTTGCCTCAGATTGACAATGCATTAGATCATTTAGGAGAAGCTATCTACTTCTTTGTGATGGGTGTGATATTCATTTATTGGCAAATTGAGTTGCCCATGGTGGAACAGGAGAAATATACCATAATCACATCTATAGGCCTTTTCTAACCTACCCATATGTCACAAGGGTTGTGTAATGCCCCAGCTACGTTCCAACGTGCCATGGACACTATTCTCGGTGACCTAAAGCTGTTATGTGTCCTTATATACCTTGACAATATTAATGTTTTCTCTCAGACTTTTTCTGAGTACCTTGATCATCTAGAAGCAGTATTTTGCCGGCTTGCTGAGGCAAACATCAAAATTGTGCCTTAAAAATGTAACTTCTTTAAGTACCAGGTGTAGTATCTGGGGCTTGTGGTAGACTCTAAGGGGCTGAAACCACGGCTGGCTAAGGTGGAGGCCATCCAAAAAATGACTACCCCAAATAGTAAGTATGACATACAAGTATTTTTGAAATGATCGGCTACTACCAGCGCTTCATCCCTAACTTCAGCTGTACTGGGGGCTGCTATTTGAGGAGTTAAAAAGGATTTCATGTATAAATGAATGGAACGCCATAAATAAACTTTTGACACACTTTGTATGGCGCTAATCAGTGCACTGGTGCTACGCTACTTGAACTTTGATAAGGATTTTAACATTCAGATGGATGCATCCCTTTCCGCTGTTGGGCCAGCCTTTCTCAGAAAGGCGATGAGGGGGAGGAGCATCCTGTTGCGTAAACAGGTGAAGTTTGAACTACCATTGGCGTAATTAGACTGCGACCAGTGGGAGTTCTTAGCATTAATTTACGCATATAAGCAATTTAGGGTCTACTTGTATGGGGTGAAGTTTAATTAATAATGGATCATGTGTCATTACATTGGTTAAAAAACCTCAAGGAGCCTGAAGGGCATCTAGCCTGATGGGCTCTTAAGCTGCAAGATTACAACTTTGAGATCCTCCACTGACTTGGAGAAAAATATTAGAAAGCTGACTGCTTATCTAGTTTGCCAGCCATTACAGTGATGGCGGATCTCAGAGATGTGATGTATAATAAGATGCTCAGCGGAAAATATGACAACAAAATGGACCAAGTAATAAAAGTGTTAAATGAGATGCAAGAAAATACCTTTCAATGGAATGGGGAAATGTACAAGTGGATTGGCGATTCTACGTTAAATTTTCCACGAACCTCAGCATGTCCCTGGAATTATTATGAGCGCCCACAAGTCAGTTGGGCATGGTGTGTGTGTAAGCCAATGGAACTTTTGCGCTCTCAGTACTATTGGGAAAGCATAAACTTTAACATGCTTGAAACCATTTCATGTTGCCGCCAGTGCCAAGTGAAATTTCCATTTACCAGAAGACCATGTATTGGTTAGTGAAACCACATTTTGCTTGGAAAAAGGTTTCCTTTGATTTTGTTGGCCCTCTACCAATGGGAGCTAACTGGTCCAAGTACATTCTGTTTCCTATTGACCACTTGGCCAGGTGGGTTGAAGCTCGGGCAATATGGGATTCGGTGGCAGTCACAATGCCTAAGTTTTTATTGGAATGTATTATCGAGTGACATTGTTCCCTCATTTCATTATTTTCAATAATGGAACCAATTTCACCTCGCATATCCTTCCAAAGTTAAACGAGCTCATGGGCATCTGCAGGGTTCTGATGACCTCATACCACCCTGAGTCCAACGGAATATCCAAATGGGCCGATGGGATTTTTGGTGAACATCCTCCAAAAGCTGGTAACCAATAGATCCTCTGATTGGAGTTCCCTCCTGTCTACCGCCATCTTTGCTTACAATATTAGCTATCATTCCACCATGGGTAAGAGCCCCTTTCATATATTAAATGGATGACACCACACTCTATTGGCCTTGCTCTATTCATGTGTAGAAGATACCGGTGGAATGAATCCCCATCGGTACATGACAAATTTAGCAACACATTGATCAAGTTACAAATGAAAGCGTACTCATTCAACTTGGCCAAAAAGATTAAGAATCAGGCTGCTGATTAGCTATGGCGTAGCAGGTTAGCAAAGTTCCAATAAGTTGAGATGGTTTTGTTCCACAGTCAGCATGGGTCTGGGCAGAATCAAAGGATGTCTAACATCTGGATTTTTCTGTTAAAATAATCATGAAAATGATTGCCAATGACTACACCATCAAAGAACCAGTGAGTGATCAAAATTATTAATCGCGTGCACACATAGTTTCTTTAGGCATATAAACAATAGGAGACTTATCATCCAGTCAAAGGGGGGTAATGTTAAGATTATAATATGATGGACTATAAACCCTGATGAGCTATGGCAGATTGGCGAGAATCCGCTAACCAAAATGTTTATATACAAGTATTCAAGCGTCTTGAGATGAGGTAATGGGATATAACGGATTATATTAGATCTCCTATAAAGAAGGCGATAAGCCAATAGCAACATTTGATGAATATAATTTAGATTGTCTTGAACTAAGGTGATAGAGAATTGAAGAATACCAATCTGAAACCAATGAGATTTGGTGAAATAGAATAGTTTAATCTAAGAGAATATTATCCAAAGTTGCTGATATATAAGCAAGATGGGGTGATTAAAAGGAGAGTTTATTAGTAGGACAGTGAGAGCGGAACAGCAAGGAACTGCTGTATTTATTAAATAGATAAAAGTGCTGTCAGGGAAATTTCTTCATAATTTATTACATTTTCAAGTGTGTTTAAAGGAATGATTATCCTCGCATTGTCCCTCCATGATTCAGTAGATCTGGCTTGTGCAACCCTTAAGTCATATTTTAATGGTATCACCAAAGATTATAACACGCCCTTTCCTGTATGGGCCTACCTTCACTGTGGTTATGACCACACTTCTCTAATAATGGTTACAGAACATGAATGATCCTACTGGATGATTAGCATGTTGGGCTCTAAAGCTCCAGCATTATGACATGAAGATTGGACACTGTGCTGGAACATGTTACATGAATGTTAATGGATCAACTCACCTGCCAGTCCTGAAACTGGATGATAGTGAAGTGAAGAGGTTATATGACCTCTTAATGCCACCTGATTTCTTGGAGGATGGGTATGATCCTGTCCAGAAAATGGTAGCCCATAACACCCGCAACACAAAGGTGGAGAGTGGAATGTTGTATAAGCAGGTGGGGGCAAAGTGGCTGCCTTATCTTTGGCCCCCTGAACATGTACCTGCTATCTTGGAAGCTCACTCTACCCTATGTCATGGGGGAACAAAGAAAAACTGTGAATGGATTAGGGATCAGTACCATTAGGAAGGAAATATGAAAACTATTAATGTTTTGGAAGCCTTCTTCAATATTAAGAAGTATTTTAGTTTTAAAACTAGGTACCAATATCAATCAACTACCTCCTTATAACCTTTACATACCATCAGCCTAGACGTAGTAGGTCCCCTCCTGCAGACTTCTGGTGGAAACCGATATATCTCAGTAGGAATTGACCATTTCACTAAGTGGATTGAAGCCGGGGCTCCCCCTGCTAAACGGCCAAGGCCACTGTCACGTTTTTACATCAAAACATTTTCACTTTTCATGGCTTCCCTAAGTACTACTCTGTGATAAAGGTAAGAACTTCACCTCTATAGACTAGTCAAAATCCTGTCTACCTCCATGGTAGCCCAACAACTCCTCTCAGCTTCATATATTCCCTTTACCAACAGAACTTTGAAAGAGCAAATGGAACACTTTCTCCTTCTTATGAAAAATGAGATCTTCTGATCCACTTCACTGTGATCAATTCCTACTCAGTGCTCTTATGGCATACAAGATTAGCTATCACCAGTTCCTGAAAATGTCCCCATTCCATGCCTTGTATGGTCGGGAACCAGGAATACCTGCCCTCTTATCTAAAGATTTTTTCTTCTCAAAAGTTGAGGAACCCAAAAAAGCCATGAGAAGATTGGCTCACCGCATCATCCAGCTCCAATCTGAGCCTATGACCAATCTAATATAATCGGTGACTAAAGAATGGCAGGCTGCCAATGAGCTCCATACCCCCTACCTTCCTTCCAAGTGTCTGACCTGGCTCAGTATTATCATAACCGCATCACTCCTAGAAATGGTAAGCTTGGGTCAATATGGGAAGGCTTTTTTTGCCATCACCTACAAGTGAGGTGTGGAATAATTTATCAAAAGCTTGGCTACAGGGATTATCACAACTTGGTACATGGCCGCTTCCTACGGCCCTATTCTCCCCTAAAATCCTTGAGGGGGGTGATGTCAGACAATTTCCCCCTTGGATTCAAGAAAATAATGTTTTGGGCGAAGGTAGTCCAAAAAGGGGTGTCAAGCAATTACAGTAAAATTTGTAATAAGAGGTCTTTGGTTCATACTAAGAACGAAATTGGCCAAAAACCCTGGCTGATTCTTGGTGAAACCCCTCAAATTGGGGAAATGCTATTCCATCCACTTTTTGGCCAAATTGTCCAGATATTAGTAATAAAGGTGTACTTAACCCACAGCCAAATATGGGAAGTTATTCCGAGCTCCTCCCCAACCCCTTGACCATTGAGTTTAAACATCAAAGTGGAGACCACCCTCTTTTATAGGAGTGAAGGGGGTCCCGCAAGTTGCAAATATTTTCCCACCAATTGATTGGGTTCAATATATTAAATTTTTGCCCAATGGACTAGTCCTACCCTTTATTGACCCTCCATCAGCTGTTCCGTTGAAGCAAAGTGAGAATCAAGAGCTCTGATAGTTTGAAACCCCATAGTCCTTACTTTGGATGCGCATAGCCTAATCTGAAGATTGTGCATTGACTAACTTTGAGCCTCGATAGTTTTGATTGCTAGGTATTGAGATCTAGGAGGGTTCTTTTTTAATACCCTCGCCACCACTAATAAAGGGTTCTTTTCCCGCCCAAGCTTCTACTTGGGACTAATATATTTTTAGCTATTTGCTAGTTTGTGAGTCCGCCATCTTTCTTGGCTAAAATAAAGTATTAAATATTACATTTTGTGGAAATCTGGCTGAATACATCACCAGCGAGCATAAGCTAGCTGGATTCTCATAGTAGAAAATAACTTGGTCACCCAGTTGGAAGAAGTGCAGAGTTTCATGCTTGTCATTAAAGCGATTAGTTTCACTATTAGTGATAGTTGGTAAGTTCTCATAAGTGAAAAGCCTAAAGCCCAATGATCTCATTGGTGATGCTTTGCATGGTAACTTTGAAAGCTTTGGGAGAAGCTTGATCAAACATAGACTTCACTTTATAGGGCAACTGACTGCTTCTTTGTACAATGTCTGAAAGGGAGACATCTTAATAATGCGATGATAGGTTATTCTAAAGACCATAATGGCACTAGGCAATTATTGGGGCTAATGGATAGGGTCAGTATTGCCAACTTTCTGGAGGGTTGCCATTAAAGTACCATTCGCCTGCTCTACCTTTTCATTTGTTGCAGTATTGTAGGGGGTGGAAAATACCTTAGTGGATCCCATCAGTTCAGCTAAATCTTTCTACCAGTAACAATTGATAGTTTTGTTTGTTATCTGAAGAAGAATTATGTTGGTGCTCCCATGCTAGGTAATGATCTGATTATATAAAGACGTGGCGGTGGCTTTTGTCAAAGTGGATGGTAGAGATACAGCTTCAATACACTTAATTAAGTGATACATGGCTAGGATGAGAAACTGATGACCATTAGAGGCTCAATGGAGGGATCCCACAACATTAATACTAGTATGGAAGGGTTCACAGGGTGGAACCACTGGATGTTGAGGTCAGGGATTAGGTACATCTTGAATTTTACATACCAGGCAGGACTCTAATACACTTTGGATAGAAACAAGCATTTCTTACCTGTAGTATTGCATCTTAAACCACTGGTAAGTTTTCCAAATTCCCCTATGGCTGACTTGCAGATGCCCCTTTCATATGATGTCAGTTTGAGCTAAAGGTCATAAATGGCAACCACTTTTGAGATACAAGTTTGTACAGTTCTTTTTTAACTAGAAGATTTGCTTTTTTGCTAATTCTTTTTGAAGGGTTGGGGATTACTCTTTCCATAAATGCGATTAAGTTTGGACGTCAAAGAGTCAAACTTTCTCAGGGGTCAGTTAAATCTAATATGGTGAGCCTGGATAGGCAATCTTCATTTTGGTGTATGGGCCCTGGTCGATGGATGATGGAAAAATTGTAGTTCTGAAGTTTTAACGTCCATTGGGATAACCTCACGTTGGTATCCTTCATTTTGAGGCCATTGCAAAAAAGCATAATCAGTGATTGTGATGAAATGTTTCTTTATAAGTAAGGTCAAGAAAGCTTTTTAGCCAGTAGTACCACCAAGTATTTGCTTTCTGTAACATTATAGTTGCGTTTGGCTCTTGTTAGAATTTCTATAGTAGGCAAAGGATGATCCATTAAGTTTTCGTCCTGCTAAGATAGTATGGTTTCTATGGTTATATCCCTAGCATCAGTAAAGAAAAGAAAGAATATATTAAAATTAGGATGTATAAGTACTGGAGAGTGGGATAGAGATTCATATTAGGCCAAAGGCCTGCTGTTGCTCTTCCTTCCACTGGAAGGGTATCCCTTTCTTCAATAAACATATTAAAGGCTTGAAGGTATTGGAAAAGTGTGGAAAAAGGTGGCTATAATATCCCACTATCCATAAAAACTGGTACATCACGTAGGAAATTAGGGGAGACGTCTTAGAATTGGCTATAACCTTGTTATCCATTGGGGATATTCCAGCTTTATCTACATTATGGCCCAATAAATCCATTTCGCTTTAAAAAGAAGGAGCATTTTGATGACTTCAGTTTTAGAAAAGCTTGCCATAATCACTAATAAACTTGTCTTAGATGGGCTATGTTCTTGGTGAAGGTTATCAAATTTAGTAATATTGTCAACATAATCAGCACACTAATCGTTTTGAATTGCCTAAGAGTCCATCCATGGCGTGTTGGAAGGTGGCATAGGCATTACATAACCCCTGCGGAATTTGAGTAGGAACAAATAGTCCTTCACTTGAATTGAGGGTTCATTTCTCACAATCTTCAAGCAACAGGTTAATTTGCCAGTACCCGCTGGCAAGATCCATGGCCAAAAAATTGGGAACCTGGAATTAGATGCAAGGATTCATATATACGCAGCAATGGATAGTTGTCCTTTTATGTGATAGAATTGAGTCAACAATAATCCATAACAACATGGTGACCACCATCCTTCTTCCAGATTAATAAGAGTGGGGTAGCCCACGGGCTTTTAGAAGGCACAAATAACCCTGATTACAACAGTTGCTGTAGCTCTAGGGCTACTTGAGCTTCCTTGACTTTAGATTTTCTGTATAGCTGAATTTAATTGGAGGATGAGCCATGTTTTCAATTTGGTGAATTATCCTGACATTTTTCCATAGTCACCTGGTCCTAAGAAAAATTATTGCAATATTTTTAAGGAGTTCTTCAACGTTCTGGAAGATGTTAGTGGTGAGATTATCTTTAATACTATTTTTGACCAGATCGATTGTGGGTAGGTAGTTCAAACCCTAAATCTTGTAAGGAGCCAAAATAAATTACTTTGGCAATATTTTCTATGGGACATAGTTTTAATATGTAATATGGGCATACTGAGGGACTTAGAGGTTTTAATTCGTTAGGTTCCCTAGTAAGATGGAGATAGATTTTCTGTAGTCAGGATCCAAAATTCCAGGGCAGGTCAAAGATTCTTTGATTGAAGGGCTAGGGTGTCCACTTAACTTCAATATTTGATTAGTTGGGATGTAAACCTTGATCCCTGTATCTACAATGGCTTGTGAACCAGAGGGTATCTTTTTTTTTTTTAGTACTAGATGGTTACCAGAGGGTATCTTAATATGATGGGAAGCATATATAGGGATCCCATCTTTGGCGTCCACAGCCTCAGAGGTTAACTTGGTTTTTTTCTCCTAGTACTTGTTATTTGACTTTACAATGGAGGATGTATATTCAAGGAGGCATGCTCGTTTTTTGGGGGCTCCTTTACTTTTGACTGGGAGTTCAAATGAAAATAAATTCAATACCCTAATAGGGACAGTTATACTTCTTTATGGTTGATAATGAAGTAAATTCCTGAATCAGTTAAAATCCAATAAACAACTTGTATTTATCATTTTTTAATACAATAGTGGGAGCAGTAATTTAAAGTTTCCTGAATTGAAGAAGTAAGGCGGAATAAGCCCCAATTGACTTTATCATCTGATTATCTGCCATCCCATATTCAGATTTGTGATCTAAGTCAGGAGCCATTTTTTTCTGGGTAAGTTGTGAGGATATAACGTTATTCAGTTAGCTGGTATCAATTTTTCCAAGACTTTAACCTTATAAACTACCTCTGATCAAACCATCAAAGAGCTAAACTTATAATTAAAGGTTAGTAAACTGCCATTGGTGATTTGTAGCGAAGTAAGCAGAGGATTTTGCTTCGGCCAAACTTGGGGTTTTTCAATGCTTTATAGATTTTATCTGGTAACGCTTGGCTTTCTATAGAGGAAATAACCTCCTAGATTTTTTGGTTAACTGGCCAATATAAAAATAGGAAAGTTGAAGATCTTTACTTCCTTGAATAGAAAGGGGTACATCAATTTCCATAGGCGCAGCTAACACAAAACATCCTGAGGTGCTGATCATAGAACTAGCGCTAGAACAAGAGTCTTGATGAACATGTTTCTCATCAGCATAGGGAGCCTCCTCCCCTATAATGACTGGTCTTTAGCCAACTTATGTTTAAGGATATGACAAAAGCTTAAAGTATGGTTGTTTCTCTTGCAATAAGCTCAGAATAATTTGAGGGTAGGCGAATTATGTTTGGTGTAACCACTGACACTTGGAGCTGAGGCTTATTATTATTATTAAAACGAGAGGCCCCAGTGGGTTTGAGTATGTTGGCAGGAATCTCCAGAATGGCTTCTTTGATATGGAGGAGAAACGTCAAGTTGGACTTCACTGCTTTAAGATATAGTAAGATATTAGGCATATTTTAAATGCTGAAAACAAGGCAATGATAGCGTCATCCAACTTAATATTGTTTCCTGCAACCAACTTTTGAGCCTCAAGGTAAAATGGAGGGCGAACTTATTGATGGTCTCTACCATTTAAGGCTTATTACCATAAAGGTTTGCTTTTAGTTAGCTAAAGTTAGGTCACTCTCAAATTCATGAAGCAAGGCAGTCTTGGCTTCATTCCAAGTATGGCAATGCAATTATATGAGGTACCATAATGTCTTAAACTATAGAACTAGTACAGTTGGTTAGGTGCTTGAGCCGTTGGTTGTTAGGTGGCTTCTTCCTTAGCACTTTCATAACAAAATAGGAAAGAATAGTTTCCTTTTTCGCCTGAGGTGTATTTCTCATTGAACAACAGTATGAACGTTCCATTGGTAGAGGTTAAAGCCTATTGACGTGAACTGACACCAGGGTGCGTTTTCCTCCAAAAAGGAACTGCTATCGCTGTAATATTCATAAGGATGGAGAGCGTCTACTTGACTTTGTACAATATTGATATCTTCAATTATTGAGTCAACCCAATCATGAGTGACACAAAGAGATGATTTCATGGCAACAAGAGGAGTTAAATGCTTAATTTCACTTTTTAGCTCAGTTTTAGCATCTGAAGTAAGAGTTGGTGTTTCTCAATGGCGTTCATTATTTTCTCCAACCCACATATTAAAGCAGGTAGTTTTGGAAAGTTTTTATGGCTTTCCTGATTAAAGAGGGATCTGATGCCAGATCATTATTGTTCATTGTATTGATAGTTTCACCTCAAACTCGGGGTATAGCTGGCAAGGATCACCAGTTTAGTCAGGACAAAGGGATTTTTAGACCACGTGGCATTTTATTTACTAAGGCAAGGAGACACAAAGTTCATGGGTGCTTGATTTTAACTTTTTACTTCTACTTGGCTAGAAAGTTTTCACTCAGGATACAGTTACTTGAGTGGTAAATCCTAACTATGTCTTTTTTCGTCCTTGATTAAATAGAGATAAACCAAATTATTAATGGCAAAAAGAGAGTAATCTTTATTTGCTTAGAAACATCATTATATGGGGTATCAGGGAATACTTCTTGGTAAATCTCCAAGCTTTCTGCTATTATCTATGCTTATTACCAATCAGGGATTCTGCGGCATGCTGGTCACATATGTCAAACAGTATTCAATTGCTGCATATATTGGGTTAACCCCAATATTAGGGGTTTTGAGAGATCAATATTTGATTGCATTAGTTGGGGTTGATCTCCAATATCAAGAGGGCTTGGAATTAATTGGGGATGTTCTAATAGTAATTCCGTCAATTACATTGGATCAAGTTTGATGCCCTTCATCTAACACACATGAATCCCTGATTCGGGTAGACATCCTGACGATGGTGTGCTTTATTATCATTTCATCCCTCAGTTTGTTGACCTAACAGATCCCCAGTTCTATCTCCTGCTAAAGAATGTGCCTTTTGAGTGGCGGCCTAACAAGAGCAGTAGTTTAATGAAATGTGTACTGCTATTTGTATTTATCCAATCTTAGTTTAACCACACTTCAATAGACCCTTTTTTTATTCATGGATGTAAGTGATGTAGCGTTGGGGTCATTCTAGCCTAGCATAATATAAAGCAGGTCGATCATCCAGTAGCTTACTTTAAAAAACCTGAGTAAGGCTGAATGAAACTATAGATTTACTGTGTAGTGTTCCTGGCTGTTTAATCGTTGATCAAATGTTCCCACTCTACCTCTATAGAACCCTCTTTACCAATTTTCACTGATCGTTCCTCACTCTGATGGCTGCAGAAAATGAAGGACTCAGTTGGCCGATTAGCCAGATGGGCACAAAGGCTGCAGAATTACGATTTCACTATAGTACATCATGTGGGAGCGATTCACCAGAAAGCCAATATTTCTATAGGATGCCAGTAAAGACCATAAGTTCTGGAGGCCAGTCCCTGCACCTGAATAGAGAACAGTATCCCTTTAGGATAAAAAGGGGTCTTACGGCTCAAGTGGACTCCCTATCACAGTTGAGAGACTTGGCAAATGTAGTATATGAGCGCTTGGTGACTACGCTACATCCAATAATATCCCGTCACCGTCTCTTCCCCCCTTATCTACCTTGTTAGGGTTGATAGAGGTGTTTTCAGAGAATTTATGCAAGCCAGGGGCCATGGGTAGGCCCCTGGGACTCCCTACTCCCCTGAAAATCTTTACCAAATTAAAAAATGCTTGTGATGACTTTGATGACCAGTCTGCAAATTCTGGGCTGGGGGAGCTGGTCATGTCTGCCCAGGATGGAAAAGTGATTCAGGCAATGACTTACAATCAAGCTGATCAGCCAGTTGTAAGCCTTGGGGCCAGCCCTTGCAAAAGATAGGGTTCAGCACCCCTTCCAGAAGAAAAGGGGCCCCTAGGCTCCAGTGGACCCTCTGTCACAGCTGGGCGATCTAGCCCATGTAATAGATGAGCGCTTGGTGACAGTTCTCCTACCCAAAGACATCCCACTCCCACCTCTTCCGCCCTCTTTAATCCTGGTAAGGTTGATAGAAGGGGTCTGCAGGGAGATGGCGCACATCAGTGGGCATGGAGAGGGCCCTGGGTCCACCCACTCCCCAGGCAAGCCATGGCCAAACTTGGGAAAATGCCAATTCAACATCGGAGCCTGGCCAGTAATTTCTGGACTGGGGGATCTGGTCTGGGCTGGCCTGCTTCAGAAGCCAGATCAGAATATAGATCAGATTGCAAACCTGGTTCCAAACAACTAAGATCATCAGGCCAATGCTCCAAAATGGATCCAGGGAGTTCAGATTGTATGAGAAGCCCAATTAAGGGATCAGCTCAAATTGCAACAAATCCAATACATGGACCCCTGCCTCCAAGGACAGATCTGGACCACCCAAGGTGTGCGAACAGGCTGACTCAAGTTACCAGGACCCAGATTGGTAGTATTGACTTGGCTTGGCCCCAAGAATTTGGATAATCTTGCAAATATTTTCTAAGCTTTTGCCAGAATTGGAAGCTGCCTTCTACCCCCCTCTAAGCCATCCAACCAAATCCCTTCCCCATCCCCCAAATGACCAATCCCTCAATACCTCCCCATGCCTATAACCCATTTTAAAAGGCAACTACCCCCACCGAGGGCAGTTGTCTGTTCATTCTTTTTTCTCGTTAATGAAATCTGAAATATTCACATAGTTTTCTGCAGCCTCCATCTGCCTTTAAGAACTCTATAAAAATTCTGCCGTTTGATCTAATGAAGCGCGCCATCACCCAGTTCCTCCTGCTGATGTTTGCCGACTGCATTAGCTGGTCATTTAATCCTGCCATGTGGTGACAGATCATAAATGTGATAATCTGCCTCACCCTCAATGATGAACCCACTGCTTTGTTTGTTTCCCTGCGTCTATTTAACGGAGACTCTTCTGTCCATTCAGTTGCCAGTCCACCAAAACTGCTCCCCAGTTAGAGCAGCCAAGGTGTCCCTGGCCCACCTTGCATAGGTTTGGCTTCCCTAGCCACCCCTGCCACTGCAGGTCCAGCCCACAAGTGGGACCTAGAGCGTCCCCTCCATGGGAAGCTAAGTACCAGCCCCTCTCATGGGGTTTACCTTACCTCAGCACATTTTTCAATAACATGGCGGCCTCTGTGCCATTCCCCGCTGGTGCACAAGCCGCCTATATGAATCTGAAGGCCAGCAACTGTGAACCCTGGAGGAGTCATCGTCCTCCCTGCCTCTCCTGCCCTTGGGGGTTGCCCCCACAAGACTCACAGTTGCCCCAACACAACCATCTGGTTTGCCTTGGGGGCCTTCGGTACATTACTGAACGTTTGCTTTACTCATGTCTCCCATAGATCCCCACTTCTATTAGTCGCCCAGACCCCTATGCCTCTGGCATTCTGGGGCCTCCACTGGGTGCTCGCGCACCCCAACTGGGATCCCAGTATAGTTCTTCTTAGCCGAATCCATGACACCAGTGGGCCTTGCAATCCTCACAAGCCTTTGGTACAAATTTGGGTGGGTAAGGATGTAGGTTTAGACTTACTTGGGCTGTCAGGTCTCAGGTTGGGACGGTCAACCAGGTTGGGATTAAAAATTTAGGAAAGGTTTTATTAAAGTTTTTAAGTTTTGCCAGAGTAGTGAACACTCCAGCCCACCTCTCCTCCACCCAGCCAATCAAAATTGCACTCATGAATTCCAAAGGGCCCAATCCTTTGATGCCTCCTTCAATGCTGCCCCTAATTCTTAAGGCAACAGCCCTGTCAGGGGATGTTGTCAGTTCAGTTTCTTACTCTCTTCATGCTCTGCGAGAAATAAACCTCATTATCCTCATTCAGCTTGTTATGGTCCCCATCCACTCTCTTATATATAGTTTCGCTAATTGATCTGGCAAAGTGTGCCATTGCTTAGATCCTCCTCCTGATGCTCATCAACTGGAGTATTGGGTTGATCAACCACTCCACTTAGCAGCGCATCACAAATCTTATTAATTAGCTTGTTCCAAATGACGCATCTGCTTCAACTGCTACCATTGTGAACCCGTTTGCCACAAATCTTGCTGTCCGCTCCACCACTGGTCCCCAGAAGCCTCTCTCTGGATGTGCAGTGCCAGAGAGCCTCTGTTCCATTATCTGTGGGGTTGGTCCCCCACCCAACCCACCTGCTAATGATCTTGCTTGCCCTAGGGGCCTGGAGCACCCCTTTCAGTGAGAGATCATCCCCAACGCTCTTCATGGGCACCCTTTACACCCTGCTCCTGCCAATAATTGTGGGGTTGACCTTGAATTGCAATTTGTTAATCTGCGCCCTGTCTCTTTAACCTTAAGGCCCACAACTGGGAACCCCTAAAAATTTGCCATCCTCCCTGTCTTCCCACCATTGGGGGTTGCCCCTGCAGGACTCGCAGCTGCTATCATCACAACCTTTTAGTTTGCCATGGGGCCTATGGTACGTTGCTGAGCTTTTGCTTTTCTCACATTCATAATAGTACCACGCTCATCCAAGTCGTTTGGACTGCTGTGCCCATGTCATTCTGGGCTCTCCACTGAATGTTCACACACCCTGATTGAAGCCCAGTCTAATCTATTTTATTCAGGTCCATGACACTGGTTGCTTTGACCACCAAGGAGTAAAAACTTTACAATATAATTGATTTGGCCCAAATGATTGTAGAAACTCCTGAGGTTCAATATGAGCTCCTAAAAATGACCTAATATACTCAGATCAAGGAAGGAATTCTGTATAAGAAGGTCAATAAGCAATGGCTCCCTATATCCGTCCTACTTCTCAAACCAATGTTATCCTATAAAGACATGTGACTGTGGGACATAGGGCATTGAAGAAGACTCATAGATGGATAAAGAAATGATGCTTCTAGAACAGAATGGTAGAAACCATCCAAGAAATCCTGGAAGCGTGTATGACATGCTGATCCCAAGATTGGGCCAGTCCACGATGTTAACAATCAGTTGTTGCTCCAACGAGTCCTTTTAATGTCATTAGCTTTGATGTAGCAGGCCTTCTTCCCACCATATTACATGGCCATATATAAACTCTTACCTGTGGACAACTTGACCAAATTGGCAAAGCGGTTTCTGTCCCCACTGCCACTGCAAAATCCATGGCCCTATTTCTTATTTGATCTATTTTCGCCCAGCATGAATGTACACAAACTTTACTCCTGGAAAATGTGCTGAATTCTAAGTTGCAAGTAGTCAAAGAACTAACTTCGCTTTTTGGAACTAACCATAGTTTCACTGCCCCATACAACCCATTGATTTTTTGGCAACGAAACGTGCTAACAAAACCACTGTTTCTATCCTGAAAAAGATAGCAGCCTCTGACCCTATTCGCTGAACCATTATTTATCAACGCCTTATTTTCTTACCAAATAAGATACCATCAAATTATCAAGTTGCCCCCTTTATATCTCTTTATAGTCGTGATCCTCAGCTACCAATTAGCGTTCAGCCATTACTTAAAACCTCCACATCTGAGAGCTCTGTTTAACTATAAGGACATTAGCTATTAAATTATTCAACTTCAAGTCCTGGACACTCAAGGAATTGTCACCACCACAGAAAGGGAAACATCCCAATTTAATATTAGATTCATTTATCAATTTTTTGATTAGGTGAACTCATTCTCTTTTATCACCATTGACCTGGATGATGGCAGAACAAGATTGAAGTATTTTGGTATGGACTTATAAGGTCATTAACAAGGTGAACTTGAAGTACTCCATTGCTGATTTCAAACATGGGACAGTGGTGAACCAAGTAAATGTCCAATTACTACAGCCCTATACCCCCCTTATGACAGGATCATAATTGGGGAGTTGTCAGGTTTTTAGGCAATGAGAAAGTCAAAATCCCTACCCTGGATCAAGAATCAATAAATCAACTTTCAAGCCAGCAAGAATAGACCCTTACCCTGAAGGCACTGGCATGAATTTAATCAGGAAGCATCATGCACATGAGAATCGATGAAGATGCTTTCAGGAATCTCATCTCAACCTTCCAAGCCTTGAGAGGCGAGACCCCCACCACTGCAGTCATAAGAATAATTTAGAACAATGAGGGCGCCACCCAAACGTTTGATCCAGAAGGCAGTGAAATATCCTTATCATACAGGGCCACAAAAGTCTTTGAGGCACCAAGTCCCCACACACCCTGTAAATATAGAATTTTTTAAGCCAATAAAATAGTCTCTTTCATTTTATCGTATTGTTTTTTTGACCTCTCTTCTAGTTTACTGCTTTGATCCCATTTTTGAACTTTGGCATCAGTCAAGAGGATTGTTACTCTAAAAACATTAGCACCAGGCAGTGTCTGTGCTTCCAAATAAATTTGTTCTGTAAATGTTTTCAAAGTTTCATCTTTCCCAAAAAAGATGTTAAGAAGCTCAGTTTTATAGGTGGTCATCAGTTCTGCCCAATGAGCTACTTGATGAGAAGATCCTTGGCGTTGTGGTAGGTCACGCCAATCTTCTGTAGTTTAGGCATAACTAACTTTTGGCCTTTGAGTCTAGCGACTTTTTTATTTTTGCCAACTTAGCATGCTTGATGTGATGGCCACACTAATCCTAAAAGTGAAAATTATATTTGTGTAAATTCGCATTTTTATCAAACTTAGGTAAGGTGATAGGTTTGACAATATTTTGATCTTCATGGCTGAAAGGGACACAGGGCCCTCGTCATTCCTAAATGACTTCCCAAGCGATGAAGATGAGATGTAGGGGTAAACTGGCCTTGAGAGTACAGAATGGCCTTGGTCATAGAACTTAAGAGAAATTGCATAGTATTAACAGAGGGGTTGCGTGAAGGTAGGAACCTAGTTTTAAAAACATTTGAGTCAGAATGCTCAGAGGAGTAGTTACCGGCATATCTGGATGAGTAGAAGCTCCAACGCCCAGAGAAGAAGTTAAAGATTATAGGCAATTCATGCATACCCAACGACTTATCACCTTCAATATCCCTTAAAACAGAAGAAGTTTGCGTTCATCACTGATATAATCAGCTGTTTGTGCACCAGATTGACCTTAAAATAGTCACACATAATAGAGACATGGCAGCGTTCCACCTACAACAGGATTTACATATTACCAATTTTTTGGGTAGCAGCCAGAAATTAAGTTTCAAGTTGATGTTCGCATTCATCATAAGTCATAACTTCTGGTCCTGGGTTTTCACTTCAAGATTCAAGGCCTCCATGGCCTGGTACAAGTCAGTATCAGAGTACACAGCTACATTCATATCTACATCCAAACTATTGAGGCAGTGTTGATTCATTTCTATAATTTTTGAAGCTCTTTCACTTTGCTGTCATTGCCAAGTATAATATCAGATAATTACCCAGTGTGGGCATTTAAATTAGCATGTACTTGGAGGACCTATTTGAGATTGTGCTGCTGGGCCGCCAAGGTGACCACTTTTTTCTCATGGATATACACTACTTCTGTCAGACAACCAACGTGCCAAGGAAAGACTTACCATCCCTTAGGGATACTCCAATAACCATGACAGCATCCACAGTCCACAAAGCATCGCCACTCTGATAATGTGAGAATAAGATTTGCGGTGAGATAGGTGTGGGAAATATTGATTAATGAACATTATTCTTATCACACTAGAATTTTCGTCAGAAATAATCTTAATCACGATTCATGCACTATAGCCAATTAGTTGGGTTGGGAGAAGGAGGGTGTTCCATCTAAGCTCAGATGTATATTGGTTAAAGTCCCAATTCATCTGGACATGCACTTGATAGCAGAGAGAAACAATTGTCTCATCAGTTATTATCTCATCAGTTTTCCCCATGGATGCATCTTCCAGATTTGCGTTCCATTTTCTTCATACTTATGTCAGATTGAATTATTTAATTGGTCATTCAACTCAGGTTGGTAATCTTAGTACACATTTCCTTGGTCAGATGGAGTAAGCAACACTCCTAAGTGATGATTCCCAATTTTCCTTTGCTTATGGAGGTAAATGCAGTAATCACCAGAGAGATGGCCATGACCATCACTGAAACTAATGAGCGCAGTCATTCAATGGTTTAGGTTATTCTTTTGGGTAGTCAATAGTCTTAAAAAATCATAAATTATAAACGGTTTCATTGGTTTAAATTTATTTTTATTAGGGATATATTGCTGTAACCCAGCACTCTACCATTAGTAGAGCGCTGGGTTTTTTAAGTAATTGAGGAGCAAGGATTATAAAATATTTCTGATGACAGGATGTGTGAATCTTCTTCAGAGTGCTAAGACTTTTGCGCCATATCACAGGTTCACATTATGGGTGGCACTTTTTTGGTTTTTGCTGGAAAACTTCTCTCATTCAATAGGTCTTCAGCATCCTTGCGTCGTCCTAAAATATTTCTAACAAGATTTAATCAATTATCTGAGGGTCTTACGCTGAATTGCCTCAATACTTACATCCTTTTAGGTGATTTATTTTCAATACATTAATTTGCTCACAGATTTCATTGCAGAAACCCTTGATTTTCTTTATGTAAATTTTGATCAAATTAAAATTTGTAGAATAAATAATCTTTCCCTTCATTTTGGTCAATTGTAATATTGAAATGAGAGAGACATTGGGTATCCAACGTTTGTTAAGGGTATGTCCTTTATCTGCTATTTTTCAGCAAGTAAGCTTAAACTTCTTCCTAATCATTGATTGAAATGAGTAAATCATCCGGTCCAATTTAATAGATATGGTGGGGCCCTTACAACTTCTGCTGAAATATCCTTCAACAGAGGCAACATAATCCATGCTTACTTACAATAGATCACAAGGAAGAAAGGTTTGAGCCCCCTGTAGTGAGCTTTACAATGTTGAAATTGGCGCTTAGGCGTCAAATTTTGAGTTCATAGGTTGCTATGCTCAAAACTATAAGGTACTGTTAGATGAATGTAAACTTATTAAATTTTGCAAAAATAACACCTTCTGGCTTGAGGTGTTTTTCTATAAAAGACAAAGAAAGAGAGCGATGTATTATCTTGTACGTCCAAAGGCTAAATAGCTCGCTATGCTTTACTCCATTTGTGCTAAGTTATCTCTATCAATGTAGGTGAAAAGATCCTCATAACATTGGAATACCACCAAGATATGCTCCTTCCATTAGCAGTCTTATTTGTGCACTTTATTTATAATAAGCAGCACTCCCAAGTGATAGACCAGAAAATAATTATCTAAATCAAACTAAGGGATAAAATTACTAGGGCTCAGGATATTTTTAATATAGTCACAATTAACTTATTGCAATTGAGTATTTGGAGATGGCCATAAAACATATGAAGATCATACTGAATATTTTATGCCAGCATGGGGAACAAGATAGAATTCAATGACTCCTAAATAATCTTAGAAGATATAAACTCCTAGGCCAAGAGCTAAGGTGATCATTAGATTGAGGTAATGGAATTTGCACCGGCAGGGTTATGGATTCAATCCACTGTATATCTATAATTATGGTGCTGAGGCGAAATTACAAAAAACATTTTTAATACAACTTTGGCAACCATTGCAAATTTTACATCTACTACTTCAGGAAATCTGTTAGTGTGCCAGGCCAAACATTATGACGACTGCTGGCCCTTTTTGTTTTGCCTTCAAAAGCTACCTTTCATTATGGGTCCACAGGCAACCCACCAACCTAGCAGACCAACAACTTCACCTTGGCGCAATTAACCTTTGGGAGGCACACATCTAGCCCTACATATCTCTGGGTGATTATCAACTCTGTCATCTCATCCCCCTCGGGGTTAATCCCCATCAGTCCCTCATTGTTGGTGGCCAGTTAACCAAGTTCCTATGGAGCTTTCCTGTAGCTCTGGGTATTTGGGTTGGTAGTGCCAACTACCCTTAGGTGCATTTACCCTGCACCTCACCTTGAGGATCTTCGGTCCCTATTTTACCACCAAGCTGCTTAACTACTTCAATAAAATCAAGGCGGTAGAAAGAAAGATTTTATTTTGAGGGAATTCAGGGTATTTATACTTAGGTGACATTATTAGCAATCTAATGCTTGTTTATCAACAATCATTGACATTTATTGCTGGAAATTAACCTGATCCTCAGCGTGCCGCTTGGCAACCTTTCCCTTAAATTTCTTCCCAATTGAATGCCATATATTTGTTTAATTTATCCTTGGCATCAAATGGTAATTAATTTATATAAATTATTATTACTATTATTAATTCAATATCCTTAGCTTCAGTTGTTAGTATTTATATTCCTTAAGCAGTGATATCATCATCTTTCACCCTTATTGGAACACATGGCATTAAAGGCTGGCAATCTATTATCCTCAGCTTAAGTCATCAGTAATCTAATTAAAGCATTTGATTAGATCATCCTTGTCATTAGTAACCAGTGATCCTTAAACCTAATGACGAATTTTTATCTCACCGTGATCTAAATTAATTTATTTACTGACATCCTTAGCTTCAGTCACCAGTGTCAGTTTTTGAATAATATTAAATCTATCAGGGATTATCTCTAACACTTCAAGAGGCTCAACCCACCCAAATGGGAGCACAAATTGGCAAAAATTAAAAAAAAACAATTGAACTAGGTGATTAATTGGAAATTACACCTGAATAATTGACACCCCTAATTTAGATGTAATGGGGGAAATCATTCTGGTTAAAATCCTAACAGCAACACCCTAAGAAGTTGAGGGCTGCACACTCAAGTACACCACAAAAAGGTTGAATCCTATTTGTAATTATTAGTTAAAATATAATTATCTTATCAATATATCATAAACTAATGGTTAGTCAGTTTAATTAAAAGTTATAAAATTGGGTTGTGGTAGAGGGAACTTAATTGAGATTAAAATTTGCTATTTTTGTAGAGCATCTGGGAATTTGTATGCATAAGGGCTTTATTCTCAACATACAGTCAGCCGGGAAGGGTGGGGATAGTATCATGTGTTTTCAATACAAAGAGGGTAGCTTAATTACTGGCACATTGCCTACCAAGGCAAGACTAACAGTCAGTAGTATATTGTTATAATGCTAATTACTGGATACCATAGGTTATCTCTCAGGATAAACATTAGGTTTACCTTTCATAATAAATATCTCATTACTTACAACCACTATCTCAAAAAGCTCCAAATTCATACTCACAATAAGTTGTAATAAAAAGACTTTCTCATTTATGTTATGGAGAGGACTCCCACCAGAGTTATTTCTTAAAACAAGATCAAAATGTGAACCAATCAGGGACAGCCCTGGCATCTGTTCCTAATTTGCAGTAAAATCAAGAATTTAAACATTATTGTATTTAAAAAGAAACCTTGCACATACCCATAGATGTCAACAAACAAAACTACACCCCTATTTTTTGGGACAAGTGGATTTAGATAATTTTGGGTTTAATCTTGATTATGAGTTATAAACTAAATTTCTTACAAATACTGTTCTTACCTCATCATTGGAAAGTCCTGCTCGCATATAATAAGAACAGAAGTATCTTGTGAGCTTTGGATGCTGTTGTAAGTACTTGAGTGCCCCTGAAGGAAGTCCATTTTTTGGCTTATCATTTTTCTGACAATTTTTAGATAAAAACTAAAGCATTTTTATACTTTAAATCTTTAATTTTTGTGCTTTGTTTTGCCTGTATAAGAAAATTTAGGGAGAACAAGCTAAACAATAGAATGTATAATCAAAAGTAGTTGGGACTTTTTAGTTTAACTCTAGCATGTATGTAACTTCTATTAATAAGTTAAATTAATAAGATGGAAAGGTTTAGATTTTTGATCTACAACTTAGCTGTCTTAAGATGAATAGTTTTGCTATTTTCTTTTATCCTTGTGGATTATTAATTGACCAAGCTAACATGAATTTTATATAAAAACTCTGAAATTAAATGTTGCAAAACTTTATATTTGTTAAAAGTTTCAGTACACCTCTGATATTCCAGGATCAACAGTATGAAGACTGCTCACACCAATGTACAGAAGCACTGGTAGGCTCACCATCCCTTGATGAAAGTTGTTAGCAGCGAAATCCCTCAACTGGGGACTTCCTCTGTAGCACTTCATCATAAATCGACCAACACCATTGTTAGAGCCCAGAACTAGCACTTTAACCAATTTAATCATCTTTGTCATAGAAAACTTAAAAAAGGAGGTCTCAAAAGTGAAGGCTCCAGGCAACAGGTGACAAAATAAGGCAAAATGGCCAAGCAAGAGAAATCAACGTCCTAAGTTATCTCAGTTTAGGTTCCATATAAATTATCTTAGTAAACACAGGCCAAACTAAAGAAAACCATCAGGGACAAGAGTCTCTAAGCGTTGAGGAAGTTGGCGTAAGTATTGCAATGAAAAGCGAATAAATGTGGTGTGGTGAGCTCAGCGGAATATGATGCAGCATGAGGAGCAGTTTTGCGTCAAAGGGGAGGGTTGTACCAGAGTTTAAAGTGTATTCTGGTCATCATGGAAGGTTAACCAGTGTTTATTACTAAAAATCACTTAATAGTATAGAGAAACTTAATCAAACATTCCCAAAACTTTATTTAAATTTGTTTGGTTATCTGAGATTAGCAAGAGCATTTCTCAACTTGGGCGAAATTTTAAAGGAAGATTTGTGATGTTTTGAAATGCTTAACAAAAACTGATTTAAGACAAAGCATTTTCGCCTTTTAGCAAAATTGAAATTTTACAAATTTGACCAAGTTCTGTAACTTTGTATTGTCTGATTTTCCAGGGTTTTGAGTCAATTTTTATGATAATTTCTTCCTCTATGGTACCATTTCCCTCATTCCTGACTGGCAAAGCTAGAGCCCATTTGCTGTTAACGACCTTAGAGAGGTCATTGGTATTCCTCATGAGTTCAGCCTTGACTCCAAGGGCTTTTGATACTTGTTTTCTGTGGGACTTTCTACCCCAGATAAAAGTTTACTAACTGTGACATTACCCTTTGCTCTTGGATGGGTTCTACACCGCCTGGGGACGTTAACCAATGAAAAGTTCTTGTGTGGTTATCAGCTTCATGTATGCCCAAGGAGGCTTATGTGGAAGGTTTTACAGCATTTGGAACCTCTCATGGAAGTCACATATTGGTCCTGAGCGTTGGAACAGTCTCTATGGGATACGCAGCTGTTATCAGTTTCATCATAACCTTTCTAGGACACCAAATACTGGAAATGACGTCATGATAGGTGAGAACCAAGAACAGCATCAATATCATATTATTGTTTGACATCTACTATTACTGGCTCAGGGTAAGAAGGCATGTGACCCTCAAAGGGTATTAGAAGGCACTTTTGAAGGGTGATGAACACTTTGATGGAAGGGGGTAGATCAACTTGGTAAGCTGATGATCCAACCTTCCTAATGATCTTGATGGGTCCAACATGCTTTGGGGCCTAACTTGCGGCATGGTGCTTCAGGTGGATTCTTGTAGTTGACCATGACTAAGTCACCTGTCTTGTACTCAGGGCCTTCACAGCCCTTGCAGTCAGAATATGTTTTTTAGATCCTCACAACGTCAACAAAATGATCTTTTATTGCCTGTTGTATATCTCTGAGCTCTTTGGTGAGTTCATTGAAAGCAACAATTTGGACTTAATCCATTGACTTAGGTTGAAACTGGGATCATACCCATAGTTTGCAAAAAGGGGGACGTTTGATAGAGGTATGGGAAAGGTTAACATATGCAAGTTGCACCAACGGAATGTGAGTGGCCCATGTTGGATTTTAGGATTTACTTAAGCTCGCTGGTGCTTTTTGTGCCTAAACTCCAACAATTAGGGGGATTGACACAATTATTTTCAAATCTAACTAAACACTAATAATATTCTAAACTGGGTTTTTTATATAATTTTTATTAGTTGTGGTCAGGGTATAAAAAAAGAACCCTCCTTATAAGTCGATGCTTAGTATTTAAAGTGCCAAGGCTCAAAGTTTGGATTATCTTAGTACCAACTAAATTTGGGAATATTGAAATTCACCCTGTAGGAGCTCAGAAACTCACTTCACTTGATGGGACGGCCAATGGAGGGCAGATAGGATAAATCCGTGCGGTAACTTTTTGATATATTTTGCCCAATCAGTGTGAGGAGAAAAATTTTACACTTTGCTGGACCCCTCCGACCCTATAAAAGGGGCTGGTCTATGCAGTGTAGGTTGTACTACATTAGAAGTGGCCTTGGGAGGAGCCTCCAACGGACTCCCTTAATTTCACCACATAATTGATGCAATTTGACTACCCAAACCCATGGTATTTGGCCGAGTATTATTAATAGATTTATTGCCCCATTCAAAGGGTTCCACCAAGAATCGGCCTGGGCATTTTGGTCAATTTCATCCTTATTTTCGTCCTTATTTCAAACCAATACACTCTTATTACATAATCAGACTTGTAATTGTCTGACATTACCACCTTCAAGAGTTGTAGGGGAAGAGTAAAAGCGCAAGAATTGGCCATGGACATGATTAACAGTAACTCTGGTAGCCAAGGACTTGCTAGAATACTCATCCCTCGCTTATAAGCGATTACAAATGGGCCTTCCCAGATAGAACTGAACTTCTCACTTCTTGAGTAAATTTGTTTGTAGTAGTACATTACCAAGTCAGATACTTGGAAGGAAGGAAGAGAGGCCTGGAGCTCATTCATGGCTTGGCCTTCTTTGGTGACAGTCTTTGTTAAATTTATTCATGGCCTCTGATTGTAATTGGATGACTTGTTGAGCAACTTTTTCATGGCTTGCTCAGGGTCATTACTGTCAGATAAAATATCCTTGGCTAATAATGCGGGCACCCCAGATTCTTACTCATATAACACATGGAAAGGGGACATCTTGAGCAATGGTAGCTAATTTGATAAACTATGAGGGCACTGGGTTAGTAAGGATCCCAGTGGAGAGAGTCTGAAGTGGCCATTTTGCATAATATCGAGATCAGGGTTCCTTTAACTCTTTCTACAGAACCATTTGTGATGAGTAGTAAGGGCTCATAAGAGTTGTTGAGCTCTCATGGAGGTGGCGAGGAGCTTCACCACTCAGGAGGTAAAATTTTTCTCATTGTCATATAGGATGACCTGGGGGCACCCATGCCATGTAAAGATGTATTGGTGTAAGAAGTTGGCTTTGGCTTTAGCAGTCTGAGCGGGTAGAGAAGCAGCTTCAATTAATTTGGTGAAGTGACCAATTCCAAACAAGGTATAGCAATTGCCACCTGTAGTCTTAGGGAGAGGACCTACCATGTCCAAACTTATGGTGTAGAAGAGTCGTTGGGGCATTGTAGGTTGATACTATTATTGGGTTTTGAAACTGGATTGTTTTTTACAAAGTTAGGCAGGCATCCAAGGCTTCAGTTATGGTTTCTATGATGCCCTCCCAATAGTACAGCCCTTTTACCCACTCATAAGTTTTGCTTACTCTGCCACGCTCCATGATAGTGTGAGACTCTAAGATGACAGGTACTTGCTCTGAGGGCCAAAGATAGGGCAATCGATTTACTACTACTTTCTTATATAACTTCCTTCTCTCCATCTTTGTGTTATGGAAGTGGCGGGCTAGCATCTTCTGTACTGGTTCATCTTCATCAGCCCACGCGTCAGGAGTCATTAGGAGGTCATGCAACCTCTCTGCTTCGCTATTGTCAAGGTGAAGGACAGGAAGCCACGTCAACCCATCAATGTTCATATGGCGCATCCCAGCTAATGATCAAAAGTCATATCATAGTGCTGGAGCTTAAGAGCCCAGCGAGCCAACTGCCCATTGGGATCATTCATAGTTTGTAGCCATTTTAAAGATGCGTGGTTAGTAACGCTTTAAATCAAGTTGTCATATCCAAATCACATAATTGAGGAGACTAACTTAAAGGAGCAAGCTAGTCGTCAGGAGGCCATAGCTGTGAAGTTAACAGGCCTTCCTGACCTCAAACACACCCTGGATCAACGCAGGGTTAAGGCGAGATATACATTGGTTGGTCCTTGGGATGTGTGAAAATTTCAGCCCTGCGTTATCACAGGCGCGTTAAAGTGAACCAACTATATCATTAATAATGATGGTTCACTTCCTTTTCTTGGTGAACGTGGCCTTGAAACCTGTTCAATTTTCTAAATTTCCAACACAGGTCAGTCATGACTTTAATAAATTACTCAAGCTCAATCAATTTCAAAGTGTAGTATCCTGTTGAATGGAATCATGTGCTTATTGGTTCACCTGGGCTTAGCACAACTTCCACCAATTGATAAATCCTTTTTTTGGGTTAGATATAATTCCTCAAGACCAACCCGTTTTGTTGATCATCTTCCTTTTTTTAAATCCTCGGTAGATTACGTTTTTTATGTTAACTTGGGCGAGCCTGTGCGAAGATCTCTTCTAGGAGGTCTCATGCAACATTAGCCGGTTGAAATGCAAAAATTTAACTATCACATCTGGTGTACCACTGGGCCGCCTAGGTCCCCTTTAGACTGAGGCACCTGTTAACTCCAGCCCAGATCACCACTTGGTTATGGACACCACTTTGGGTTCCACCCAATCCTTGTTGTTTATTTGATATCTGTTACTTTATACCTTGTTAAACACCCATGCCTTAAGTTACTTTAGCTCGAGCACCCTCTGCAGGGCTAGGATAACCCTAGTACTGATGACTAGTTCACTGGAGTTCAGTCTGTGCATCATGAACCATCTCGCTGGGAACTGGAGAGTCGCAGACACTCTCCTTACATTAGGCGACCAACCACTTTAATTTATGTGCACCAGAATTATCCGTGTGGGAATTTTTCAAAGTATGAATTGGTTACATCAGCTGTTGGTCACGGCCGTGGTGTAGTTCACCATTGTTTTCTCATTTCACCAATGGTAAGAGCGTCTCAGCGTTTTTATCAGTGCCTCAACTGGAAAGTAATCACTCTTCTTGCTTGTACATGACAGATACAAATATTTGCAATCCTGGAGTCATGATTCCCTGACTTTCCACCAAAATTAACAAAATCAATACAGGTAAAAGTGTTTTTCAACACCGCATTTAAATGGTGCAGTCAGGATCATCAATGAAGGGCTTTGTGGTGATGGCCTTGGATAACGGTGCACAACTTATTGCTGAAATGGGTATGGGGTCGTTTTCAGCCCAAAACGCGTTTTATAACGCTGATTTTTTATAGTAACAAGTTATATATCTTCTCTTATAGCTCTGATATGGAAGTCATTTCAGTATACCAAATCACTTCAGAGAACCTGCGCTTGACCACTGCTATGATCCGCAGAACCCAGGAGGTGGAGAAGGAGTTACTCTTACAATATAAAGACTTTTATGCAACTTCTGAAGATATTGTGGGGTATGTGTCCTCAGTAGCAAGAGTGGCCAACTATCCCTCTTCAATTTTTGATGCAAAAACGTACCCTGGAGGCATGCTTATGCCTGAAGAAGATTTTCATGGTATAGTGTTGGCGTTGTCTACTATGAATAAAGACCATATGATATTTTTTGTTGACTGCTACCCTCTCATCTCCTTTAGGAAAAACCAGCACTACTATTTTGGTGGATACTGGATACTCTGAGAATTTTATTTACCAAGACCTAGCCGACTACTTGAGCTTTTTTATTTTCCAGGTGGTATGGTTAAGGGAGGGGCTTCTCAAGTTATTCCCACACTGAAGGTTCTAGGGTAGTGGATTATCTAGTGGTTTAGTATCATTTGTCAGACCTTTTCAAGCAATCAAAAAATTATTGTACTCCATTATTTTTGGAGTATAGTGGTGGCGAAAGTTTGACGTTAATACAATTTTATTAAGACAACACCTTGTCATTAACATTAAAGAATGATTGTATATTAGTTGTCCCTTTTCCTGAGGCTAGTTTTCAGGGAGATCTGCCCCACTGGACCAATATCCACACACTCAGTCTCGCTCCATTGATGAATCCCTCTTGGAGGTACCTTTGCCTTCCTGTTTGGAGGGGTTGGAATCGTCGTTTGATACAGCTTCATCCAATGTACTACCTGCTCATTCAGAGTTTAAATGCGAGTTCAAGCTCACCATTGATCCTGTGCATATATCGTCCACGATTTAACCTTTGATCATACAGGAGGAAGCGTCATTAGATGTGTGGGTTAAGGATCAGTTAGTCAAAGACGCAATTTTATAGCATACCTCCCCAGTATGTTCCCCTCTTCTCTTTGTGGAGAAAACCTATGGTACTTTATGCCCATGCGTAGATTATGGGAACTTAAACAACGTCATTGTACCATATTCAAATCCCATCTCCCTAGACTCATAGATTACATGCTATGAGGAGAAGGTGAAAGTCTTCACCAAACTGGAGTGCTTAAATGCGTTCAATAAAATTGGATCAAGAAGTTAGGAGTGGCTAGCCGCATTCCACACCAGAAAAGGAATTTTACAATTTCAGTTTATGCCTTTTGGGTTTAAGAATGCCTCTAGTATCTTTCAATGCCATATTGATGCGGCTTTGTGGGACCTGTTAAGGGTATGCACGGTTGCATACATGGATAATATTCTGTTGTTTTCCCCTGATAATGAGTCCCATGCAGTACACCTTTGGAAAGTGGTGGAGAGGTTGAAGGAAGCCAGCCTTACGCTGAAGATCAGCAAATGCGAATTATTCAAGTACCTGGTCACCTTTTTGGGCAACGTCATGTTTGACCAAGGACACATAATAACCCCAGACAAGGAGAAGGCAATTCGTGAGTGGTCTACCCCAAATTTGGTCAAGAAATTAAGGAGTTTTTTTGGTGACGTGTATGTACCTTAAGAAATTCGCGACCCAATCTTTCTGAGGTGGCAGCGCCACTGCATAAGGCTAGTAAAGCTAAAGTGCACCAAAGGTCCTCTACTTTTCAGGATGCTTTCCAAGCAGTAAAGTGCACCCTGTTGTCCTCATCTGTCCTTCACCATGTAGATCTCAAAAGGGGTTCATTGTTTCAACTGATTCCTCCAACTTCACCATAGCAGCTGCCTAATTACAAGTGGGTGAAGATGGTATAGAGCATCTGGTGGGATATTTTTCCAGTAGATGTATTTGCCAGAGTTTATTTCGCTGTATATGATAAAGGTTATTAGAATTGGTTATAGCGCTGACTAATTGGCGTTATTACTTGCATGGCTCATCACAACCCTTCCATGTATGTACAGATCATCATGCCTTACTGTACTACCACGCACCTCATGTCTTGACCCCACAGCAAACCCTCTGTCATGAGACCCTAGCCCAATTTGTGTTTTCCTATGAGTTTACTAAGGGCAAGTAGAATGGTTTGGAGGATGCTTTGAGCTGCAATCCTGCACTATCCCCCTATCCTAAGGAGGTAGAGCTGCATAATACCCAGTTGATGATTCCGCCGGGTAAGATTTTGTCTCAACTTCCCTCTTATTTAGCCCATTGGCCAGAACTTGCTCCTCTGGAAAATGCGGAGGAATACAGTATGTTCAGAAAGGTAGTCCTTTCACAGCCTTTGTCAGCTGAATATACTATGGTACTTGCCAAGAACGCATTGAATCAGGAGGACATTATGAGAAGGTTATCACATCAAGGACAAGATGTGGTTTCAGGGCGCCTATGAGTTTTTTGCTGGACCACTTCGCCTGGAAATCATCTGGAACCATCATGACAGGATCACCGTTGGTTATCCTGGGAAGGCAAAGACTCTGGAGCTAATTTGCCGCACTTACAATTATAAGGGGTTAGCCACTCAGGTGGGCAGATATTGTAAAGAGTGCCTGATATGCAACCAAATGAAACAAAATTGACATCCACTAGTGGGGTTGTTAGTACCAGTTCAAAAGGCTGAATGGCCTTAGACTTCCTTATCAGTGTATTTCATCGTGGAATTGCCTTTATCTGATGGCTACGATGCCATTATGGTAGTGGTGGACCGTTTTATGAAGATCGCCCACTTTAATCCCTGAAGAACCTTGGTTACCGCGGATGAGATGGCTAGGCTCTTCGTTACTCATGTGTTTGCTCTTCACAGGGTCCCCAAGAGATAATTAGTGATCATGGACCCCAGTTTACCTCCATCTTTTGGGAAGAGTTGTGTAAGACTCTGCAAATCCGCCACTGCCGTTCTACTGCATATCATCCCCCAATCAGATGGGCAGACTGAACGAGAACCAGTTTTTTGAACAGTTCTTGCGGTGTTACACTGTCGCAGATCATTCAGAGTGGGTTTCCCATCTCCTCATGGCCCAATTCAGGTATAACATCGCCAACATGCATCAATAGGTTGTTCCCCCTTCTTCGCCAACTATGGCTTCAATCCCGCCTTCAACATGAAGCCCAGTTGTGGAGCTAAAGTGAAAGAGGTGGTGGACTATGCAAAAATATAAAGAAAGTACACCAAGGGGCGAGAACAAATTTAGATGCGGCCATGCAGGCTTACAAGGAGAACGCTGATGGTGAGAGATGAGTTGAACTAGCATACAAGGAAGGAATTCTCATGATGCTGGATGCTAAAAGCATCTCAATCAAGCAACCATGCAAAAAATTGGGGCCAAAGAGGATTGGGCCTTACCACTTTGCCAGAAAAATGGGCCACACCTCATACCAGTTAGATCTCCCCCCTTGTTTTGAACCTTTTCAGTCTTTCAGGATAGCAAGCTTACTCTGTTTAAGGGCCCCACCAGAGACTTCTGAGGCTTATCTCGTGAATGGGGCGCCGGAGTGGGAAGTGGAGTAGATAGTAGCCTCACATTGAGTAAGAAGAAGGCTGGAGTACTTTGTATCTTGGAAGGGTTTTGATGCAGCAGAGAGCAGTTGCGTACCAGCAAAAAACTGGACTCATGCTCAAGATCTAATCAAAGTTTTCCACGATTGTGTCTCCCAGGCTTCTGGACCTCAGTCTAAGCAAACCATCGCTGCTATGAAGTTGGCCTCAGCCCACAAGAACTTTGCCCTAGAAAAAGCCCCTGGTGGGGGATGGAGCCCCAAAAGGGCGAGAGGATAAAGTCGTGTCTAAATGACATAATTGAGGGGACTAACTGTAAGGATCAAGCTGGTCATCAGGAGGCCAAAAAGGTGAAGTTGTAAGGCCTTCCTGACCATGAACATACCCTGGACCAACACTGGGTTAAGGCGAGATATTCCCAGGTTGGTCCTGGGGATGTGCGAGAAGTTTACCCTACATTAAAACAGGCGCGTTAAAACAAACCAGCTATATGATTAGTAACTATAAATTTCTTTGGTTTTTAGTGAATGGGGTCTCAAAAAATGTTCAATTTACGAAATTTCCAACTTGGGTCATCCATACCTTCAATCATTTACTCAAGTTAAGTCAATTTTGAAGTATAGTATTCTGTCAGATGAAAGCATGCGCTTATTGGTGCACCTGGGCTTAAAACAACTTCCACTAATTAATGATCCTTAAGACCAACCTTCCTCATTAGTCATATTCCTTCTTAATAAAAAACTCTCGTTAGTTTACATTTTATATATGTTAACTTGGGCGTACTTGCGCGCAGACCTCTTCAAGAGCTTCATGCAATGTAGCTGGTTAATTTTAACAAATTTAACTCTATCTGGTGCACCGCTGGGCCGCCCTGGTACCCTCCAAACCGAGGCAACCTTGCACTTCAGCCTTGATTACCTCTGGTATATGGACTCCACTTTGGGGTCCACCCAAGCCTTGTTGTTTGTTTAATATCTGTTAATTATACCTTGTTAAAGACCCATGCCTTAAGTTACTTTAGCTCAAGCACCCTCTGCAGGGCTATGCTCACCTTAGTACTGATGACTAGTTCCATGTCGTTGGGTCTGTGCACTGTGCACCATCTCACTGGGAACTGGAGAGTTATAAACACTCTCCTTACTAAATTCCCATATAGGAATTGCCGTAGTATTTTACAGTGAGCAGGACAGCCAGTCACTCCTTCTCAGTGATACTGTAGTTGCGCTCAGCTTTTGAAAGCATTTTGCTAAAGTAAGACACAGGATGATCAGCTCCATGCTCATCCAATTGAGCTAAGATAGCTCCAACTGTGTATTCAGAGGCATCTGTGAATAAAATGAAGGGCTTGTTGTAATCAGGGTGGAGTATCAGCCTTTTTTGCAATAGATTCTTTAGGGTCTCAAACGCGACCTTTTGTTCAGCACCTCAATGGAAGGGGGTGTTCTCAGATAGGAGGCGGATATGGGGCTTGCTGAACTGGAGAATTTTTGGATAAATTGATAGTAGTACCCCATAATGCCAAAGAATACCTGGATGTCACATAAGGTTTTAGGTGCTGAAATCTTGGATATAGCTTTAATCTTATCTTGTAGAGGTTGTATCACACCTTGTGAGATGGCGTGATCTAGAAAATCCAGCTTTTTCTAGAAAAAAGTACAATTAGATGGCTTTAGTTTGATGTTAGATTCCAGAAAGTGGTGAAACACCTCCTTTAGGTGTGTGAGATGCTCGTTGAACATCTTGGAGAAGACTGTGATGTTGTCGAGGTAGAAAATCACATAGCTCAGCTTAAGGTCCTGGAGAATGTGGTCCATTGCTTTTTAAAATGTAGTAAGCGCATTATATAACCCCTGAGGTATCCAAATGAGTTAAAACCAACCCTTGCTGCAGATGAGGGTGCAATTATTCTGATCCTGCGGAGAAAGGTCCATCTACCAGTACCCTCTAGCCAAGTCCATGGCGGAGAAGAATTTAGACCAGAGAGTTAGGTCAGAGCGTCATCAATGCGGGGGACAGATTAACTATCAGTCATGGTGAGGTTGTTTAGTTTGCGGTAGTCCATCACTACTCAATGATCTCCATTTTCTTCTTTATCAGTAGAAGTGGGGATGACCAAGTGCTTTGGGATGGCACCAGCAACCCAGCGTTTAACAATTGTTTGATTTTCTTCCGCATCTGTAGCTCCTCAACTTTTGATTTTCAGTAGCTCTTGGATTGAATGGGATGAGCATCCCCACCGTCAATAGTGTGGGTCCAACCCTTCATGTGCCCATAGTTGATATCATATTTAGAGAAAATATCTCCACAGGACTCCAGTAAAATATGAACTTTATAAACTCTTCAGGAGTTAGATCATCAGAAATATGAACAGTAGGAAGAGTGCATAGCGTTTGATCTGCGGATAATCCCAGATTTGCCATAGACCCAATACAGTGAAATTGATGGATGTCCTCAATGGGTATCAGCAGGCCTCTTTCTAATCTTCTGATGCTTCTTGACGACCATTTCCTACTTCATGAGATTCCCCAACAGGAGATTGATCGTCCGCTGATAAGCTTGGTCTAGCACGCCTGGCAAGACTCTAGGCTCAAGAGGGCTAATTCCATCAATGCTGACTATATGCTTTTAGAAGTTGTGATAGATTTTAATGGTAATATTTGTGTCAACTACCCTTTGTTCACCCGCCTTGATTAATATTCTTCAGATGCATAGAAAGGAATACCTTCTAGGGCATCCACTGATGGAGGCAACATCTTGGTGTTGCTTTTTGCCATTCTGTAGTGTAGGGATAAGACGGAGGAGCGGTACACAACAGTGCAAACGTAATCTTTTTTATTGAACTCTTCATTGGTCAGAATCATAGGGACCTCGTAGTTAAGCAAGGAGAGATAGCCCTGCTTTAAAGAATAACGCCTTCATATTTGAGCATAAACTAGGTTCTAATGAGTAGATCATAGGTATTATTGGCCAAGGCTACCTCAGGGGCCAGCAAGGTGAGCTTCCCAAAATGTTTGGACAGAGAAGATTATGCCTCAATGGTGTGCGTGTTATTTGGGCCTGTGGTTACAAATCCTTGTCATAGTCAAGATCAAGGGCCAGCTTAATTTTTTATAATTTTGTTTGATACAAAGTTCACTGGGGACCTAGTGTCAAGGATAGCCCTAACCCATACTCCATTAATGACGATCTCCACTTTAGTTATAGTTCCACCCAAGTTAGGGGAGAGAGCGAGGACTTCTTTTAAATGGAGAGTAGAAGCACGTCGTTTGGTAGTTTTAAGGTATTTTTCTTGGATAGACTGCAGGGTATGGATACACTGGGTGGGATGGATCATTATGTCAATGAGCTGGTCAGCGTCACTGGCAATTTCCTTGACCTCAAAATCTCTCAACGCTTGATAGAGATAAGTTTTATGAGGGATCCTAGCCTAATCCACTCTCTCCTGGTTTGATTGGTTGGGTATCTCCACTTCACCTGGGGCTTCTAAATTATAATTACCCACATCTTTACAACCCCCTTCATATTTGTCATCAGAGGGGTTATCAATGGATGTCAGAGAGTCCATAGGGTGGATAATAGGTTCAAGAGCTTCCCTTATGGCAAGGTAGTGCCTAGGGTTGCTCTTTCACCGTATTAACTTCAGAGGGCGGTGTTATAAATGTAATGGTTTCTACTTTTACCTTGGAAGGGACAGTTTGGTTGTCACATGTCCATAGGTTTTGGGCGAGGTACAGCTTGAGGAGATGCCAATAGGAATAGATGTAGCTCCTTAGTGGGAAGTGACACTTCTGGCACTTTGGAAAAATTCTCTAAACAAGGAGGGGAGCAAAGCAAAGTAATAGCTAACTTTGCTGGCTGAGCTTTGTAAACAGAAGATGAAGGGGAGCGCGGCCCTGTCACTGATAGTACTCTCTGCATCTCCTCACATGAGGGGAGGCACATCTCATGGTGGAAGCTACGTGGGAGCAGATTAAAAGGGGAAACAGTAATAGAAGAGACTGGAGAATTTATAGGAGATGATTGTCTCAGAGCTCCTTGCATTTTATCATATCTGTAGAAGTCAACCTTTGCTAGTAAATCTTCCTTGATATCCCATATATTTTTGAAGGAACGCTTGACAGAATATATATGCATCGCCAAAGAGGGATGAGGCTCCAATACAGCCTAAACAGCAGAAATAGCATCATTGAGTGAAAGCATTTTTGCAAGCAACAGAGGTTGACTATTATAAAAGTGCTCAACAAAAGAGGTTATTGATTCTCCCTCTTACAAGCTAAGGCACATAAAGACCTGTTTTTGCCGTTGTAAACTCTGTGAAGAGCCAGGTTCATCAATAAGCGTTTGATTAACCTCCGTCCAGATGCTAAGGTTAAACATATGGGGAACCATTATCTCTTGAGCCATTCGACTCAATCAGGGAAGGATATACTTGGTTTTTGATGGTCAGTCGTTCCTTCAATCACTCATAAACGAGAAGAAAGCAGGCGATACTGCCCTTAACAGGTGTCAAGTTGTGTCTGAGTGGAGGCTTGAGAATAATAGGTGAGGGCTCATAAGGGCCTTGAGAAGAGTGCTGCTCAATCCTTTTGAGGAGAGACAAATAATTGGCTAGTTGTTACTCTAAAGCAGATAGTCTTGGTTCTGGCACAGTTGTCATTAAACAAGATTCTTTGGAGTACAGGGCCCTTTAGTGAGCTCCACTTGTTGGATTCTAGAATTTACTTGAGCTCGCTGGTGCATTTTGTGCCTAAACTCCAACAATTAGGGGATTGACACAACTTATTTTTAAAACTAATTGAATACAAATAATCTTCCAAAAAAACTGAGTTTTTTATATTATTTTATTAGTTGCAGTCAGAGATATAAAAGAGAAATCTCTTTATAGGTCAATGCTTAGTATTTAAAGTGTCAAGGCTCAAAGTTCGGATTAGTTTAGTACCATCCAAAAAAGAATATTGGGATTTGACCTATTGGAGCTCAGAAGACTCACTTTGCTTTGATGAGATGGCCAATGGGGGGCTGGTAAGATAAATACATGCGGTAAGGTTTTAATATAGCTTACCCAATCAGTGGTAAGGAAAATTATTGCACCTTGATGGACCCCCTCCAACCTTATAGAAAGGGGCTGTCTCAGCGGTGTAGATTGTACTACATCATAAGTGTCCTGGGGAGGAGCTTTTTAATGGGATCCCCTGATTTCGCCACATAGTCAGTGCAATTTGACTACCCAAACTCATGGTATTTGCCAAGTATTAATAAAAAATGTATTACCCCAATACAAAGGGTTCAATTGAGAATCATCCAGGGTCTTTTGGCCATTTTCTACCTTATTTTAATCCTTATTTTGAATTAATACACTCTTATTACATAATTAGACTTGTAATTATCTGACAGCCTGATTGTTCTGTTCAGCGTTGGAATAAATAAGTAAGAATTGCTCCATTCTTAGTTCACCCTCTCTTTTTCTGGCAGTTTAACTGAAGGTGAAAAGCTGTGGAGTGGCAGGGGAGATTCCTAAAATAAACAGTGAGGCTTCCCAGAACTGGGCAGTATATCGCAGGCCACAATTGCAGATAATTTCCTTGAGTAGGCCATGTAAGAAAAAGATTTAGTCTACAAAGAGGCGGGCCATCTGGATGGAGGTTATTGTGGTATTTCAAGGGATGAAATTGCCCATATTGGTAAAGAGGTCTACCAAAACCATTACTACTTTGTAATCCTGGACAAGAGGAGTTTTATGATAAAATAAATGGATAAAACGCCCAAGGGCCCTCCGCAGCTTGGAGAGGGATAAGCATTCCAGCGCTCATCTGGTTACTAGGTTTTGACCGGTTGAACATCAAATGGACTTTGTGAGTCTGGCCACATCTGTGGCAATGCCTTTCCAATTGTAGGAGTGGCGGACCAACTCGATTATTTTGTCCATTATGGGGCGGCCAGCAGTTGGAGTGTCATGAGCTTTGCAGATCACCTCCTCTCTCAGGGGTCCAGGTAGTACCCAACACTTGCCTTGATGGAGGATGACCACATCTAGCAACTGGTAAACCTTTTCTAGGGGTTCGCCATTTCTCTCACAGGCCTTTTTGATCTTTCCATAGTCAGATGGCAGGGTTAGACAGCCTATCGCGTGCAGGGGTGTCAGTAAATTCTTCCAGGGGGTCCATCATGAAGTAGAGTGGGAAAGTTGGAAATTGGTCTATACTTCACCATTCTGTCTATATCAATACTTGATTACTCTGGGAGTCAGCTGGTGCTGGATCATTGGCAAAGGCAGGGTTTGATGATAGAGCATCTGGTAACAGGTTTTGGGTAACCTTAATGAAGTCATTTGAAATTGAACATTGACAGAATTTACAACCACTATGACTGGCGAGGGGACAGCTTCTGATGGTTGTGGAAGTACACAACGCCTTTTGGTCAGCGCATAAAGTAAAGGGATTCTTAGAATCATTCAAATGTTGACGCCAGTGCTGTACCGCCTCAACAACAGCAAGGAGTTCTGTATCATAGATAGCATAGTTGAACTACACCAGGGTCATCTTCTTTGAAAGATAAGCAATAGGACGTTTCACTCCATCTTCCCCTTCCTTCAGCAGAGCTGCTCCCACTGCAAAGTTGTAAGCATCTGTGTCAACAATAAAGGGATAGCTGGGGTCTGCATGTGCTAGCACCGGACTGGACAAATGTATGGTTCAATGGCGTAGGATGTGTTGTTACATTATGTGGTCCAACTGAAAATCTTTTTTCCAGATGCGATTTAAAGAGGTGAAGCAACTTCTGAGAGCTGAGGTGAACTTCCTAAAGAAATTACACATCTGAGGAAGCTGTGTAACTCTGTGATATATGAGGGGGTAGTCCAATTGCGGATCTCTACTTCTTTATCTGGGGCAATCATGTTCTCATTAGAGAGGATTATGTTTCCTAATAATTAGAACTTTGGTTAAAAGAATCGCACTTGCTAACTTTAATAGTAAGGTTTGCCTGTGCAAATTACTCCATGGCAGACACAAGATGGCAGGCGTGAGATTCAGCATCTTTGGAGAAGACCATTTATTGTCCATGTGTGCTATCGTGCAGGTTCTCAAAATGTCTCCCAAGACAGAGTTAATAGATTTTTAAAAATGTGGGTGCGTTCTTCAAACCAAATGAAATGGCCTTAAACTTGCAGATGCATTTCCAAGTATGAAATGCGGTCAATCACTCTTGTACTTCTTTAAAACAAATTTGGTTGAAGGCGTTAAGGCAATCCAGCTTTATGAACACCCTAGCCTTCCCCACATAGTGGGGATCTGCCGCTCCAGGGGGTGTATGGGGGTCAGATACTGTCACGTTGTTCAGATTTCCATAATAAATGCATAGATGTAGGGTACCGTTAGTTTTTATAAATAGGAGAGGGGAGCACACAGGAGAATTTTTTTGAAGATTTGACCCTTGGAGAGCATGTCTTTAACCCAAATGTCCAAGTTGGCCTTCTCCCTCAAGGCCAAGGGATAGATAGGAGAGGATATCTAGATGAATCAATGGTCAACTTGACTCAAAGTCAAGCTTGATGTGCTCAGGGAGCGGGCGAGCCTTAAAGGGATCAAAATTCCCGCATATACCATGATTCACTCATTTAGGATCATTGCTGGGGTATGGGGACAGTCAATTGGATTGAGTTTAGGCCTACCTTGGAGGAAGGGTCCCATCTTCTTAGGCGCTATGATGCTTTAATCTAGAAAAGGGATGGTAACCATGACTTCTCCAGGGAACTTTGCATGCATAGTGAAATCCATGATATTGGTAAAGATATTAAAACGTCTTCATCAGCCAATACCCATGATAACAGGGTACAGGAGATTTTTTAAATAAAGCTCTCCATAAATTGACCATCTCCTGAAACTTAGGGAACAGGTGATAATACATGGTAGATTGACATGGTTTGAGACTCCTCGCCTTTCACAAACTAACCAACCCCTAAGGGAAGGACCAGGGCTTTGTTAGCTCTTGATAGATGAATTTTTTAGTAGCTCCAATATTCATTAAAGTAAGCGCTTGGAAATCCTTCCCAGCAGAGAAGAAAGTAGCCATGAACAAGAAGTTCTAAGAGAAGGATCTTTTTCTATGGAACCAAGAGATGATAAGATAGCTAAGCCCAGAGGGTGGATTGTAGGTGAGAATATTCCCTGAGAATTCAACAGCGTATGACTTCACATTGCCATTGAGTTGCCCACGGTATTTTGAATGGAGTAGGATAGCTTAACGCTCTATGTTCAGCGGGAGGGAGATCCTTATTGCAAGAAACTACACCAATAAAAACATCCAAGCTTCTGGAGAAGTCAGCAAAGACGAGTTTGTCATTAATCATCTTTTCATGAATATCTTCCCATTTTTGGATAAGGTTCACCAAGATAGGTGACTCTGGAGTAATTGGAAAGAGCTGTTCAACATGGCCATCTGGGAAAACAGGTTGGACAGGTGGCATAGGTTCTAAAATGGCAAAAGGTGTTCCATGACTAGAGTAAAGTAAATTCTCTGAATCAAACGGGTTAGACTTACTAAACCCCTACTTTTGAGGACAAAAGTGAGGTTAGTCCGTGGAGCACAGCAAAGCAAGAACAGTAGTGATGAGACCCTCACATATGATGGAGATTTCATTCTCACCTTCCAGCGAGCTCACTTCAAGTATAAATGGTACTGTGATAGTATAAAGGGTGAATTCTTAATGGTCAGGTTGTAGGTGTCATTACAGCTAGGGCCTCAGCAGGGTAAGTTACAATGGGATTTAAAACTTGACTGGCGTCAGGTGTACCAAGATAGGCTCCATGAGAGTGCACAACAGAGATGAAGTTGTCAAATTCTAAGATCCCAAGTTCAACGCTACAGGTAGGTTTGATAGCGCAGATGCTGTTGGACAGCATAGATGCAAAGATGGAGCACGTTCAAAATAAGGAGGATTGAGTTATACCATATGCCAAGGGAAGCACCAATGTTATCCAGGAGCTTGCGTAGGAGGCCCATTTCAACTGTTCAAGAGATTTCAGCCTTGATGCCTTTTCTTGTAACAGGTGCAAGTACAATGACATAGTGAGGTCTCCTTGGGTCAAGTGGAATAAGGAGTTATAGTTCTCTAAGTGGAAGGAGGAACTCTTAAGGTTTCTCAAAGATTTCTATTTCTGAGAGAGATTCCAGGAGGGTTTTATTAGTTTCACTGGTGGAGAGTAACAATTTGTAAGCTTCTTTTGAAATTTCATAGTGCAACAGCGGGAAGAGGAGAACATCAGCTAAGTTCTTGCTTTGAAACTTATGGCAAGCCCTAAGGTTGGACAACGTGTTTAAGATCATTTTTTTAGAATTCTCCTCATGAGATTGGGAGAACAAAAGCTGTTAGTTTTAGCTACTACACACTTTATGAGCTTCTTTAGTGAGGCGAGCCATGCAATACCCTCAGCACACCCTTTTAAGTATGTCAAAACTAAGGAAAGGAAGGATACAACAATAGCAGCCCACTAAATTACCTCAAAGGTGACAGCTCTAAGAGGGTTAGGCTGAATTTAGTCACACAACAGGAGAAGAAACTCTCAACAAAATCGAGGCTTTTCTCAGATAATGTCATAGAAAACTGAGCACAGGAGGTCGCAAGAGGGAAGGCGCCAGGCAACAGGTGCTAAGCATAAGGCAAAATACTAAGCAGGAGGAATTTATGTCCTATATTATCTCAGTTTTTCCATATAACTTTACTTAGTAAAATTCAGGTTAAACTAAAGCAAACCATCATTACAAGAGTCCCTGATAGTTGAAAGAGTTGGTGTAGCACTACAGTAGAAAGTGGCAAAATATGGCGCAGTGGACTCAAAGTAATAGTATGCAGTGAGGGGAGAAGTTTTGCGCTAAAGGGGATGGTCATACCAGATCTTAAAGCGGAGTCCAGCTATCATGGAAGGTTTTAACCAGTGTTTTTTTAAAAAAATTGCTTAGAATTATAGGGAAACTTAAGCAAATATTCCCAAAACTTCTTAAATTTTCTCTGGTTAACTTAAAAAACTGGAGCATTTCTAAGCTTGGGCATAAATATAAAGGTAAGTTTTGTGATGGTCTCAAAACAATGAACAAAACCTGATTCATGCTAAAAAGTTTTCAATTTTAGCAAAATTAAAACTTTACAAATTCAGCTGAATTCTATAACTTTGTAATGGCTGTTTTCCAGGGTTTTGAGTCAATTTTTGTATGATTTTCTGCCTCTATAGTACCATTTCCCTCAGCCCTGATTAGCAAAGCTAGGACCCATTTGCAGTTAATAACCTTAGAGAGGTCATTGGTATTGCTCAAGGGTTCTGGCCTTGGATCCAAGGACTTCTTATGCTTGTCTTTTATGGTAAATTATATTCCAGTCTAAATATCACTAACTGTGACAATCTTAATCTGAGTGCTTCTACACCCTTCTAGTAATCTCAGCCTAGACAGTATAGCATCTGTCCAAACTGATCCCAAGTTCAACTAGGGTGGTTCTCATTTAATCCCTCATCCACTAGTGGGTCTTTACTAATTGAGTTCCAAGTTACATCAGTACTCTCATATAGATTCCTTGCATCAAAAAAGTATATATGGGGCTTAGCATGCCACTACTGCAGATGTAATCACTCAGAGATGCCTCACCATGGGAACTTTTCCAAAATAAATTAAAAAACTAGCTAGAGTTGTTATATCCTAGCTAATAATATAATATATTATAGAGGATATTTTACAAGATATGATAGGTGTGGTTTTTATAGCTGTTCAGAAGCCACCAGTTGTCACCTATCTAATTTTCACAGTGATAGAAATTAATGTATTTCCTTGTTTTCCTTACAATTAGGTTATATTGGATTTAGTGGTAGGAAATATAATATTTGTAGGGCAACAACCTTAAATTACATCAGTATCATCCGCTAAGGACAGAAAATATCCTCCTTGTAAAAATCCTTAACATTGTCAGCTGGCAATCATAAATCAGAAATCCTAGCATTGTTCACTGCAAACATAAATCAATTCTCTTAGCATTAATTGTATTTAAATACTAATAAATTAAATATCTGACTGTCAATTTAATCTCAGTATTAATCACTGATCAAATTGATAAATTCTTTTAGTGATTATCCCCAATATCTGGAAATAGCTGATACATCAAATTAGCTTGACCCAATTAGAAAAAGCATAACTTGGAACTTAACTATCAGCTATTTTAATCAATGCTTTTAAAATCCACTGGAAGCCATAAATTCTAATTGATTGAATGGAAGAGCTGAATTAGACTGATCATAAAGTGTCAAAACATATTGAATTAAGTAAATTAGTGGAAGGGTGGTTAGCCGAGTGGGTAAAACTGCTTCCACCCCTAGTGCAGGTTTTGAGCTCAAAACCTGTACTGGCTAGAAAAATTCTCGGTTCATATATTTGTCCCATAGTCAACCCACCTCAAATAATTTTTTTAAGTAAATTAGTGGCCAAGTGTGACTGACAATTAAACACATCTGCCAGATTTATTGGAATAATTTAAGTCATGACCCTTAAAAATAAATCAATCAGCAACTGTGAACATCCAATTAATCACATTAGTTGCAATTGTAAGAACCAATATAGGCACCTTGGTGTTTGTTCTAGATTCAGCCCTAGCCAGGGCTGATATAAACTTGAAATTGAATTTCAACAGCAACATAGTTGAGATAATAATATATCCTAGTTTAATTTATGTACTACAATATCATGTAGATTCTTTTACTATCCATTGCCATTGATACCCTCTGCACAATGGCCTATTAAACTTAGCTTTGTTTTATGTAATAAATCTCCTATAATAAAAAATATTATACCATAACACAGCAATCATATGCTTACTTTTATCTAACTGAGGTAAGCTGACCAGGGGATGGACATTACCAAAACTCAAAGCCTAAAATAAATCCTCACCAAATAAAAAGAACAAACCACCCAAAATGAGCAGATGACACACATACTGCAAACTCAACCTACCAGGTGGGACAACGGGAACTGCTTATCCCATCATGGTGGAAGGAGAGGTGGGATCAGGGGGCTCATCCTTGGCCTCTACTTCATCCCAAAGCAGGGTGTGGGCTACAGAAGAGAGCAGGGGCGTTGGGGCATCAGTGGGATGTGGATATATATTTCTGATGATTGGGGTGTTAGGAATACAGCTGTTATACATAAGGGTTCTAATGTAACTGGCCAAAGGTAGTTCAGCTTTCATGTGTGCATTGGTTATTTTAAAAAGTGGCAATATTAGTGCATAAGATATTTGATTTGAGATTCTGCGCTACCTCTGCTTCATGCTGGATGCATCATTGGTGCCTTTATGGGCTTTAATCAACATGTTTCTTTGAACCTTATTGGCTTTGGAGGGAATAATGGGAGGAGGAATTTCTCCTGCGAGCATTACCACTGATTTGGTGTTAGCTTTCAGAGCAGACAAAAATCTGGCTTAGCTGTTACTTCAACAGCCATCTGGTGGTCACCGCAGAACGTTTCAGCATTTTTCTAGGGGGTGTATAAGCAAGGGGGTAGTTCATCATCTTGGTCAATATACACAAACCGCTCAATTTGCATATTGTGGTCTTCAATTATATTCCCAAGCTTATCAATTTCAGCCAATAGATCCCAAGGATTTTGGTTGAATTGAATTGGGGAGTTGGCATTTTCCTGAGGTTTGGTTGGTTTGTTAATGGATGCATGGTATTGAACTGGGGTCCAATCTTGTGCTTGATTAGGTGGAGCGTTTGTGGCACTGGGGCGAGGAGGAGGCTGATTGGTGGCTGCAGGTACAGCTGCAGCAACAGGCTTTGGGGGAGGGGGAGGTAGGAATTACCCCATACCAGAACTGGCACAGGGTGGGCGGCAGATTGAAGGTCAGTGGACAAAAAATTTAATCTATCAGAAATAACTAAGGAGGGCACTTGTGCTTTGAGTTGTCCAACTTGAAATAGGATGGACAGATCATCCGCCCACCCTTGACATGGGCCCAAAATGGATGGTCAGGGGCTGAAGGAATGACAGCGTGAGGGATAATTGAAATGTCAGTTTTACTAAATTCAGGGCTAATCATGGCATATGCTTGAGGCCCAGCAAGGCGTGCGGCCCCATTTGGGACCACAAATTGTAAGATGGGGTTGGATCCATAGGCTGCCAAACCATCCATCAGCTCCTGGTGGAGCACCGCAGAAAGGAGGTGGGTGGGCAAACCAGCAAACTGGACCACCAAAGTGGTGTCCACTGGGAGCTAGGTCCAAATTGTGAGAAGAGGGGTACCCTGGAATACTAGGGGTACAGTTGCCGCAGTGGCGGCGTCAGCTTCATATGTGAAGCTGAGGTCAAAATACCCCTTTTGTAGGGGCAGAAATCTATAATTCCGACTGGGGGTCATCACTGCCTGTGCCATTTTGATATTGGCTTGATCATGGTACAGAAAGAGTTTCCCATAGTCAACCCTTAGGCTGTAACACATGTTACTCTGGGGGGGCACTGGGGGCAGTGAGATATTGCTTGGGTACAAGCGAGGTGGGCACCAAGATCCTTGGGAGGAATGAATTGTCTCATGGGTTCAGTATGACTGGTCAAGCCATTCTGAGCACTTTTTCCTTCTGGAAAGAGAACAGTGGGGGGGTTTTCACTGCTGCCCCACACTGGAGCAGCCAGCGGAGAATCTGAGGACATCATAGTGAAACTACAGTGGACGATCAAAATCTACTTTCTTGTTTTTTTGTATATTTTGCACAGAAAGTTACACTAAGTGGAAAGAGAGTGCAATCATATTCTTACATATTGATAATTTACTGTAGGGAAATTTAAGGACAAATCTTGTTAAACAATATAATCTATATATTATTTATTTAACTAGCATCAAATATTGATTTTTTCAATTTTAAGTTTGATTCTAAACTTGCTCTTATAAAAAGCATTATAGAAAAATTTAAGAACAGAATTAATGAGTGTCCTAATTTAGATATTCAGATATGATACTGTATTACGTTTGGCTTTGAGTTCACCATTATTTATCAGTGAAAGTAAAACTTTACTTTAAACCCTTGTACATAAATGGCATATCTCAAAATAATACCACCTATGTTTATATATTTATGCTTAAAAGATCTAAAATAGTATTACATGTTGAGACTGACTAATTTATTTTAGTTATAATATGAACATTCAGAGTTGAAATAAGTAGTTGAGTATTCAATGTTGAGAATAAAATAGACTACAGGGATGGCAAATAACCTTAACCTTAAATTAAAAGAATAACTTTAAAATAGTATTTGTAGCTTTAGTATAAAATTATTATATAAAAATCAAATAATATAATTTTGATTCATCATATTTATTACTATCTTACATTAATCAAAGTTTTTATTAAGTAACCTAAAATGTGAGCAAAAGAAAAAACAGAATATAAATTAATTTATAAGAGGACTAGAAGAATTATGTGACGTCACATGGGTTTATTTATAAGCTCACATTGACAGTCTATAGGCTGTGCCAGCGCTACTCTTGAGCCACTTGGACTAACAGCTTCGCTATTGCCCTCATGGCTGGTGAGCTGATTATGTTTATTCATGGTAGGAGGACCATGAGACCAACACTACCAATACAAAAATAATAAAATAGTAAATTAAGAGAAAACCTGCATAGGAGCTCTGAGTCCCCAGGACAGTAATCTAACTGACATCATCCCTGTAATCAGGGATAAGGGTTATAGGACAAGGGGCAATACTGAATGGTCTTGGGGTGTTGTCCTAATTTTGCAGATATGAGATATAAGCGTCAACTTTCCTGAACCATGTGTTTTTCCATGACTGGATCTGGTGGTGCCATTTACAAGGCATAGATTTAAAGAACCAATAGTGGATTCTGCAAGTTAGATGACTATGGAGGCGTGCCAATGCTTCAGCCTTAGTGGGGGAAGCCTTATTGATAGCTTCCAAAACGATAGTATGGACGGACCATAATGATGTGTCTGCTATCAGGGCTCTGAGCAGTGGGGGGAATTGGGGATAGCACCCTCATGGCAAAAGTATCACGGGTAGGGTAAAATGTACTAGGTGCAGAAAGCTGGAACAGACGGGAAATTTCCCTACAGATTACCCTGGACGTAAGACACCTCTCTATCCTATGGATGAAAGTATTATGGCCACCACAAACTGGACACAGATGGGCATTGGCGTTGGATCTATCCACAGTCCAATATGACCTTAAAAGGCATTTCCATATATGAGCTCTAGTTGTAGGGTGGAATAAGGGGTGATGATTTTACTCCCACATCTTCTTCTGCTCTTTTTATGAAGTAAGATATATTTAATGAATCTAACAAACAATTCTTGCTAGAGTGACCTTATTCCTTGGGAATAAGGATGCTGGACTCACAGGAACATAATTGATATGTTATAAGTGAGATGAGTTGGCCCCTTGAATAGTGGGCAGAGGGGCAATGCGCTGGAAGCTTCAGCTGGAGTGCTTAATAACCCGTAGAATATTTTTATAGGTGGTTTAGTGTGATGGGCCTACTGCATCAGGATGAGAGGCCAAATAATGTATCAAAGTATTGGGCGCAGTAGGTTTTTCCAGCCTTAAGGCTCATACAAAGTTGCATCTTGATGCTTCCCAATGGAGACCATTTGGGGTAGGGCAGGCTACTTGAACAATCCATTTGCATAAAATATGGGTGGTTTGGTGATGGTAGTCAATGATTCTCATGCCACCTGAGGAACATGGGCCAAATAGCTTTTTAATCCTGATAGGTGCTCATTGTCCATCCCAAAACCATGTTTGAAATAAAGCCCTTTGTGAGTTGAAAAAGGCGGTACAAAATGATATGGCATGAACATTGTACCATATCTTTGAGAGAGTTAGGGTATTTTCTAACACTACTTTCCTCACAAGCCCTGTTGTACGGCCATGAGACTAGCTGCATGGCTTGAGATACTCAAAATAAGTTTACTCTCCATAACTGTAGATGCATATCCACCAGTGTCCAGATGTACTCCTAAGTGGCTAACAGGCTAATTGTAGGGGGTTGCCTGAATTTGGATAATTGTTCTTCTAGCTGATGGGGCAAGAATTTTTATTAAGCTACTTTAGATGGTGCTTTCCAAAGAGTATGCCCTCAGTCTTATGGAGATTGATCTTGGCATTGCTTACAGTTCATATTGACTGATGATCTGCTCTAGGGAGCGAGCGTCTGTAGGATTGGAAACACCAAACAAAACATCTGCAAATGCCAATACTTTGAGAGTTCTGACCTGGAGAGGTAATGCCTTTCAGGGTCTGATCTATGATGCGCAGGACTGGGTCCAGTCAAAAGTTATACAACAAAAATTAGTTTATCACCCTGTTTTAAACAGCTTTGTGGGATGATGAGGTCAGTAACAAACCCTGGGACCCAGATAGCCATGGTAGCTGACTCAGTTGAAAGCATCACTCATTCAATAAAGCAAGTAGGCTGTCAAAAAGTTTCAAGGGATGTCTAAGATATTTCCAATGCATACGATCAAACAGCTTTTGTTGATAAAAGAAGATGAGGGAACCATATAACCTGGACTGACATATATTGGCAACAGTATGGATATTGTCACATATACTGCAATTGGGAACAAGCCCATACTGATTGCACATTATAGCTGTTTGAGCAATCTTACCTAGACGCTTAGACAGTATCTTGGTCATTATTTTAGCATCCAGATTAGTGGGTGGGATTGGGTGCCAAGTTACTCAGATTATTAGGATCCTCAGTTTTAAATAATGTGGCATGAAGGTTGCTGACCCTCCATGCGGTAGGCAAGTTTCTAGAAGGCATTTATTGATTAAGGCCCTGAGTAAAGGCGCAATTATATTTAAAATTGTATCTGATAGAAATCATAAGGGATACCATCTGGTCCAGGGCCTTTTCAGTAGGTGCTCTGCGTACAGCATCCCTTAGTTCTTCATTAGAAACAACGCTAACAAGATTAGTTAAGTTAAGAGGAGAGTGAGTTATGGTTTTGGATAAAAAACTGTTGTATGTCCTCTGGGTTACAATACAGGGTGGTGTTAAATTGGTGAACTATTTCAGATACTTCATTGGAGGAGGAAACGATTAAGCCTGTGCTACTTTGAACCTGATTTTAAAAAGTACTTTTTTCATTCAGTAAAGCGAAGTATAAAGTACCTTGTTGATTTCTCACCTTTTTTGATCTGAGAGGCACCAGCCAAAACGCTTAAACGGTGTTGGTTTGCAATATCTGACTCTTGCAAAATAAATAATTGTTGCAACCCATTCACAAGTCCATTCTGGGATGTAACCCCTGCGTGAAGCGTTTCTTTCAGGATGGGCAAGAAAGCGTTAAAGCGGTTAACTGAGGCTGTAGATTCTAGATGCCGCTGCGTGGATATCCACTTTGCAGCAGCAGTGATTTGTTATTTCATAAGATCCCATGTTACTAAGGGGTCTTCACGAAATGGGCACACCATATGGGTAGAGATGCTTGTTGCCTCATCCACTGTGAGAACTCCTTGCTAGATATTGTATCAATACTTACTTTATTAAAGCGTGATTAGTTAATTGGTTGATCAGGTGTGGACAAGGCGATTGTAACTAAGCAGTGGTCTGAAAATCAAGGCAACGTAGTGTAAAATCTGATTACTTTTGGCTTAAAGTGTAAGGGGGGAAGAATGTGGTCAATGCAGGTCATAGACAACAATCTGCCCTGTTGTATATGTGGCCATGTCAAGTGCGTTGCCCCAGAAGAAACACTGGGGAGGGGTCAAATAAAATTCTGTGTGACTTGAGTACTGATAATTCAATATGACTGGGTGGGGATTTAGAGGTGAGTGGCCAATGGTCAGTTGCAACATTTAATCAACAGCTAAAATCTCCCAGCATAAAGGTGGTACCTGATGTCAGAGACTGGTGTACTACTGACCTGGTTGATGGTGGCTAACCAAGAGCTAGAAAAACCAAGGGGTTTAAACCAGTATGACAAGGACACTAAAGTGTCCAGGTATAAGTAATGGTAAATAAGCTGGTATGGGAATTGCTTAAAGACATGGTTTTATAAGGGTTAGTTGGAAGGTAGATTCTTGTAGGCTGGGGTGGTAGATTGGTATTGATAACACTTTAGTAAATGAACTTAATAGTGTTTGCATGATAAATAATATTTTTATTGACTGCAAATATTAACCAAATAAATTCTTTGGTTTTATATACCATCTAACTCTCTGGACTTACCTAAGCTAATTGATTTTAAAACAATGCACTATTCTTCTCTGGAGCTTAAGGGATTGCAACTTGCATATGATTTTGAAAGGCAGTGGAAATCGTCTCAGTCTCATTGCAAATTCGGTTTGATGAAATTAAAATAACTCAATGTCATTGCAATTGAGATGATTTAGTTGGAAAATCGAACATTTTTACTACAATTCTTCATTTGATATGCAATTTTTTGTTTTAACTTCATCACATATCCTCTTGATCTGATTGATGATATCTGTAACCTCAGGAATTCCACTAATTTCAGGATTTATCCTGACACTTGAGATTTAATTGGATTACTCTTGAGATAAAGTCAATGCAGTCAGCTATGTTATTGGGAGCATATAACTAAGGAGTGTAAACTCCTTATTATTTTATAATAATGTTATTGCTAATGCACGTTTATTTAAAAATTTGGAAATTTTAACTATTTTGAGCCCTTTGGTAGGGAGAATAATGAACCCACAGTACTGAGAACAAGTGGAGTCCATAGAAGAAAGAGCTTTTGACTACTTCTCTTCCTCTCTTGCCAAAGAGTATGTTTCTTGGATTTCCAAAAATGTTGGCAGGAGAGTTGCATAAGGATTTCAGATTTTTGGACCAGGGTGAAAAAGCCATAATCATGAAATGTTGAGTTTGCCTATCTTAATTTGGGTGCCTGGGTCACTCTATAAGCGGTGAGCTGGGTCATTAGACCTAGATGCACCCATAGGACCAGCTTGGCTTTGTGTGGGATGATAATTATCTGAATTTTATCCATGATGTGAGTATAAATTTATGACTTTGGATTGGAGAGAAGGTTTTTGAGCCAAATATTGTATAACCTTTTTAAAATTCTGATCTGTTGGAAGTTTTACCATTAGAATACTCATCATCATTTTTGTCATTTTCATACTTATATTTTGCAATCTGGCAGATGGATCTAGATCAAATGCTGTTGAGTATTGATTAGAAAGATCCACTGCCTGGGCCCTCCTTGGTGCTCTGGTGCTAGAAGAAGGGCAGGCTGCCAGTGTCAACATGACTTGAGAGTGTATGGAGTTGATTCTTGTGCTGCCTTCTTGATAGCTCTTTTCAGAGCATTTTGTTGTGCTTTCCTCTGTTTAGCGGATAAAAGGCCACAACTAAATATTCACTTGATTCACTTCACATGAAAGGGTAATCAGCATCAATTAGTGCAAAATCTGAACTTTGGTCATTGATTAAAATTTTCTCCTCATTATTATGATGAACAGGCTCTCTCCAGTATGCAACAAATGAATTTTGCAAAAGAAGCCAGGTTGCAGTTCATATAGCTTAGACTACACAAGAGAGAAACTTCATGCTTTGTGCATTAAGGCTGCAATCAGTTATGAAACCATGTAAGATAGTGGCCAGAATGCTGGTTGACAATAGTAATAGTGTATTTTGTCCCATTGAGAAGGAATAGAGAGAAGCTAAATCCTGTGTCAACTCACTATCAGCATACATGTTGAATCCTGAAATACAATAAGGATAAAATATAAGTAAAATAGATTGAAACTTTTGGTTTATTTATCTACAGGATTAAAAAATGAAGTTAGAGAATCTAATATGATTTCCTGTATTATATGTGCTGGAGAATGCTAGGCACTCTCATGGTTTAAAAAAGCTTAAAAAATTAAAAATGCCTTATTCAAAACCTGAGCTCAAATCAGTATTAATGGGGTTTTGAACTTAAAAGTTTCCTAACTTTAGCCTGGTTATGAGATCCAAACTCTGGATTCTGACTACCAGCCTTAAATGTATTATCAAAATTACCAATCATATCATATTTCCAAACTGAACTATCTTAAATTTGATTAAATCTCATGGCTGAACTTTGTAACTTCTACTCCATACTCTTGCTAAAGCCCTAAAGGTAAGGACCATATGGCAGTCAGGTAGAACCTTGACCATTAAATCACCCCCTGAGACATGAGATTTGCGCATGCAAAGAATTCACTAATCTTCTGAGGGCAATGGGTACACTCTTTCTCTGATTGCCAAGTTGATTCTTTGACAAGACAACCAGAACATTTAACTAAGAAATACCGCTTCCCTTTCTTAATCTTGGAGTCCAATATCATTTCAACCTCATATTCATCACCTTCTGAATTCTCTAGATTTACTGGACCTGGTTTTTCTTGAGATTGACCTTCAAACTTCCTCAGCTGTGAAATATAAAACACAGGATGAGCCTTTGATTCTGGGGAGAGATCCGATTCAAATGCCACCTCATTAATAGGACAACTAATTCTGAATGGCCCTATCCTATAGGGGCCCAACTTCCAGCATCTGACTGGCAGTAAGTAGTTCTTTGCATTTATTGATACCAAATTCTCTTTCTTTAGCATAGGTCCTTTAGAGCGTCTATTATCAGCCTTAGACTTTTAAATAACCAATGGCTTTTATAAGGTTGTTCTTCAAAGATTTCATGTTCTCAGGAATGCCCTGGACCAGACTGTGCAGCTGGATTGATTGCTTCTACCTCACCTTCATATACCCTAAGGTGTTGGCCATGATTTGCAAAAAATAGGGGCACACCCAAAGATGAGTGGACATGGGTATTATAGGCAATTTATGCAAGTTGGATCCAACTTAACCAGTCATCTTATCACGCTGATGTGTAGCAACAAAGGTATTTTTCTAAAAACTAGTTGATCCTCTCAGTTTGTCCATCATATTATGAGTGGTATGATGAGGAATGACAGGGTTTAATTTTCAAACTGCTTAATAAATGTTCCCATTATTTAGATATAAACTGAGGTCCATGATCTGAGACAATTTCATCTGGGATGCCATGTCTGGAGAACACTTCTTCCATAAAAATCTGTGCTGAATCTCTTGCAGTAATTTTATCATTAAAAGAGAAAAACTTAGTCTATTTAGTGAGCTGATCTACCACAACCATAATTGAATTAAACCCTTTTGTTATAGGTAAGCTATAATGAAATCTACACTAAATGATGACCATGGCCTTGAAGGAATCTGTAAAGGCTTCAGTTTTCCATGGGGTTGTTGGTATGAAGGCTTAGATCTTTCACAAGTTAGGCATGATGAAATATACTTCTAGACAAGTGTGGTTAAACTTGGCCAAGGATAGTGATGGGCCATAAGTTCAAGCGTCTTTTCAACCCCAGGATGACCTGTTAATGGATGGTCATGGCAAGTCTTAACTACCTTAAGTTGAAAACCTTTAGAAGGGATCCATGGCCTAATCTTGTGGAAAATAACTCAATCTTGTAGAGAAAACTCACTGTGATCATCTGACTTAGTACCCTCCTTTAGTTCAAGAAAAGTTTTCTTTGAAGCTCTGATGTTTTCTGGGCTCTATGTACCTTCTTCTTGAAGATATGAGAATCTTCAATCAGCGCAAATAGGTTTGGAGTGAGCATAGTCGCTGTGTTGTAATGATCAAGTTTTTTTTGAAAATATAAAGTGGGGTCTCTACTCAGCATATCTGGTAAAATGTTTTCTTTCCCAGGATTATACTCAATTCTGAACACATATTGTGAAAGCGCTTGATGTCATATTACCTAGTGTTGATTCATCTTACATGGTTTTTTGTAGAATTCCAAAGCTTTTTGATCAGTGCAAAATGATAAAGGTTTAATATGCATAAAGTAAGTGATGCTGCCACTCCTTTAGGAAAGAAATATTGCCAACATTTCCTTATCGTAGATATGGTAATTTGTCTCTGAAGGGATCATCTTATAACTGAAAAAACATATGGAATGTTAGAAGTCATCATTCCCATTTTGAAGTAGGACTGCACCTACTGCAAAGTTAAATGCATCTTTTTTAACAATAAAAGGACGATTTGGGTTAGGATATGCTAGCACTGATGCTGACATAAGACAATCCTTGATTTTCTGAAAGGCCAGCTCTTCAGCTTCCCCCAAGTAAAAGGAACATTATCTGTAAGATGTGTTAAAGGAGCCACTTTCTCTGACAAATTTTCCAAAAAAATGATGAAGAAAATTTATCACTCCAAGAAAACTGCACATCCCTGTCTTATCAACAGAAGCCTTCCAAGCTTAACTACATGAACCTTATCTGGACATATTGCTAGTACATCCTTTAATATCACATTATCCAGAAAGGACACTGACTCTTGGTTTAATTCACACTTTGATGCTTTCAGTTTTAGGTTGGCACTTGAAATTGCTTTTACAATTTTGAGCATACATCCTTATGATCTGATCCCATGTCTTTGGAAAATATCAAGATATCATCCATATAGGCAACACAACACCTTCCTACTAAATTTTCAAGTGCCTGATCAATCATTCTTTGGAATACTGTAGGGGCATTGTGCAAGCCAAAAGGCATCACTCAATACTTATAAACTCCTAAATGACATTTAAAGGCAGTGTATTTTTGGTGCTCGGGCTTCACTGGGATCTAATTAAAAGAGTCCACCAGATCAAGCTTTGTAAAAACATTACAATTTGAAATCATATGAAGAATGTCTTCCATTAAGGGATTTGGATATGGATCCAGTTCAGTTATCTAATTAAGTCTTCTATAGTCAATGCAAGGATGTAACTCTCCATTTGACTTTGAAATCAATAAGGCTGGAGAAACAGATGAAGACTTGGATGTGGCAATTAATTCCTGCTGTGTCATTTATTTAACATAAGTCTCCAAAGCATATTTGGCTTTTAGGTTCAGTAATATACTGAGCTACCTTGTGGTAACACAGCTCCTTCCTTGAAATTGAATGAAAATGCTAGGTGGCTTTTAGCTGGTAATGAAGAGGTCCCTTTTGTCCCAAACAAGTGTGCATATTTCCAGTATTCTTTAGAAAGATGTTCAGGTGGGTTGTTCACCAATGCCACTCCCATTCTTGAAATTATTGACTTATCCACCTCAAACTCTAAGGTAACTGGCTCATCATTTGATGGATTGAAATTTACTATATGGGAGCTTAGGTCAGTAGATGAGGAAAAACGATACCACCATCTCATACCTAAGATCATGTAGTAAAATAGGTTTCTTATAAAACTAAATTACTCTTCAAATGAGTAGTCCTTTTGATATAGAGTTATTGAGGAGTCCGTTTTCCAAACTTTTGTAATCTCGCTGGCATCTGCTAACGTTACTGTACCCTTTTTATGTATTTTCAGACCTAAGAATTCTGCTAGCTCCATGTCAATGTAATTCTCACCCACCTCTGTGTCAACCAATGCCAACACATAAATAGACTGCATAAAAAACTCTTGTTTCAGTGTAAAGGGAATTAGAATATAAGGATAAGCAGAAGTATGATGATTTAACTTTTGAGCTTGGAATTTCTTATCCTGAAGACTGTATATAGCAATCTTTGAATTTCTTATGCTTGAGTTTAATTTGACTGGAGTTTGGGATCAGTTTGCTAGTTAAATAAGGGATATCCCTTGTCTTTTTTGGACTTAAATTGTTCTAAACTTGCCCTACAGAACTCATCTGACTCCTCCATTGAGGTAGCAAAACGTTCCTCCACCTTATGGAAATTGATCATCAATTGATGTCTCTCCACTTGTAAAGCTAGGTTGAGCCCCTTTTCAAAATAATCTGTTTGAGAAGATTCCACTAATGACAAGAGTAAATCCTGAGAAAAAATTTGGCAAAAGAAGCCAGGTTACAGTCCATAAAGCTGAGAATACATAAGAAAGAAACTTTCTGCTTTGTGCATTAGGGCTGCAATCAGTTATGAAACCATGTAAGATAGTGACCAGAATGCTAGTTGACAATAGTGCAATTTGTCCCGTTGACAAGGAATAGAGAGAAGCTAAATCCTGTTCTAACTCACTATCAGCATACATTTTGAATCCTGGAATACAATAAGAATAAAGATAAAAATAAAAATAAAGCTAAAATTTTGGTTTATTTATCTACAGGATTGAGAAAATGAAGTTAAAGAATCTAATATGATTTCCTGTATTATATGTGCTGGAGAATGCTAGGCACTCTCATGGTTTAAAAAAGCTTAAAAAATTAAAAATGCTTTGCTCAAAACCTGAGCTTAAATCGGTACTAATGGGGTTTTAAACTTGAAAGTTTCCAACCTTTAGCCTTCTTATGAGATCTGAACTCCAGATTCCAACTACCTTTTTTCAAAACTCTGCGCTTTATTTTAAAATAAATTTTAAGGGAAAGTAAGAGGGGAGGGCGGAATACAGGCGATTTGGCAAGGGTAAAAAGGACCAGGGGGTTTAGGCCTCTAGAGTTCTAGCACCTCCAACCATTGCTGATCGGCAATCACCTTTGTTAACTATAGTTTAACATCAGTGGGCTTATAGACCATTTGATTCTCAGTTGATTAGTTGCCTCATCACATATGACAAGCAATCCAGCGGGGAAAGCCAAACGTGCAGCTTTATAACACCTGGGGATTAGGAGCAAAAATTTTGAGATCCAACGGAGCTGATCTTAAATAATCCAAATGGTTTTCAATAAAAAACCTTTGTGGTGGGGGCGCTCATTGCTCAAAATCTTGGCAATGAGTGCACAGTGAATTACCCATACACAATAATTGTAAATGAAGGCTCATAGTTGGATCAGAGCCATTATCAGGGTTTTCGTAAAGAAAAGATCCTGCAATGGATGTATTCCCATTGGCGATTGTTTGCCTGATAGGATGTGTCACATCAAGGACCAGTATTTTTTGAACATGGCACATTCATAATAACTGTGGGTGATGTCTGCTTCTGGTTCAGCGCATATGGGGCATTCTTTGTGCTGGTAGTCCAGCCCGCTGTGCTTGCCCAATTTTAATGGCTGGTTTAGGATCTGCCAGGTTACCAAATGCTGTTTGGCCATTATTAAATGGGAGTTCAGGCCCAAAATCAACTCCTTCATTGGGTAGTCGGCGTTGTGGCCTTCAGTAGTCCAGTCATTTAGGATTTATGGACAGATGGGCAGATTGCGTTCCAGTTTTAGAAGCAGATCCCCATATTCTATCAGCGTCAATTTGTACCTTATTTTGATTGACTTGGTTGCATATTTGTCAGCGATTCAATTACGCTCCTCCCATCTCATTGTGGAAATAATTTCGTAATTATGGGCTTCAACATCCCTTTGAATTTGGTCAGCATCTCGGGACAATCACTCAAATGACCATCTGCCCCGGCGCATGGCCCAATTGCATAGTTGCCAGTAGTGTGGAGTACCCTTTTGGGAGGTTATCTGCAGGTGGTGCACCATCCATTCACAGATTGAGCAGGGAGAGACCAGCTCTTGAAGGCTTTGGTCTCTTGCCCAGTTCATGCCCCATGCTAGGGTCAGGCAACACATGTGCATCTGTGTTAGCTTAAGGAAAAAATTCCCCCATATTTTCCTAGCGTGAGATTTGAAGTCCAGGAGGCCCATTCCTCCTTCATTCTTTGGCTTTGACAGGGCTTCCAGCAGTATCAGCGCCACCTTCACCTTGAACCACAGGAAGGTTTGGAGCATTGTCCTGATTTTCTTCTCTAGGTTAGGGCTCATTGACAGCACATTAGCGAAATACCACAACTTCAAGAAGATTAAGATGTTGATTGCCTGCAATTTCTCCTTGAGGCATATTCTGGCGCTCTTCCAGCATGCCATTTGGATTGATAAGCTTGACAATACTTCCTGTTTGGTCTCCAGTACCGCTGGTCCCTTATCATTGAATAGTATCCTGAGGTATCAGATTGTGTGGGAGTTCATGATTAGCATTGTGTCATTCAGTGGGCTGAAGTTTGGGTTGCTGACCCTCATCACTGAGGTTTTTGCCGAGTTGATTTTTGTGTTTGATGCTAGTTGATAGAGGTTTAATAGTTCCTTGGCGCCCTGGAGGTTGGTCGGTGAGCTTATGCCTACTACTGTATTATCAGCAAATGCTAGCATCTTCAGTGGCATTTGGTTACAGTGTACTAAACCCTGGAGCTTTGCATCCACTGCCACCAGTAGAATGTTGGCTGCAAAATTAAAGAGTATCATGACATAGGGTCACCTTGGCGGAGGCCCTTCATGACTGGGATTTTGTTGGTTATTCCATCTGCAACAATCACCTTTGTTACCAGGCCTTAGTACAGCATTGTAATCCATGCTTGAAAAGTGTTAGGGATACAGACTGCCTTTAGCGCCTTGTGAAGGAATGACCACACTACTCGGTCATATGCCTTTTCCATGTCAAGGAACATAAGGTACCCCTGTTCAGTACCCCTCACATCCTGGAGTACGCTCTGGACTGAACCAATGCTGTCCCATATACTATGGCCTTTGATGAAGCCTTTCTAGGCTTTATGGAGCGTGTGCGGTGCCATTGCCATCAGCGAATTAGATAGTATGCATGTGAGCAGTTTATAATTGGCGTTTATAGTGCAATCAGGCGTCAGTTCTAAAGTTGGCATCAGAGGCCCTTTTTGTACAGAAGTATAATTCGGGTCTCATGGCCTCCCAGAATTTGCTGGCCAACTTGTAAACAGTGGTTAAAGAGGGCTTTGAGCTCCATTATGATGCTATCACAGAATGTGCTGTATATTTCTGTGCACATATTGTTGGGGCCTGGTGCTTTCATTCTTGGTGACTCCTTTAGTGCCCTCTTAACTTCATTGATAGAGATTTTACCAGATAATTTGGTGACATCTTCTGGTGTACAGCCCCCCAGTGCCAGCTTGGCCAGGTCAATAAGGGTATTTGTCATCAATTTGCTCATTTCTCATTGTTGGAGAAGATCACCTTATAATTTCTTGACCTCGCGCTTGATTGTTTTCAGATCTGTTGATACTCCCCCTTCCGCTGTCTCCACTTTCTGTACCCAAGCCTTGGTTTGAATTTCCTTGAGGTGCTTCAGGCCCTCTTTGGTCATCATCCCCACTAGGCTCTGATATTGGTAAGTCACATTGGTCCATCTCTCCAAGTCTTGCTTCATCATTATGGCCCAATACTTTTTGTGCATTGTTCAGTACTCGCTCCACCAGTCTTTGCTGTCCCACTGGGTGAGCCTCAGCCTTTCTAATTTAGACTTCAGCTGCTTTGCAATGGAGTTCACTTGTAGGAGGTCACTTTTTTGAACTTCATGCTATAGTTCTTCAGTTTCACTTTTATCTGAGTCCATTGTTCTAGTGGGCTCAAGTCTGGGCGGCTGTCCAGATATGCTACCAGTCAATCCAGTCCAGCGTCAATCTTTTGGTGCCATTCCCCATCCCTCAACATGGCTGGTGCCAGTTGCCATTTGTGGTTCCTTGGGGGTTCATCATGATCTATATCCAAATGAATGACCATGTGGTCACTTTCAGCATTTATGCTAACCTTGCTGTTGGACGTCATCAGCTTGAGATCTGATGATACTAGGATGTAGTATAAGCGTGATCTGGACTTTGGGGATCTGGCAAAGTCATATGACCATCATGTTAAGTTGGCTTGGTTGTCATCCTCCTCATCAATCATTAGGCACATCCCTGATTTGACTAGGTAATCAGCATCTTGTTGGCCTTTCTGTTGGGACATTCTCTCATCAGAAACGTATCCCAGCTTGCATTTGTACAACAGTTCAGGTCTCCTGCTATTACAGTCGTTGCTTCAGATGGCACCTCCACTAAAAATTCCCAAAAAATATGGTTTTCATGGAGCTTTGGTGGAGTGTAGACTGCTACCACTCGTATGCTCTTGCCAGTTTCTCTGTTTGTAGCCATTGCTATCAAGATCCTTCCAGCGTGAGTTTCCTCCACAAATTCCAGGTCTATTTTCTTGTCCATTGTGATGATCGCCACATGGTCCGTCCAGAGGGTTTGGTAGCCTATTTGGTGGGACCACAGGTGGTTCTTCGCGTTGCAGTTTGAGCTCAGCACTATTTCCTTTTGGTTAACAGCTTGCGTTTCTGAAATAAAAATTAGGTCAATATTATTATTAGTTTTTAAATGGTGCATTGTTGAGAATTTTATATTCTCAATACTAGGTGACTCCATTAGTGTGCCAGGCCAAACAGTATGAAGACTGCTGGCCCTTGCTTTTTCACAATCATTGGCGACCTTCCCTAAAAATTTGCAGGGCAACCCACCAACCCAGAAGACCAAAGAACTTCTCCTTCTGAGGCTTGACCACTCGTTATGGCTCAGAGGTCCTCTTTAGAACTTGTCCAACGATTTTGGTTCAGCGGCCTCTATTGATTCCCTCAGGGTTTCTCCCCTTCAATTTTTCCAGTTCATCATTGTTGGTGCTAGTTTCTTAGGTTCCCACGGGGTTTCCATCTAGTTCAAGGTTAGGGGGGTTGCGCCAACCACTCCAAATGTTTTAACCCAGCACCTAACCTCTGGGGATCTTGAGTCCTACCTCCACAAGCTAAGCTAACCACTTTTAACTAAAAATTTAAAAAGTTGGGTAAAGGAAGGTATTTTATTAAAATAAAAAGCCAACTCTTAAATAGGGTGGCCAAAATATGAATATTGTGATCATACTGGTGTATAATTATCACAAGGAATATAATGGGGAATAGGGGGTTGGATGATATGAATTACTTGAGGCAGCATCAGTGGCAGTTGGTTTACAAAAGGCTATATCATATGGCATTTGTCAGCTTATGGTTAATTGATTAAATTCATTTGATATAGTTTATTGATCACATGTGAGGCAGCCACTTGATGTGGATCAATTTAACCTTAAATGGATTTGCTTCACTCCTGCTCACATCCTATTGTGGTCCCAGATTAACAATAAATCAACTGTCAATTTAAAGCTTTTCTGGTTTCATCATTCAGCAATTATTTGATTCTCAAAAAGATAATCCAATTGGTAAATTCATCATGTAGTAAGTTCGTAACAATAATAACAATCCACTCGCCATTAGATTGTCATATCAACTTGCAACCTTGTAAGCATAAATCCTAGTTTAGCAAGATCTAATCACTGACTCAACCCCAAGGCTAATGCTGAGCTTATTCCTTAGCCAAGGCTAGTATCACCTAGGAATGAAATTCCAACATGCATCTTCCTCCTCCTTGTTTGTATGCTTGCCATCCCCTGAGCATTTGTGGTTGCTATCCTCATTTACGGATGCCTGACCCTCAGGTATAAGGATTAGCATTATCTGGGTTGTGGATTGAGTCACATACTGAGGTCTGTTTGGTAGCTGAAGATGGCATTGATGGTTGGTGGGGAGTATTACTCAGTTTTCAGGGCCAGTTGGTTAGGACTGAGATTATATTCCAGGGCATCCTGTGCACCAGGAATTCAGTTACCATCCCCATCTCCATATCAATAGATAATGGTGATGGTTTTATGATCAGGTTCAGGTGCCCCTTGTCCCCTGTGGTGGAGTAGCGGATTCCCCCTTATCTGTCATTCAGATTCTCACCCCTTCATTCAATTTGTCAGCAGAACTCAATTTTTTAGTCAGTGATTGTCTGGCCAACTTTGCCAATTTCATTGCTTCAACTGATTTTTTGCCGGTCTCCTTGGGTTTGTTTGCCAATGACTTCTGATACAATTTATTATTCGCTTTCAGCTTGTCTGGCTTTGATTTTGAAACATTGGTTTTCTGCGTCCATCCCTTCTTGAAGAACTTCTTTGGGTTCACCTTCTGCCATTTTTCCTCCTCACAGATCATCCATTCTGCTTGGGTTGGACGTGGCTCCATTGGTACAGGATCCGTTCCTTTGTCCATTGTGTACAATTTGGGGTTTGGATTTATAAATGGCTCATCATCCGCTTCAGGTCGCTTGGCAACTTCTCGCTCCCATGCTTCCCTATGTGCAAGGTCCAATTCTTGTTGTTGGTGTTTCATGTCTGCTACCTCCATTAGGTTGCGTGGGATCCATTCTCTGGCTTTTGGGCAGAGGAAAGTCTTGGTACTGACCTTAGTGACCCCCCCAATGGGATCATATTCATACTCCTGAGTAGTTTTACCTTTATGGTGATGGCATTGATCTATTGTGTAGCTGGTCTAATAACAGAACTGGCACACTTGTTTGGCATCTTCTTGTTTGATGTATGATACCCTGTCTAGGCCAGGCAGGCGGATGAACTGGGGTAGGGCTATTTTGTTCAGTTTTATCCAGGGAGCCAGTTTGTAGAGCTTTTCTTTGTCCTGGGGTGGAGGCACTTTGAAATGTAATCACCACTGGCTTGCCAAAATTCTTGTACTTCCCCATAGTACAATAATCCGGTCTGGATCACTTCATGCACCTACTCCCATTTGCAATCAGTTGGAAGGTTCTGGAAGGTTACCCACCTTGCAGTTTGGTCAGCGTATCTGGTCAGTTACATTTGCAGATAAATCCCCTTATATTTGTTTCCAATTTCGAGGAGTTTCTTGCAGTTCAATTTGCCTGGAATTGCTATATTGATATACCCTCATTTGGGTACCCAATAGTGATCAAAGTCCTCTCCAGCTAAGTCTTCATTGAGTTCCTGATAAATCAATATTATCAGGTTGGACCATTCCTCTTCCTCCACTAGCTGCAGGTGGATTTGGATAGCATCCTTTAGGTACAATTTTGGTGCCTGGCAGTCCATAAAGCCCTTGCTGATCAACTGATGGATGTACTCAATGTGGCTCCCTGCTCCATTCCAGGTGTTGTCATCAGTATGCGCTGCCACTGCACTGTAGGATTTGGTTTTCATTCTTGGTTTGGGTGCTTTGGCGGGGGTCTTCCCTTTCAATATCCAGCTTACCAATTCATTAAGGCTAAACCCCCAATTGAGGAACACTTTGATCTGATGAATGTTGATACCTCAGTGACTGATATTTTACCATTTGTGCTCCGATCTTGAGGCTTTGCCACTCAAGAGCATTTGTCAACAAGAACCCCAGTCGGTACCACTTGAGGGCAGATTCTGGGCCACATGTTAGGTGGAGGTATTTTTGAAGAACCTCCAGCGTAACTGAGCTACGCTGGCACCCATCCCTTACTGTGATACTATTCCAGCCCTCATCTGTAAATATTTGTACCATGGCTGCTGGAACTCCCACCTCACTCCATTAGAACACTTTGGAGGGGGTGAAACCTTTAACAGCATATGGGGCTGCTAGCATTGGTTCTGGAAAGGTGTGCTTCCAATCCTGGATGGTTTCAATGCAGATCCCCGCTTTGAGCCATTCTCAGCCCAGGTCCATGGTCATGACCCCTTTCATCGCCGTTGCTGCCTGTGGTAAAATCTCATGTTCCATCCACAGTTGGGCTGAATCTGGGGTGAACCCCACTGCATCCCAGTCTGCAGCTTTGGCAATTGTTGCGATGTCATGCCAGATTCTCCACTTTTCAATTGGGAAGGGTCATCCTCTAATGGTTTCATGAATTGGTTTAGTCACCCCCAACTCCGCCCATTCATGCACTAGGTCCATACTGGCCCCCTGTCAGAACCAGTATCTCATTTCCATTGATGTGAATCCATTGGTGGACCAGTTGATGGCCTCTTCCGGCAACCAATCCCAGAATAGTCCCCACTCCACCGCTTTTTCCTTTGTCCAGCCCGCTTTCATCAGGTCTGATGCAGTGGATGATGGGATTTGGGTGTACAACCAGTGTAGGGCCTCGGTGGCCTTGAAACCAGCCTTGATCCATGGTAGTGCCTCCTCTGGTGAGAATGTGGTATTATACCATTCTAGTGCCATGTCTACTGGAATGGTGTGTCAGGCTCATTTGAGGGCGGTCAAGATGTTTAGGAATTGTTTCACATATTCAGCTAATTCTGTTGGGTTGAGGCCCAAGCTCCCAATGGCTTGGGTGTATCATGCTGTAATGCCAGCCTTGTTATACTCCATTGTGTTTAAAATGTTGATGCCAGCATCCATCCAGGCCTTTGCGTCCACCAGTTTTAAATCTTTGCAAATTGCAGCCTCGATCACCTTGTTCTCCACAGGAATTTTCATCCATTCCAGGGCATCTTTGGTCCAAAGTCATGACGCCTTGAAGAGTACTGCCATAATGATTGAGATTTGGGTATTGAGCCAACGTTTGGCTGCTCTGGTGGAAAACTTGTGGTCTCACCACATAGCCACAATGGCTGGTTTGATATTTTTGGAGACCCATTGAGTCTCCATAGAGTACAGGAACTGGAAGGCCTCCCATTGTTTGACTTTGCAAGCAGACACGCTGCAACATACTAACATGTCTGTCTGAATCAGGGTATATTTCACTGGGGCCCTGGCCACTAACTTGACCGCTGTCAGAGTTTTGGCCCCTTCCAGTAGTACTTTTAGTTTTTTTGCCAACTTTTCTCGAGTGTCTGATCCCTCAGATTCAGTCCCACATAGCTTGACCACCATCGGGGTTGGTCCCTGATGGTTTATATTGGTTTGGCGATTGACTCTGTGTTAACCTAGCTCCCTCTGATGGTTTGAAATTGTCAGTGTTTGGTCCCAATGGTCCATTCAGGATCATCTGTCAATTCTTGGTTGAGCTAGACCCCACTGTCAACATGAATTCATCAGGGATTACACTTGATGGTGTATTAGGGATCATGCCCAACGATTTTTCAGGTCACTTGATCAATTTTAGTTGGGACTGTTCTCCCCCCTGACTGGGCCTTGTCAGGACTGGTGCCCAACTTCTTCTTTACTCAAATACTCTGAGCAGATTTGGTAAGTTTCTCTATATCAGCAGAAAACTTTTTATGTCATTGCTCTGTTGGTTTGAGCAGCTGATTTTCATCAATTGAATCCAAGTCAGTTTTGTATCCAACCAATACTTTGTCTGGGTTTTTTGTTTTTTCCACAAAAATTTTCTTACTCTGCAAGGCCCCAATCCCCTCTACTGGCTGAGGTTTGGTGGGGAATATTCCTGACACCGCTGTTCTCAACATCAGGCCTTGCTCCCCAAGGGTAACTCCTGTTGTCTGGTTATCAGTGAACACTGATCCTGGGGAGTCAGCCCCGTTATCTGCACTAGTTGCAAAGGCGCTGTGACCCTTTGACACATTTGCAAATTTCATCATTATTAATGTCACCAAATCATTATTTGATGTACATGGGTTGCTCAGTCCTTCCTCATTATTAGTTGTGTGGGGGCTTAGGCCAGCGGGAAGTTTGTTAGATGGTACATCCATCATAGCATCCTTTATATTATTATTATTATTATTTAATATTGACGCAGGCAAGTTGTCCATTTCTATGTGCTGCGCACAGATGGGTGGATTGACTTTTCTACACTTGTGTGGTTGGGTCGTGGATCACTGCTCTATAGTTGCAGTGTACACTGGCAGTTGGATGCTATCTCAATTCTTGTTCAGTTTACTTTTTGTTTCAAAAAGTGATGCTTGCAAGAGAGAAAAATGGAATACCCCGGATTCTGACTACCAGCCTTTAATTTATTATTAAGATTATTAGTCATATTGTATTTCTAAACTGAACCACCTCAACTTTAATTAAATCTAATGGCTGAGCTTTGGAACTTTTTCTCCATACTCTTGTTGGTAGCCCTAAAGTTAAGGACCATATGGTGGTCAGGTAGGACCTTGACTATTATAGGGTTCTTCCCGCTTCTTCCCTTAGAAGGGGTAAGCATGCACCTTGTAGCCCAGGTTTTTGCACTCAATGAAAATGGGAACTGCCTTTTCAGAGTGGGCAAAAAATGGTTCAGAGTGTGTAGCAGTTGGGAAGTATAAAAAAGGTAATCTGGGTAATTTTAGACAAGTTATCCCATATCTGTTTGTGGGGTTTAATAACAGCAATAGCTATGCCACTGCTAAGCTTTGGCATTAAATAGAAGCTTTTTAATTCGAACTTCTTGATACCCCATATATTTTTTAAGATCTCTTCAGGTTTTGTTCAATAAAGTCATGAGGGAGATACTAAGAGGGTTATCAAAACTAATAAAAATAGTGAAATCTTTATTCCAGCAAGTGTGTTTCACATATAGTGTGAAAATCTATGAATCTTAACTTCAACTTTTACCTTTACAGCTTCTTCAGCTGCCTCTGCAGCAGGAAATCATAAATAAAACCAACTGCAATCAAATCTTCCTTTGAGGAAAGTAGCAGCAGGGAATAACTTCTTCTGTTGCTCTGATATCTTATCAATAAAGATCAGGTCAACTACCTTACAATAAACATGATGGTATGGCTCATTAGTGAGATTGGCATAGAGTGGGAAATCTGGCAGTATAACATTTGATTCTGGTAAAACAGGAGGAACAAATCTGTAGGAGGTAAACCTCTAGAATTATTTGAAAAGTGCTCTATAAACACTGAGGATCTCTGGAATGTACACTTATCAACAAGGGGGTTAGCATGGCCATTAGGTAGCCCCCTTTAGTTAAAGTGGCATACTGCCAGTTGTCCTTGATAAACATAATTAATTTATCCCTATGGTACATTTACTGGCTTTGATGAAGTCAAATTGAAATGGTTATTAGCAATTGAGTGATGCTTGGTGAGCTGATTATCCTAACTACTTAATCTACTTAAAACTCTAACAATGATTTTTGTTTAGTTTCAGGTGAGCAATTTGGTAAATTATTTGATAATATTTGCCAATTCTAATACACTTGCCTAAAAAGATTAACCTATCAGTATTGAAAGTTTCAGATCTGATATTTTTCACCAGTTCTCACCCATTTGCTTAGATAGATTGAACCTATAAGACGCAAAGGTTTCAGAGATTGGTCAGTCAGTACATCATTCATTCAGTAAATGTGTTTTATTAAGTAGATATAAGCTTGGAATTATATTTGGCAGAGTTTATTAATTATAAGCAATATATTTATAAAGTAAGATTCTCATCATATAAGCAATTGATAAGTTAGAGATATTGGCTTAATTACCAGATTGAGCATAATTTGGATAAAATGCAACTGCAGAATCTTTATATAAAATATGATTTCAAAAGATAATACAAAACTAGATAGCTGGGTAGAGAGTAATGGTTAAACATATTGCTATTATAATATGCTTGCTTAAAGTATGGCCCAATCTGGTTGTCATTAAAACTTGGCAATGCTTAAATTATTTCTACATCTGAATTAAGCATGCAACTCCATATAAAGCTGAAGCACAAGTATTCAAAACTTGGATTAACATTCAAAATTTTTAAAAACATATCATATAGGCCACAACTAAAATCTGTTAAAAAATGAATAAAAAAATATAATTACAGTAAATTTTGCACAATAAAATGTTATCAAAGTGGTAGCAATTTTTAAAAAGTGACAGCTTATAAATATTTTATGCTTGTTGTTGGATTTGTGGTGTGGAAGATGCTTGCTAGTGCTCATTACCTTAAATTCATCAATATATTGTAGAGGGTTCTGCTCTCACCACTTAATAAAAAATAATAAATAATAGAAAAGTTATTTTTATAGATTTATTAATAGCTATGTGGGGTGAAAAGAGATCCTCTTAATAAGTGGATAGAGTATTTAAAATGTTGAGGCTCAAAGTTCAGATTGCTTATTAGTTCAAATTAGATAATATAAGCCATCAACCTATCAGATCTATTAAACTTGCCTTGTTTGGGTGGAATAGCTGATTGAGGGTCAGAAGCAGGAAGGACTAGTCCATTAGGTAATGTTTTTATGAATTTGACCCAATCAATGGGCTAAAAGTTTTTTTGTATTTGGTTGGACCCCTTCTGACCCTATAAAGGGGGCCAGTTTCTGTGGTGTAACCTGTACTAAACTAGATGAGGCCAGGGGAGGAGCCTCTGATGAACTCCCTGAATTTGGCTGACAGTTTGGTGCAATCTGACTGCCCAAACTCAATTTGTTTGCCCAATCATTATTAGAAGTATTACCCCAATTTTCAGAGTTCTACTGGAAATTGACCAGGGTCTTTTGGCCAATATTCATATTATTTTCCTCTGAATCACTCTTATCAATATATTGGACTTGTAATTGTCCAACCCTTGTCCCAGAACTAGGTGATTACTATTATAAATTATGTTAAATATGATAAGAACCTTTGATTTAGATATATAATCCAACTAGCATCCAGATACCTATACTTTGCTATGATGTTTATAACTTACCAGATAATTCCAAATCATTTTAGTTTTTATATTGGTAGGTAGCTATCAATAAGTTTAGAAACCATCAAACCTATCAAATATTCTAACCTCCAATCACTTAGCTAAAATTAATTAACCTTGCCAGATTAATAAACCATCAATCACTTACCTGATACTATTGAGCCCATCAAATCAACCAAAAAATGAACCATCACTCAGCAAAAACCAATTGTTGAACTTAAAAAAACAGATAAAAACTACCAACTACTTATAGCATATAAAAATATCAAATTAAATAAATATGAAAATGCTCAGCCAAATTGCTATACAATTACCATTAGAAAAATATATGTTTAAATTTATATAGAACAAGGGTGGTTAGCTGAGTGGGTAAAACTGCTTCCACCCCTAGCGCAGGTTTTGAGTTCAAAACCTGTACTGGCTAGAAATAGAAAAATTCTCAGTGTGGTATATTTGTCCCAAGGTCAACCCACCTCGAATACTTTAAATTTATATAGAACTGTTATTAAAATTTATATGGCCTTATTTAAAAATAGTATATTATTATCCCCAAACTTTATAAAGTACTTGTACAAAGATTAGTGATTTTTAGTTTAATTGTTCATGAGATAATACATCTACTTAATAAAACACATTCACTGAATGAATGACTGACTGACTGGCATCTGAAACCTTTGAGTCTGATAGGGTCAATCTATTTGGGTGAGTGGGTGAGAATTGGAAAATCTTATTGAATCTGAAATTAATGAGCCTGATGGGTTCAATCTATTTGGGCAGGTGGGTGAGAATTGACAAATATTATTGAATAATTCACCAAATTGCTCACCTGAAACTCAACAAAAATCAGTATTAGAGTTTAAGTAGATTGAGTAGTTAGGATAATCAGCTCACCAGCCACAAGGGCAACAGTGAAGCTGTTAGTCCAAGTGGCTCAAGAGTAGTGCTGGCACAGCCTATAGGCTACAATGTGAGCTTATCATCTGATAAACTAAATACCTTAGCAAAGCATGGGTATTTGGATGTTAGGTTTATATATTTTAAAAACCTGCCTAATTTGGTTCACCTAATTAATAATATACCTTTGGCAAGTTAAGTAGAAGTTGATTTAGTAGTTTGGAAGATGTCACATACTCAATGATCTTAAGTATAAAGAGATGTTTCAGGTAGCAGTTTGGTGTTATTTGATTGATTTGATAGGTTTTTGACATGATATATGTCCTATGGCTGGGGGGTAAGTTCAAAGTATGAAATCATACCTGATGAGCTTAAATGATTATGGGTGTGGATTGTTTTTGCATAGGTAACCAATAAAATCAACTAGATCTGAAATGAATTTTTGTAGATGGCAATCAGTAAATTTACTATAGATTAACCAATTAAATCAACCAAGTAAATAAAATGAGGTATTATAGATAGATATCTGAAAGTTTACCATATAATTGACTGATGAATCAACTAAATAATAAAAACTAAATAAGTAAAAACTGCCAACCTTATACCTGAAATATTGAACTAATCAAGTTGACTGAACAATTATATATATATATATATATTTCATAGAATATTTGTGTCAAGTTTATTTGAGATTAGTAAATTATCTAGGAGTAGGTGTTGAAATAAATATACATTTATAATGATTTATTTATAAGATGATTTCCTAAACCACCACAACTAAAATGCTACCTAATTTAATCTAAATCAATTAAAATCTAATCTATCTGCCAGCTACTTGCCTGCTGTCATACACAGTTTTAGTTAGGCTAATCAAATCATTGCTAAAGTAATCTAACTATCTCAGGTATTATTCTTTTGAAAATAAAATGGCAAAACACAATGATGGTATCATATCATAACAGTAGAGTCAAGGTTAAGGAAGTTTATAATAACCTTCAGCCATAAGGCATATATCATGAACTTAAGTTTTCTACTATAAGGTAAAACTTGAATCATTTTTTGTTTGGCTGAGTGGCTGATGGCTTTTATTCAAATCAATAGGACACGGTTTAGTTTTGAGGGGTGATTAGTTATTGGTTGATTTGATAAGTTCAGTAAGGTTTACTTGAGTGGTTTTTGGTTGATTCGATTGAGCAATTAGATTTGGCTGAGTGGTTTTGTTTATCTATAATATAAAATCTAAATTAATAAATTGAAACTCTGATATTTTATAGACACCGTAGCAAAGCATAGCTAAATCGGCTAGTCTACTTAATAAAGCACATTTACTGACGTACTCACTGACTAACTGACATCTAAAACCTTCAAGTCTGATAGGGTCAATCTATTTGGGTGAGTGGATGAGAATTGGCAAATAAGATCGAATCTGAAACTATCGATTATGATAGGTTCAATTTATTTGGGTGAGTTGGTGAGAATTGCGAATATTATCTAAGAATTCACCAAATTGCTCATCGAAGCTAATCGAGTCTGATAAGCTTAAACTATTTAGGTGAGTGGACAAGAATTGGCAAATAAGATCAAATCTGAAATTCGAGCCTGATGGGTTCAATTATTTAGGCGAATGGGTGAGAATTGACAAATATTATTGAATAATTCACCAAATTGCTCACCTGAAACTCAACAAAAATCAGTATTAGACTTTAAGTAGATTAAGTAGTTAGGATAATAGCTCACCAGCCACGAGGGCAAGAGCGGAGCTGTTAGTTCGAGTGGCTCCAGATTAGCATTGGCACAGCCTATAGGCTACAATTTGAGCTTATCATCTGATAAACTTTAAATACCGTAGCAAAGCGCGGGTATCTGGATGTTAGGCTTATATATTTTTAAAAAACCTGCCTAATTTGGTTCCCCTAATTAATAAATACTTTTGGCAAGTTAAGTAGTTGATTTAGTAGTTTGGAAGACATGTCACATACACAATGATTTTAAATATATAGAGAGATGTTTTAGATAGCAGTTTGGTGTTATTTGCTTGAATCGATAGGGTTATTTTGTTTGGCCGAGTGGTTGATGGCTTTTGTTCGAATCGATAGGACACAGTTTAGTTTTGAGGGGTGATTAATTATTAGTTGATTTGATAAGTTCAGTTAGGTTTAGCTGATTGGTTAGTGGTTTTTGGTTGATTCAATTGAGCAATAAAATTTGGCTGAGTGGTTATTGTTTATTTATAGTATTAAATCTAAGTTAGATTTGAATATCTGAAATTCTATAGATACTGTAGCAAAGCAAGGGTAACTCCGCTAGTCTATATATATAAAAAGCAAATGTGTATGTGTGTTTGTGTGTGCGCGATGCCCAGCCAAAACTAGAGCATGTAGAGCTCTGAAAATTTGGCTATAGGTGGACGGGAGGGAGTCCGTGTGCACCTCGAAGCCCGTTTTTTAACTTTCATAGTAAAATAAAAAGTTTTATATGTAATAAGTTAAAATTTTATATATTTTTAATGGAAATCGGTATATTGTAACGGCCGAGAAGTTTGATATTCGCTTGATTCGATAGTTTAAATGGTTTTGTTGAGCGGGTTTGGTAGTTTAGGGTTGATTAAGCTAAACGATTTTAATATAGAAGTTAGTGATTTGTTGATTCGATAATTTAATTGGTTTTGCTAAGTGGTTGGTGCTTTGGTTGTTTCGGTACATTTAGTTTTGGTTTACGAAGCGGTTGGTGATTAGTTGGTTTGGTATGGTCATTGGTTTTAGCTAGGCAGTGTAATGGTTTAACTATGATAAAAAATCTATCTCAATTCAAATTGTTTGTTTATTAAACCTGAGCAACGTTGAGCTAACACCATTATCAATAAATAAGCTACAATAACGAGCTACTATAAGAAACTAAATGGGACCCTTTACTCATTGCTTTCATATTACCCTTTCACTGATTTTCTAAAAAAACTCCTCTATTTTTTGGCCTTAATTTTTGTAAAAATTTCTTAGCCGATGTTCTCACTTTCTAAGCTCATTTTGGTCCGTGTTGTAACACGAATATTCGATAAATTTTGAAATAAACATATGTAAATCTCATTTTTAGACGCATATATGCGTTTTTAGATTTACATACCCCTCAGTTTTTGGATGCATATATGCATTTTTAGATTTACATCACCTCCATTTTTGGATGCATATATGCATTTTTAGATTTACATCACCTCCATTTTTTGATGCATATATGCATTTTTAGATTTACATCACCTCCATTTTTGGATGCATATATGCGTTTTTAGATTTATATTACCTCCTTTTATAGATGCATATATGCGTTTTTAGATTTACATCACCCCCATTTTTTGGACGCATATATGAGTCAAATCATTGAAAGGGTTAACAAAGTAACTAAGATAGCTTTCACATTTTTTAATAAGCAAACTACTTTTAAAATTTTAATCTGTAATAAAATAAAAAAGCATTAAATTTTATTTTAGAAATAGCACAAATTCTTACACTCTAAGATCTGAAAACCATTATAACTGTAATTTTATTGCTATATAAGTTATTTAGTATTTTGCTGTCTATTTACTTTCTCTCTCCAAAGTTATACTTATATTAGGGTAGGCTTTTCCCTTTGTTTTTGACACTATTCTAAAATATATTTTTTATATACTTTTTCTTTTAAGTTTCTTAATGCTTAAAAATAAGTTTAAATTATATTTTAATTTTAATTCCAATTTTATATTTCAAACTATTTTGCAGGGAAAGTATTCCTTTTATTAATCCTTGATTTTGGGTTTGCCTTTATCATCTGATTAATCCTTAATTTTGGGGTTGACATTATCATCTTAATAATTTTTGAAACCAATTAATAATATTATTAATTCACTTCTTTGATTTAACCCAAAGATTCAAAGCGTATTTACCAGCTAATTATTGTCACTCATTTGATATAACAAAAATTTTGCATTAAACTAGAGTTTTAGGGATAATTTCATTTTTGCTTTTTTGGCATATTTTATAGCAATAATTATAATAATATAAATTATGATGGTACTAGCATCCAGATTATAATGCTGCTTATTTACTCTAAATTGTGAGTACATTAGTTGCATTTCCAATGATTTTTGACACCTTTTAAGAACTAATTATATTTTTGATATACTCTTAAGTTTCTAAATGCTTAAAATTTTATTATATTCTCCTTCTTTTAAAATTAGTTTTCTACTATTTTACAGGGCAAGTATTTCTTTTATTAATCCTTGATTTTAGTTTCATCTTATCTTTTAAATATTTTTAGGAGTAGTTGATAATATAATTATTTCACTTCTATTATTTAACTTAAAAGTTCCACAACATATTTACCAGCTAATTATTCACTTATATGATATTAAGGATTTGCATTCGACTTGAACTTTAAGAATAATTTTACCTTTTTTGGTAACTTTTATAATACTAATTTAGATGATATAAGTGTATATATTACTATGTTGCTGCTTACTTTATTTGTTTACTCAAAATTGTGAGTATATTAAAAGTATTTCTCTGTTTTTGACACTTTTCAAGAATCATTTGTGTTTTTTTATAGACTTTTAAGTAATATAAATATGCATAAACCAGTTTTTATCTATATATTATTTTAGGATTTAGTTTTTTCTATTTTGCAGGTAAGGATTCTTTCATTATTCTTTATTTTAGTTTTACCCTTATTTATCCTAAAATTCAAAAAAATTCACAAGATCAGTGATAATATTAAAATTTAATTTCCTTAGCTGATTCAACTTAAAGAATCAAAGCTTATTTCCCAGTTTATTAGTTAATACTACTCTTATGATACAAAAAGTTTATATTAAAGGATAATATAGTTAACCCTACTTTTTTAATTCTTTATTGTCATCTACCTATTTATGATAATAAAAGCAAGTGTTTGTGCATGTGATGCCCAGCCAAATCTAAGGTCTAAAAGTTAAAATTTTCACCATAGGTGGAAAGAAAGGGTCCAAATTTACTTCAAAGCCAGATTTTAAAAATTTGTGTTTGTTTGCAAGTTATAAGCAAAAACTGGTATTTTTTTGTTAATAATAAGGCAAATTTATGCTTTTTTGTTTATTTTGCCATAAGATAAAAGTTTATAATTTTTATTAATAATGATAGAATCAAATTAATTTTGTTTGATTGGTTGGTAATTTGGTTAATAAGATAGGTTCACTTAGTTTTTGGGCAAGTGGCTGATAAAATATTTTTAATAGGTTTATTTTGTTTTGTGTGAGTGGATGATTCTATGGTTGATTTGATAGATTCAATTAGTTTTGATAAGTGGTTATAATTTGATTGCTTTGATATATTCAATTTAGTTTTACCAAGCAATTGGTAATTAGTTGATTTGGTTTGTTCAAAGTTTTAGTTAAGCTGTTGTTGTTTATTTATAATATAAAATCTAGACTAATTTCAAGTAAACTTTTTTTTTTTCTTAAAGCTAACTACAGCATTTAGTATTAGTTGGTTTTATTATTTAGAATCTATTTAAACTAAAGTTATAACCTAACTTTTAAATTTATATATATTTATTAACTGGAGTTATTCCATACAGTTACAGCTTTAAAACCTCAAAAATTATTATATGAACTATCATAGGTGCCCAACAGTCACTTTTATAACCATAAAATATAATTTTTATTTTTATACTATTTTTAAAAATATTTTTAGTGTTTTATTGCTTAATTTATCCTTTCTACTTTTTATACTTTGTATTCTTCTTAAAATTGAATGTAACATATAATTTAGATTTTTAATCTGATAAAAATATGCCACAGCCTCCTCAGAAAAAAGATGTGCAAGAAATTAACAACGTAAACATAGAGAACAATAACAAAGAAGAAGAGAATCAGAATCAACTGCAGAAAAAGAATTAAGACAACAACAAAGCAGAGAAAGAGAGCAAAGAAGAAGAGAGAAAAGAATCCACTGCAGAAAAAGAATTAAAACTAAAGCAGAGAAAGAGACAATAGATCAGAGAAAGAGATCAAGTGAGTAAAGAAGAAAGGCTAAAATAATATCAGAAAGAGAATCAAAATTACAACAAAATAGAACTGCAACAACTACTGCAAGAATTTACATTTGGAGAACTTTAGAGAATGTAGCTTATAATTATAACCCATTATTAGATTATTCTTTCCATCCCTTATGCTTTATAGGATCTATGTCTATAATATATCAATACTGTGAAGCAAAGAAATGGAAAGGTAAAGCTCCAGGTATATGCTGCAGTGGGAGAAAGGTTCACCTGGTACCATTAATGAATCCTCCTAAGCCCTTATATACTTTTCTGATTGCTGATTCTATGGAAAGTAAACATTTTCTTCAAAATATCAGATGTTACAACTCATGCTTTCAGATGACCTCTTTTGGCACCACTAAAGAAATTAGAGAGACAGGATTTATGCCAACCTTTAAAGTTCAGGGCTAGATATATCATCATATTGGTAGTCTTTATAATCTACCAAATGAAGATCCTAAATTTTTACAATTATATTTTATTGGTGATAAAATACAACAAAAACACCAGTGTTGCAGAAATATACCACAAACAAGACAAATCATAGTACTTCAATTACAAAATATATAAATCATAAAAACTTATATATCCATAGCTTTAAATTAGCTATAAAAGATAAATCCTGAATAAAAGCTGGTTATTTTAGCAGATAAAACCCTACAAGGTGAATATGAAAGACAATTTAATGTGCCAACAACAGATGAAGTTGCTGTAATAATTGCTGGAGAATAACATGGAGTACAAGATATAATTTTAGAAGAAAAAGTGGCACAATCAAAAGAATTTATGATACTCACTGATCATATGATACACTGCAGTATCTATTACTTTTTTGGCAAGGAGAAGATGGTTATCATTTTTAACTACAAAAAAGAAACCTAGCTACAGGAATTCTGCAAACTAAGAAAGTTTCTGCTGTAGAGTTCTATACCTACAGAATGATGGTGTGCTATTCAAGTTTAAAATATTTTACTGTGAAGTAGAAGCCTGTTTTAACAGTTTATTACTGATATATATGCTAAGATTGAATCTAAAAGGTTAATATATATTCAACTTAACCAGAGAACACTGAGAGTGGAATAATATACACACTTAAGGGATGCTATCATCAATGATAGAAATATTACTGACATAGGCCAGTTAATTATATTGCCTTCTAGCTTTACTGGTAGTCCCAGATACATGCATGAGCATTCTCAAGATGCAATGACTTATGTGCAAAACTATAGTAAGCCTGACCTTTTCATCACCTTCACATGTAATCCAAATTAGCTTGAAATATAGCAAGAATATTTTGAGGGATGAAAACCCCAGGATCATCATGATTTGCTGGCAAGAGTCTCTTATCAGAAGCAAAAAGAACTTATGGGTCTAATTACAAAGGCAAATATTTTTGGTAAAGTTCAATATTATATATATATTATAGAGTGGCAGAAGTATGGACTACCTCATGCACATATTTTTATTTCTCAAAGACACCCTTCATATACATAGAGCTGATGATTTATCAGTGCAGAAATTCCTAATCCAGAAAAAGATCCAGAACTTTTTGATATTTTAACAAAGCAGATGGTCCCCCCTTGGGTTAGGACCATCTAGTACTAAAAAAAACAAAGCAGATGGTACATGGTCCCTGTGGATTTAGAAATTTTCACTCTTCATGCATGAAGGATGGACTCTGCACAAAGCAATACTCTCACCACTTTCTAAAAGAGACTCAAACAGGGCAGGATGGATATCCACTGTGTCACTATAGAAGCCCACAAGATGGAGGATTTACTGCAAATATCAATGTTAAAGGATTGGAAGTGTCTTTGGACAATACATAGATTATTCTATATTGCCCCTGTTAACAAAAGTTTTTAATGCATATATCAATATGGAATTCTGCAATTCTGTTAAATCAATCAAGTATATCTGCAAGTATATAAATAAGGGATCTGACATGTCTGTGTTTGATATGGCAAGTGGAGGCCATGAGCTTGATGAAATTCATTAATATGAGATGGGAAGATATATAAGTACCAATGAAGCTGTGTGGAGAATAATAGGCTTTCCTATCCATGAGTGGCAACCTACAGTTATTTATCTAAGTGTTCACCTAGAGAATGGCCAGAGAGTTTACTTCACAACAGAAAATGCAGCTGAGCAAGCCCAAGCACCTCAAGAAATAACACTTACTTCTTTCTTCAGACTTTGAATCCAAGATGAGTTTGCATGCACACTACTGTACAACCAAGTTCCAAAGTACTATACCTGGAACAAGAAAAACAAGACTTGGAGCTGATGTAAATATGGCGAAATTATATTAGGAATAGAAGGTATTAAGTCCAGTAATGCTCTTGGCTGGGTTTACACTATCCATCCAAACAGCTCTGAATGATTTCACCTGAGACTGTTACTTCATGAAGTAAGAGGTCCAACATCAGTTAATGATTTGAGAACAGTTGATGGAAGGGTATGTGAAACTTTCAAAGAGGCTTGCCAGATTAGAGGGCTTCTGGAAAATGATGATCATTGGAACAAAGCATTAGAAGAAGCAGCTGAATCTCAATCTCCTAAGGATATGCATAACCTATTTGCTGTTATGATGAAGACATGCTCCATGTCAAACCCAGAGCAGTTATGGATGAACCATAGGGAGAGCCTGTCTGAATACATGCTGCATCAAGCATGACTTGAACAGAAAAATATAGATCTCAACTACAATGATGATATATTCAACAAAGCTTTAATCTACATTGAGGATAAGATCATTTCTTTGGGAGGATTAGGCCTGAATAGCTTTGGACTTCCACAAACCATTAGAAACAGAGACTCTGCCCTCCCAAGTAAAGTAGATATAGAAAGAAATTATGACACAATTTTCTTACATCTTATATAGAGAAAAATGAGCCAAAAATTGTTCATGATCAGAAGGAAGTATTTAAAAATAACTAGAGCAGTTATTGATAGGCAGAGTGGCATATTCTTCTTAGATGCTCCAGGTGGCACTGGAAAGCCATTTCTTATTAATATTCTTTTGGCAAAAGATCAACAGAGAAAATGATTACCCTTGCTGTTGCTTCATCTGGAATTGCTTCAACACTTTTGACAGGAGGGAGGACAGCTCACTCAACCTTCAAGTTACCCTTAAATCTGACAACTTTAGAGAATCCTAATGCAATATTTCAAGAAACTCAGAAAAGGTAGGGTTCTACAGGATTGCAGGTTCATTGTCTGGGATGAGTGTACTATGTCCCATAAAGCTGCATTTGAGGCACTAGATGTTACCTTAAAAGACCTCAGACAAAATAATGATAAAATGGGAGGCACCACAATGGTGTTAGCTGGTGACTTTTGGCAAACAATTCCAGTTATTATCCATGAAACCAGGGCAGATGAGATGCAAGCCTGCATTAAATCTTCATACATTTGGAATTTTATTGAATGACTTGGATTGTCAACAAATATGCATGCTCATCTAACTGGCGATCCCTCTACACAGCAGTTTGGTGATAATTTACTTCAATTAGGAAATTAATAGTATGATATCAGATATTCATGATGGACATGTGTCTTTGGAAAGCATAGGAAGAATTGTTACAACCCAACAACAGTTGAAAGAGGCAGTGCTTCCAAATATGGCACAGAATTATATAGATCACATATGGCTGTGCCAAAGAGCAATTCTTGCCCCAAGAAATGAAGCTGTCAACATCATCAATAAGCATCTTATACAAAAATTACCTGGTGTTTTACAAATCTATAAATCTATTGATACAACATGTAGTACAGATGAGGCTGTCAACTACACAACAGAGTTTTTGAATAGCTTATAGCCACCTGGAGCACCCACACATATCTTGGAGCTAAAGATTGGGGCACCAATAATGCTTCTCAGAAATCTGAATCCTCCTTCCCTCTGCAATGGAACAAGACTCTCAATCAAAAAACTGATGCCAAATATTATTGAAGCCATCATCATGACAGGACATGCTGTGGGTAAAGTAGTATTCATTCCTTGGGTACCAATTATCCCTTCAGATGTACCATTTCAATTTAGACGTTTGCAATTCCCAGTATGTTTAAGTTTTGCTATGAGTATCAACAAGGCACAAGGACAATTGCTTAAAGTTGTAGGACTTGATCTTCAGAAACCATGCTTCTCTCATGGTCAACTGTATGTGGATTGTTCAAGAGTTGGAAATGGAGAAAATTTATACATCTTGGCTCTAAATGGAAGGACACTTAATATAGTTTACCCTGAAGCTCTATAATAAATAAATTGTTAGTCTTTATATATTTTGGAGGTTTAAATTATACTTTTATTAGTACCACCAAACTTGATATATCAAACTGCTATATAATATAAAATTTAAACTAATTATTTTAGATCACTAATTTCTATAGATACTGTAGCAAAGCACGGATAACACTGCTAGTATATAAATATCAAATTTGTGTTTAATTCCTCCCCTAATAATTGGTAGCAATTGCAAATTCTTATACTTCTTATCTGTTAAATATTGTTGAAATTCTGTGCAGTAGCACTGGCGAGCATACAATTATCCAGGATTCCAACAGTTAGCAAAGGTTGTCTGGTGCCTAATCAGTGCAGAGTAGACCCAAAGCATCAAATTGGCCTCTAAAGTTAAGAGAGCCAAGTTTGGCGTGCTGACTTAATAGTTGGCTTTATCCAAATCATTCATAGCATACTTTAGTCAACTCAAATATTATAGACTCCAGCTTTATTAAAATTTAAAAATCAAATTTATTAACAGGACTAGACCTAGATCCCATGCCACTTTTCTAAATAATATTTCCATTGATTACAACAAGAACTTAATTCATCAATCTAGATATGAATGAGGCTCTGAGGTAATGGACACTGCAGGCCTCATTAATGAAAAACCCCACAACTCTACCTCCTTATGCCAAATTCCGCTGATGCCCAACCTCTAAGATATCTACCATGGTCCACCTGCTAAAGCAGGCGCCAATAAATTTTCTCAAAGCTTCTTCATCATCTGATATGGCTTCTTATGCTGATAACTTAGGGGCTATATTAGGAATTTTTAGTATGATAATCTCTTTGTTTGGCTTATTTGAAATTAGAGATGCGTGGAAACCCCCCCTTTTGGATTGTGAACCACTAGTTCTCAAAAGATATGAATGAAGTTCATTAGGTACTTGTGAACCCAAAACATCAGGATTACACAGCTTTCAAATGTCATCTAGGCTTATTTAGTTAGCAAGTGTTTCATTCAGTGAAAATGTTCTGTCATATTGTCGCTAGAAAGATAACAAACCAAATGGGATTCCAAGCCCCTGATGCATTGTCTATTTGGGCGATGTGTTGCCATTATTGTGAACAAAGGAGCAACAAATCCACGATATGAGGTTGATTTAAAAGAACTCCATGAAGTGGGCCTTGCAATAAAACCCTCAAGGCGAGATTTCCTTAAGTCATTGGTTACATTATCATAATAAAAGTAATATAAAGAAGACTTGGCAGCCTACCCAAATGAGGTGAAGGATATTAAGACATGCAAATTGCACCCTTAAAACTGGAGTTTAGAGTTTACTAGGTGCAGGCAATTTCTTAAGAAGTAACTCCAAAGATCTTTCAGACATAGCCACATCCTGACGCAACCTACAATGAAACTATTTTGAATGTGTTACGCAAAAATAGAAGGCATCCCAGAAATTAATGAGGCATTTCCTTATAAACCATGTGTTACAAATACGTAAACCTTGGGAAACCCTTTATCATTATCATAGAATACTCCAATTGTGTCATTGAACAATAGATTATATAAATAATGGATAGACTTAAACATTCTATATGTTATTACAGTCAGAATATAAGATCAGTTGATTCCAACTATCCAATATATGAGGAGTGAATTTTAAGAAATAGCCCCATTGCTTTTGAAATGACTATATCAGCTCATATACTTTTGTTGGCCTATCACAGTCTGCACTGATCACTGAGTTCTAGGCTTTCCAAAAAACTGCAAAGGCTAATCAGAGTTGCATCAGATCTCACTTAAAATTAATACTCTTGGACTCTAAGATTAAAACACTGGTCAATAAATTATAAACCTTGTATTTTTTTAAGTCAAGGCCTAGGTTTTTCTATACTGATAAAGAAATAGACAATAGAGATGACAATCATGTTGCATCAAAAAGTCATTACTATCTTTAGAGGTGGAACCAGGGCATAAATGGGAGTATAAGAGCCGCTTAAAAGAGAACCAACTTTATAAAATGCATAAAAAAACTGGTTATCAGGACTTACAGCAAAGTCAAGAATTTTTGTTTAAATTTTGTGAAATACAATACATAGGAAAGATATGGGTTCCCAAAAAACACATATATAAGGAGATCATGAAATCATATCAAAGCCATCATTAGCAGGGCAAAAAAGAGTTACAAAGACCTGAGACCTGCTTCAGAATCTTAATGGAGATCAATTTTACCACTCTGTCAGGGATCAGTACAGTGAGCGACTCATATGCCCTTCTCTGAAAATTTTTTTAATGAACCATAAAAAATTTCACTAAAAGAGTTAATGCTCCAAAAAGGTAAGAAGAAAAAAGATATCATGAGTCGCTATAGTGAATTGATTGATATTATCCACCAATTAACAATATAAGTTAAACTGCATCCTGTTAAAAATCTACATCTTTCAAATGGTTCATACACTTTGCTCTGTGCCACGATCAACAGTATGAATAGTGCTAACACCTTACTACTCTGCCTTCATTGGCAACTCCTCTGCTACAAGTTCATGACTTCAACACAAATTTCAGCATAGTCACTATCTGCTTCCCAGCCATGAGCACCACTTTTGAGGTTTACTCTAATTAAGAAGGCTGGTTTTTGGTTGGTATAAAAGTGGAGCTCAAATTGTCTATTGTATGAAGAAAATAAATTAACAGTTATTTGTCTTTCAAATGTAAGCTCCTTAGATTAAAGATAAATGGCTGTAACCTCCTGTTGCTACTTAAACTATGACTAACACCTTAAGATCTTCCTAATTATATAGTAACAATCTTTGTCATAATATATCAAAGAGTATTAAATATTAAGCTTTTTTAAAATGAACTACCAAAAGTTTTTTACATCAGGTCAAATTTTAAGGGCTTAAAAGGGTTACTTCTGGTAATCACTGCAACTTCGCCCTTAACTCCTCTCCTTGCGACACAACTTAACTGGTGGCTCATGGGCAAGGTTCATGAAATTCTTCTCCATATCTGAGGCTTCCTGATGTACACTCAGCTCAAACTTATGGTCAATGTCTTTCTATAATAATATTTATTTTCAAGATAGCATCTCCTCTCATGCATCTTCAAAAAGCCAAACCATCATTTCTTAGAACAGCAGTAGCAAAGTGACAAGAAAATTTGAATCACTAATTAGAAATTAAGCTTTTTCCCATAAAAATCACTTTTTTTACAGGCGTTAAATTAATTCAACCAAATACAACTTGTCTTAATTGTGCCGTCCAATCAGGGGATGAGAAAGCGACTAAATCCAGTGAACTCAAACACCATGCAGCAGCGATGAAGGGGAACAGCATGGGCCAGAAGGCCCAGCTGCTCAAATTTTAACTGCAGTGCAAAAAAGGGACCATATATCCCAAACAGTGACTATCTCAAGGTGGTCCAAGATTTTCTCTGAACTGGCAACATCGCCCATGCATTTCCCAAGTTCTCTCATGAATTTGGTGTGCGCATCAACTATGGCGTTGAGGAACCTCTACAATATGAAGCAGTATGTCAGGCTATCCTAGGATGCTTCCCAGAAGCTGTATGCTTGACAGAAAACTCACAATGAGAACCTTAGATCTTAGCTTTGCTACTGATGAGGCCGCAGATGCAGCCATAGCTGCCCCTTTTGTAGTCACCTACACATAGATTAAAGTAGGCAAGGAGCCTGAACAAATTATAGCCAATATCCCAATTACACGCACTTATTTTGGGATGATGAAAGCTTGTTAATAGTACTAGAATGACTCCCAACCACTAAAAAGTGGGACTACCTGGAGGCAGCGCTAACAAGCGGCCTGGGCGCATATGGAGAACTAGTCTATTTCTGAAATGGAGAAAAAACCGCCTCCTACCCCACCTGTCTACAGACAAAGATGTAGCAATGATACGCCCAAGCATGGATGCTGATGGTGACATTAATGCAATACCATGCAAAGCGTACATCTTGGAACCAAAGTGAAATCAGTCTCTTTCTTTTTCAGTCCGCCCAGAAAAAAGACCGCCCATATGCACAAGCTGCAACAAAGTAAGGCATAAAAACAATGCCTGTCCGGATACATGGGAGGAAAGAAAGTTTATTGAGTGAAGAAAGTTTGAAGGATATAGATCAGGGTGACGCATTAACAGCCCACCTCTGAGGATAGCAGACTAACTATGAGGTGGTCTAACCAGTTTCCTCAAAGCAATGTAAAGAAGTGAAGATGGCCAGAAAGGCAGCGGAGAAGGCCAAGTGGAAGAAGCAGAAGGATGAGAAGGAAGCAGAAGCTTGGGAGGAAACATCCAAGTGCAACATTGAACAACAATAAGAGCACCTCTCTAGTATGACCGCCCCTAAAACAGCCCAGCAGATGCAAGATTATGCGCAACGGGCATTTCTAATCAGAAATGGATGGCACACACTTCCTACCTGTACACAATGGAGCCCAACCCATTCAAGTACCAGTTAACAAAGTCATTTCACAAGCCAACAGTTTCTCAACCCTTAACAGGATGGAGGACAACAGTGCTCACTGCATGGAGAACACAAATCGGAAATCTGGGCCACCAGAATGACAATCAAGTACACCACCAGCCCAAACCACTTATGAGGGTTCTATAACTAGGCCCAGACACAAGCAAGCTACCGCAGCTGCACAGGGTCAATCTGGCCCTATGCAGTTATAGCAGGCGTTCTGGGCTCGCTAACAATTAGGACTCTCACCATAGCAGGACTCTCATCCAATAAGTCCCTGGATAAGAAATGAGGATTCATGCTAAGCCCAACGGTGGATGTGCTTGCCTTTCAGGAGAGCAAGTGTACCACTAGAAAGGAGGAAGAGTGGTCCAGGCTCTTTCTCCCTTTATTAACATTCTGGATCAGCTTTTGTGGATTTGTAGTCAAAGCAACAGCTGCCATCACAATCACCAACTACCACTCTCATTCAGAAGGATGGTTTTTGTTCTGGCCTTCAAATGGGGAAACCAATCATATTAGGCCGCTTCAGTATATGCCCCTGTTGAAATGGACAAAAGGGAAGAGTTTTTGAGCATCCTAATTGACTTGAACCTTCCAGAAGAAACAATTTACCTAAAAGGACTTCAATTTCTGGCTGGACGGAACTAGTGACAGATGGCCAAATTTCACAAATCCACCAATAGAATTGAACCAATTACAGCAATCAATGACATCAAAGGGTCTTATAGACGCCAAAACAATCTCAGAATCATACTTTCCAAATCTGATGTGGCCGAAAAATGTATGTAATCAACTAATCAGCGACACTAGGCTGGATTGGATATTCATACTATTGTCATTGAAATCACAAGCTGAAGATCTTGAAACAATCGACCTACAACTATCAGACCACAGAATGGTAAAAATTAGTATCCAATCAAAGGAAGAACCACCCAAAAACCAACGTTGGAAAAGGATGCTTCCAAAGAGCGTAAATCTGGTCCAAGTAGATCAGACAAAAAGACATGCAGATGGACTAGAAAATTGCACTGACTCTGATACCTTATGGCAGCAGTGGCAAAGGTTAAAAAATGAAATTCTATTCGTTCCAGCCCACGCAGCATCCCGTCGCACAAGGAAGGAAATAGCAGAACTAACCAAAGCTCAGAGAAAAATAAACCATCTGGAAAGATACCCACCCAGTAGCGGCTACTCACCACAGTGGTATAGAGATTTGGTGAAACAGATACTAATTGTCAAGAAACACAAATAACTCCAAATGCACATGGAGGCCCTCCAAGCAGGTGCCAGATGGGCTGTTCAGTGGGACCGACCATCCAAGTTTTTCTATCAAACTTACAAAATGAGATCAAGAAATTCTAGTCTCACTGAACTCCAAACATGCGAAGGCCAAACCACTAGCAACCCAGAAGAGGTAGCATCCATCACCCACTACTACTCAGAACTGTATAAGGCAGCCCCAACAGAGGAAGCTTCTAAGAGCTACTTCATCAATTATGTTCCCAACCACGCCAAGCATTTAGCCAACCTTGTTGACCCCATAACGGAGGATGAGCTAGCAAAGGTTCTACGGAGGCTCTCTACAAACAAGTCACCAGGACCAGACGGTATCCCCTATGAGTACTATAAAGCACACTATGAAGTAATAAAGAAGACCATGCTTTCTCTCTATAACTCAAGTCTGCAAGAGGGAAGGCGATCCCATGAGGCGCAGAAGCCTATAGCATAGTTCTCCACAAAAAGGGGACCGTACTGACCTGAACAACTGGCGCCCAATATTTTAATCAACGCGGATATGAAGATAATGGGAAAGATAATGGCTAAGCGTCTCTCAGAAAAAGCCAAGGAGTGCATTGCCCCACAACAGCATGGTTTTACCCCAGGGAAGAGCATTTGGGAAAACATCCACCAAGTAACAAACACACTGGGAGGAGAATCTAAGGGCACACTCTGCGTTATAGACCAAGCTAAGGCATATAACAGAGTTGACTGGGAATACTTGGCGGCAATACTTCACAAACAGGGCTTCCCCAAACCCTTTATCTCATGGATAGCGAACCATCAGCTGTTATCCACCTTCTCAGTTCTAGTGTCTGCATTTATTTCACCTCCTGTCGCACCAGAAAGAGACCTCTGTCAGGGGACCCACTTAGCCCTGTCTTGTACAACCTCACAATTGACCCCCTCCTATGGGTGATGAAGAATTAATTAGCTGGCATAGAGTACAAGGGGCAAAAAGCACTTAAGGTTTTGGCCTTTGCAGATGACTGTGTGGTAGGAGTCTCCTCCAAGTCAGATTCCATAAAGGTAGAGGAGATAATCAGCCTATATGAAAAAGCCTCCCAAGCCAAACTCAACAAAATAAAATCCCAAGCCTTGGTGCTATCAAATGCTAAGCGCCCAAGCCCTAAAAACAAGAGGACAAAAAGAAAAGTCATAAACCTAAGCAAAGTGAAGAAGTGTAAAAAATCCAGCTTTATTCAACCACATTTTCAGTTGCCTTGCCCAAAGGAACCCATCAAACACCTAGAGATAACAATCATAAGTGCAGGTATATGTCATGGTTAAATGTCATGATAGTTGGGACCAACCCCAAGGATAAGGCTGGGCGACAGGAGGCCCAGAAGGTGAAGATTCAGGCCCTCCCTGACCTCTGGCACACAGTAGACCAACGCTGGGTACAAGCCAAATACGCCCAGGTTGGTACTAATAAGGTGCCCAACACCCAGCCTCTTGCATCAGCCCAGGCATTAAAACGGACAGTTTACACTATTAATGTGGATGGTTTGATTCAATTAGTTGATAAACGGTGCTTTAAAACCTGTTCCATTTACAAAATTACACGTTCAGGTCAGACCCAACTTCAATCAATTACTCAAGTGAAGTTGGTTTTGGTGTATTCTACCAATTTGGATGGTAGTGTTTGCCCATTGGGTAATTGGTGCTTAGGACCACTTCAGCAGACTCCAAAATTCCCTGAAAAAATTAAAAATGTTTTCCACAACCAGAATTCCTTGTTGGTCAACTTCTTACAATAAAATTCTCCCATTTCCCGTTTTTTTGTTTATGTTACTTTGAACATTCTTGTGCGTGGACCTCTCTGAGGAGGTCTTACACACTAAGTAAACCATTCAATTTTAAATACAATTAAATTATCCCTTTGTGCACCGCTGGGTCACCCAGGTTCCCTCCAACCTGGTGGGCCTACCCCTTTTTACCCTGTGCACCAAGTTGTTTTTGGTTGGGTTTTGGTTAAGGAGATTGCACTCCTTTACATAAGTTGTTATTGCTCCAGCACCCTCTGCTGGGCTCTAGTAACTTCTGTACTAATGACTATTTCCCTGGCATTGGCCCAGTGAACCGAGCACTTCTGAGCTGGTAACAGGAGAGGTATAGATACTCTCCTTACAGTATAGCTACTTGAGAGGTGGAAGAGAAGCTACTATTAGGATATCCAAAGGACAGCGGCAAGGTGGAAGTTCAGGAAGACCTCTGGCTGAAAAATGTCGCCTTGCCAACACTATGCTCTTCTCAAAAATTTGGTACCCTGCACATGCTATCACCTTTATCAATTTTTTAAAAAAACTCACATCAATTCTATACCTTTGGTTCTGGGGCTCATGCTCCCCCTAGCCAGGATCACCACACTAAGGGGGCCAACTTCTGAAGGTGGGATGGGGCTAATAGACCCTGAATGCAATGCTGCGAATATATTCATAGAATGGATCAGTGCTATGACCTCACAAGAAAGGAGTCCACTCCCATGGGCATCAGCAGCAAGGACTCAAATAGCCTGAAACCTAGCTCTTAGGAACCTAGGATCCCCAACCACCCTATTCAATTACCTAGGTTCATGCCCAGGGTTAGTTGGGCCATGAGATGTGAAGCCTGAGGCCAAGGCGATGCTCCAATATTTTAGATATTAAATATATAACCAAGAAAAAAACTCAAACCTCATAAAATGCACTGTGGTGAAAACAAAAAATTCTAAATCTTGATTGGCACCCAGAACCACCAGCCAATGCAAATTCTGAGGGCTCAAGCATCCATAAAATCCAAGCGCTGGATTTCTGAGAATAAGTCACTCTCCCAAACTCCATAATACTACTTGGAGAAGATTGAGTGAGCCTCTACTCCATCCCAAAATTACAACTCTGCATTTGAGAGTTGCTAAATTGACTTTTTGGACAGGGGAGCACTCAAATGCCATTCACAGGCAGTGTACAATGTGCAGTGAAGAAAATTTGCTGCTCCACAGGTAAGTTTCATGTAAAACAGCAGTTATAGTCTGGGAAGAAGTGGTGTGCTTACCACAACTGTGATTTACAAATCCCAACCACATAACCAAGGACTAGCTCTTCCAGGCCAGGTCAGGGCAATTAGTCATTGATTGCAACAAGATAATTTTCTTTTTAGCATTATGGGAGATCCATAGTAGCTGGGTTGCCTCCACTGCAAGCTCACAAGGGTCTGATCAAGCTAGGGCCATCAATAACTTCTTTTTATTTAAACAAAAACTTTGGCTACTAGCTGTTTGGTGATGCATTTCACCAAAACAGCATGCATAAGTAACATCTTGGGCCATTTCACACATGTTTGAAATTACCATGGTGCAATGAACATGTTTATGGAAAGCCCATTTACCCAAAGCAACTGAGGTATCCCCAACAGCAACCCACAGCAAGGCGCGATGCCAAGGTTGTGTGAATAGCATCTATCACTTCATTTACAACATGCTTTAAAATATTCCTAATTACTCGCCTATCCCATCCCTCAAGTGCGTCATCTCCAGTCGTGTACTCCTAAATAAAAATTAAAAATAAAAATAAAAAAATTAGAAATTAATTTAATTGTAACCCAAATGACATTAAAATTTAACTTTTATTTAAACCCAAAGGCCACCAATAATGGGTCATTAAGTATCGTGTTGTAGGAAATTGTTAGGTCACTAATCTTAATTTTTGTGTAGTTAAATATTTTTATAAAAATTATGGCTTAACTAAATTAGATATTAACTTAGACTTAAGCTATTATTATATCCAATTTATAACATATCTGACAATTATAATCAGTCAATCACTTAACATTCCAAAATCCTAGATCCTCAACCCAGAAATTCCAGACAATTTTGATTATTGCAATCATGAATACAAATGGTAAAAGATTCTGCTTGATCCAAAAGTATAATGAGAAAGAATTTTATGGTTGAGAATCAAGAAGCCGCTACCTGCATTTCAGAGCTCTCACTCCCTCTAAAAGTATCTTTAAGTTCAAATCCAAAAAGAGTGTTTCACTTTCTAACATATACTTAATTATCATATATATTTACATTATTTCATTGTTTCATGACAGAGTGTACAGTAATGAAACCTGGAAATTGCTATTGTAGACCTTTATAAATGCAAAAGTGCTTAGTCAATAACTTTTAGAAGCCATTCTGCTATGGAAAACACTTTGAGGGATATTAGGACCACTAAACAGGACAAATTAGGAAACAAAAATATAATTTAAAGCACCACTATAGCTTGAAGCTGGGAATGGTGCTCACTATAGGGGATACAATTTGTTATAGTAAAACGTCAATCACAAATTGGAAGAAATATTCAGAAATAGACCTACCCCTTAATGTGATGGGAAGTATTACCATATGGATTGACAAATCTCTATATGAGATACCACCTGTCAAGAAGTTGATATGACTGGATGATATGCTATTCATACTGGCAGATTGGAGGGGTTGGGGAAAAGTCTTGAGATTTACAAAAAAGGGGTATATGAATTATAATCAAGCAAAATGATGACCATTTGGCTAATCGAGAGGATTTATTCCAAGATTAATACAAATGAGAGACATTAAAATGGGAAGAAGAATAGAAGATTATCAAGCTGAGGATGCATCTGGCTAGAGGAACCAAGATATAAAGAGCCACACAGAAGATTAAAAGAGTAGTCTTTTTTATGGGTGGTATGAGAGCGCAGATAAGTCTGCAATTATATTGAAATAAAGGGCGAAATAAGGGGCGATAGCTCCATACATATTTTAGAAAGTCTTATTAAGAAGTTGGAGATCCTCATATTGTCCAATTTGGTTGCTCAGTGGCTAATACTCTGTGCAAACTGACTTGGTGGAATCAAGCTTAGACGCCAAGAAGCAACAGTGGTGCTCACTACAGGGGCCACTAGGTGACTGTGGCTTTTCAGCAAATAAAAATACAATGATGAGTCCTCATTTATTACGATATAATTTGATCAGATTATAAGCTCAGTATGCTGAAGAAAGCTGGGGGGCACTTAACCATGAACCAACATTATTTACTGTGACTGAGCCGGGGGATGATGAAGCTATAATCAATCTGCAACTAGGAAATTGCCCTGAGCTGACGACCAACCAACAAGGATGCTCCACAAATGTGACTCCCCAACAACTGAGGAATATTATGGAGTGGCTGTTGTGCAGATATCGCCTATACAAAGATGAGACTGGGGAAAACGCCCTGAGTTTATTCTATAATCAACGCAACCAAGAAAATCGCTATGCTCTGTTCATGTCTTATTTGGATGCGTCTACATCAGGATTGACTCGCCGCCTTGGTACCCACAAATCAAGGAATATCTAGTCGCTTACATGCAACCTTTGATTCACAGCTACTACGCATACTGGCTTACCATAATATTGAGATTGGAGATGTTTTACAATTTGTGCAAGCACAGCAGCACGATACTCGCCTTCTGCTTGACACCTTGATCTTTTGTTTTTGGAAGTACAAAGGGCATTGGCACAAATGGAACATCATGTTGGGGATGTCCATCAATGATTGGAAATTCTGGTACCACAGCTAAACTTAGAATCACCTCAAGTAATAAGAGAACTGCTGGAGCCGCATGTCCTACCAGCGGAATGGATTCAGGACATCATGACATTGGGGAATAATACTGAGCGCTTTATGACGGAGCTAACCAAATGGGCGAAAGCTCTCAAAACCATGATTTCCCAGCTCAAAGAAAAGTTACCCTGATGTAACGGCAGGTGGCGGACCAAGTCAGCTCTATATTGGCTGAATTAACCCAAATTTGCATTGAATGGAGTACCCAGCAAACAACCAATAACGTGCTTGTCATCTGATCAACATCTCTTGAATATCTCCAGCTTATTCATAAGGTTACACAACTGGAAGTTGTTAGTCAGGCTGAGCGCCTACGAGCTTTCCCTCTTCCAATTGGTGAGACAAGAGAGTATGCGGCCATGCAAGGGCGCCTTGATACCCTTCAATGGGTCAACAAGGAATTGGTATGGGAACAAGCCTCCCTTGTTAACCAAATAAACAATGCCAATCAACAAGTGAATAATGCTAGCTGGCAGCAAACCTGACTGCATACCATACTCAAAGAAGTTCTCTCGCAATTACAAGCCGTGGAACAGAACCTGAATGTGGAGAGGGAAATTTCTCTGAGAGTTGCAACATCATTATGAAACGCTGCAACAGGAATTTCAAGATGGGTGATGTAAATGCTATTTGATTGAGGCGAAGCAGTTGATCAACGAACAGTTTGTGGGGACTTCCAGAGTTGGGGGAAATGGGGCAGTTAATGGTAAATTGGGATAAGAATGCTATGGATCAGCAAACATATATCCCTCAGGCGGTACTATGGACCCCCCATGCAACACCACATCTTCCAATTCCTTTTTAATGGTTTTGATTCCATACGGCCAGCTGTATGATAACGCATAAAGGGATGGTTTCCGTAGTTGCTATAAAATCAATTTACCTGTTCCTTGCAGCAGAAACTGAGAGCAAAGAGAATCCATTAACATCAAAAAATACCTCCTTTCAGTCATGATGGGAACCTACATGGTTGCTTTAGTTGTTTTGAATTCTCTGTGGAAGGGGCTAATGATCAACAGAAAGCAAAACTATTGCTGTTCACTATAGATGTGGAAAGCGCTGATCAAGTTACCTGCTATCTTCCAAATAGCTCGATATCTACAAGCAAGTTAAAGCTATTGTTATTCAGCTGTTTGGGGAGCGCTACCAAGTAGTCCTAAAGGAAAGCCAATTTATGATGATACAGTTTTACCAAAACGAGACTCTGTCCAATTTTGCTGAGTGGTTTTCAGCGGAAGCACACATCCTACTTGGAGCTAACACTTTAACTACCACGGATGTTGGTATAGTGATGATGGCGGCTGTCAAACCATATTGGGAACTATATAACACTATGTCTCACATGTTGATAAAGATACTGGACTTGTTTGAATCATTAACACCTTACATCGACTCTCCACCATGAACAGCACCCCCAACTTAGCCCAAAAAATCGCTGCTGCCCCCACTCCAAACCCTACAGGATATAGGACGCAATGACTGGGTTATCAGATGCTGGAACGTATTCACCCCTCATATGAATCAGTGGACCCCTTTTGGCCCATGTACGCTTCACCAGTTCATTCACGACCTTGGAACCATACCGGCAATTTCTGACCTGGCCCTTCCGCCCCAACCTATGGACGTGAACCTTTTATGAACAATTGCTTCCAGTGCGGATGAAGAGGGCATTATGCGGGCAATTGCCCTAGCAAACCACAAGTGTATACAATACCCACTGAGAAAGATGAGCAGGGAAAAGCTTGAGCGGAGTAGAGATGGGACGCTCTATCTCCCTTAAGTCTAACTCACTTTTCCCTAACAATTCCCAAAAGCCTTTTCAGGTAGAAGTTAAACCTCAAACAGATGATTTGTTATACCAGCAGCTTTCGTTGAATACCCCTGCTTCCACATCTGAGAGTAAAAGTTCATCCCATTGGCCCAAGTTCCGCCAAGATGTGCAGAAGCCATATGCATGGCAGATCCTGTAACAGACTGGCACCAGCAACACGGATCTCTCGCCAAACGTCACCTCTTTAGTAGGGATTAGTGTATCCTTTCTGGTGGAAAAATTATTCGTGAGTATCCTCAAGTTGGCAAGGGAATTTCTTTCTTTTTGAGTAACACAAAGCCCAAGAATGTACAATTAATAAACACTGATGATTCTTCTTACTCAGAATGTACCTATTGTGACATATTCGTTCAAAACACAAAAATCTGCGCTATCATAGACATGGGAGCACCTGTGAACATAGTCTCCACTTGGTTGGTAGCTATACTTATGTTGAAACCAGATGTGGACCATTGAGTAGTATATGGGACTGTGGTAATGCACAGCACTATGTCTGAAGGAGCATATAGCACGTTGCCTTTACAATTTGGGTCAGTTCAGGTGTCCTCTTTGGCAGTGGTTTTGCCAAATAACAACTATGATATGTTAATCAGCGCGGCTTTTATGAGGAAATTTGGCGTTGTGATAAATATGGCGGAAGAAACTCTTACTATGTTCAGCCAACAGATTCCCATATGTTTTTCCTCTGGCGGAATCCCAACGTTCCCAGTCTACTCCAGTCAGATCAATCTAGCATACAGAGATGGAGTGATTTCTGTTCATTATCAGAGACTGAGTCAGCAGACCAGGATCCTCCCCAACCAGATATATGAGTACAAAAGGATCCCGCTTCGGGAAACGTGCACTTTAAGCCTACCATCTGGACACCAGAGCATAGTAGGGACCGGACTTGAAATCGATGTCCCTAAGGGGCTTTATGGATAAATCATGGCGCCTCACCAGTACTTGTGAATTGGACCACATGTGGCTCCAGGGTTACTGCTACCTGGGAATGGGGAGGTGAAAGTGCTGCTAGCAAGCCTATAGAAGAAGGCAATAATGATTCAGCAGCACCAAATGGTGGCTTACCTACACATAGTCCCTATAGAGGAAGTTTTATTGTATTCATGATTTTGGCTCATGGGAGGATCTTGGACTACCAGCTTGCTCCTCGTTTGGCATACTGAATGTGGTTCTGTGGGAAGCGCTCACGGGATTATTGGTGGAACAGCAAGATAAGACCATGGCACTATTTGAAAAGTATTAGGATATTTTCACATTTGACAATCATGATTTGGGGTGCGCTCAAGGGGTGGTACATTGGATAGATATGGGGGATCGCCCTCCCATTTGATCGCGACCTATTAGATGTTCAAAAGCGGTGGAAGAGGTTGTCTCCAATGAGGTGGATAAACTTATTGAGAAAGGAATTCTAGAGCTGTCAAACAGTCCGTGGGCATCACCAGTGCTCATTGTAAAGTAAAAGGATAGCTTGAATCAGGTGGTTATTGACTAGCATAAACTCAATAACATAACAAAGAAGGATTCCTACCCTCTTCCATGGATTGATGATGCATTAGACCGATTGGGTGGGGCGAACTATTTTTCCACCATGTATCTTTTCTTAGTGTACTGGCAGATAGACTTGCCATTAGTGGAACGGGAGAAATGTGTGATCATCACCTTGAGAGGGTTGTTCCAGACAACTCGCTGGCCGCAAGGGTTGTGTAATGCCCCAGCTAGTTCCAGCGTGACATGAATACGCTTTTAGGTGAATTAAAGCTGTCCTGAATCCTAGTTTACTTTGACAACATCAATGTGTTCTCACAGATGTTTACAGAGCACCTGGCCCACTTGGAACAAGTGTTTCAGCGCCTCGCTGCTGCTAATAATAAAATTAAGCCTCAGAAGTGCCATTTCTTCAAAGAACAATTGGAATACCTCAGGTTTGTCATGGATTCAAACAAGATTAAACTGCAGCCGGCTAAAGTGGAAGCAATAGGCAATATGACTCACCCAGGGAATAAGCGGGACATTCAGGTGTTTCTGAGGATGGTTGGGTATCACTGACGGTTCATTCCCAATTTCAGTTATATTGGCCCCACTTTTCAAGTTGCTAAAGAAAAACTCTTCCTTCAATTGGATGGAACGATGCCAGAACGCTTTTGACTTGTTGCAAACTGCGTTATAAAGCGCCCCATTTTGCAATATCATCTTTGACAAACAGTTTTTAGTACAAATGGATGCATCCCTCACCGCGATAGGCGAAGTATTATCCCAAAAGGACAATGATGGCGTGGAGCATCCTGTCGCATTCTGTAGTCAAAGTTTGGACTGTCATGAACAAAACTACACCGTGACTGAGCGGGAGTGTTTAGCGGTGATCTATGCTTACAAACAGTTTTGGATAATCTACATGGGGTATTATTCCAAGTAGTAACAGATCATGCTTCCTTGCGTTGGTTACAATATCTTCTTGAACTGGAAGGAGGCTTTCAAGCTGGGCGCTGAAGCTCCAGGCGTACATTTTTGAGATTTTACATCAACTGGGGGCAAAACCTCAGAATGCAGACTGTCTTTCTCAGTTGCCAATGGTCGCCATCATGGCAGATTTAGCTGACATAATGTACAAAAAGATGGTGGTGAAAAAATACCAGGATTAGCCGCTGCAGGTGATCAAGTGTTAGATGGACTCAGGGAGGATACCTTCATATGAGGGGAAGAACTACACAAGTGGATCAGACTTGACACTGAATTTTACTAAACCTTCAGATAGACCCTCAATTATTATGGATGCTCATCGGGCCTTAGGACATGGAAGATTGTGGAAAACGCTGGAGTTTTTGTGATCCCAATAATTCTAGGAAAGCATGCAGTGAATCATATTGGAAACAGTTAGCTGTTGCCATCAGTGTCAAGTGGAAAAGCCTTTCCCCAAGAAAACCACATACCTGCTAGTTAAACCCCAGTTTGCATGGCACACTATTTCCATTGATGCGATGGGACCTCTGCCAACTAGCGCCAATCAATTCAAGTATATAATCGTTGCCATTATTTATTTGACCCGATGGGTGGAGGCCAGGGCTATTAACGACTTGGGCGCAGTCACCACCGCCAAGTTTATTATGGAATGTGTTATACATTGACATGGCTTCTCACAGTTCATTTTGTCAGATAATGGAACCAACTTCACTTTGCATATTTTGCCAAAGTTGAATGAGTTGATGGCAATCCGCGGGGTTTTGACCACTCCCTATCACCTGGAATTGAATGGGATGGTGGAGCAAGTCAACGGAAACCTTGTGAACATACTCCGCAAACTGGTAAAGGATTGGCCCTTGGATGGAGTTCCCTTCTACCTACCACTGTCTTTTCATATAATATCAACTATCATTCGTCCACTGGTAAGAGCCCATTTCAGCTGCTATATGGTCGACATATGGCTCTGCCCACCTTGCTTTATTTGTGTGTAGAGGACACTGGTGTGGATCCCCAGCAATATTTGAAGACTCTTATGGATACATTGATCAAGCTGCAAACGTAAGCCTACTCCACCAGTTTGGCCAGGAAGATTCGTGATCAGGCAGCCAATCAGAAGAGATGGAGTGGATGTCTGCTGTTCATTTTGGGGAACCATGTTTTATTTTACAACCAGCACAGGTTTGGGCGGAAAAACAAGCTCTCTAACGTTTGGGCTGGCCCATTTGAGATAATTGAGAAGACTGGCATGGATGTCTACACTATTAAGGAACCTGCTGGGGGTTAGATTATCAACTGAGTCCTCATGAAGTTTCTCCAAGCATATAAACAATAAGAGCCTATTGTCCAGTCAAAGGGGGGGTAATGTTGGGGAGTTGATATGACTGGACAATATGTTAACTATACTGGCAGATCGGAGGGGGATTGGGACAAGTCTTGAGATTTACAAAAAAGGGGTATATGAATTATAATCGAGCTAAATGATGACCATTTGGTGAATTGGGAAGATTTATTTCAAGATTAATACATATGAGAGACATTAAAATGGGAAGATGAATAGAAGACTATCAAGATGAGGATGCATCTGGCTAGAGGAACCAAGATATAAAGAGTCACACAGAAGATTAAAAGAGTAGTCTTTTTTATGGGTGGTATGAGAGCGCAGATAAGTCTGCAATTATATTGAAATAAAGGGCGATAGTGTCAGGCGGACAGCAAGTAAGAAAAATACTGGCCTGCCAGCCTGGATGCCAGAGCATCCAAGTGGCAAACCAGAATGCCAGAGGCACTGCTGCTGGTATGACAAATATGGAACTGGAAGGGAGCTTAATTATCAACAGATAAAAATGGGACTTTGGGGGAAGTTGTTTTACTGGAAATTTTAGGGGAAGGAGAATCAACCAACAATTTTCTCAGTGTGATGCGACTGATTAAATAGTCATTGATTTTGAAGGAAAACAAGCCAGGATCGGGTTCTGCAAGTTTGACCTAAGTGGCAAACTATTTGGGAAATATGCGGGTTAGTTCCCTGGGAACTGACATCGCAAAATTTGGTGGCAGGCCGAGTTGCGGTCAGTTTGACCTAAGCGGTGAACTATTTGGGAATGGGCGGGTTAGTTCCCTGGGGACCAATATCGCAAAATTTGGTGGCGGGCCAAGTTGTGGTCAGTTTGACCTAAGTGGTGAACTATTCAGAATTGGGCAGGTTAGTTCCCTGGGGACTGACATTGCTAAATTTTGTGGCAGGCTGAGTTGCGGTCAGTTCAACCTAAGCGGTGAACTATTCAGTAATGGGCAGGTTAGTTCCCTGGGGACTGACATTGCAAAATTCTGTGGTGGGCCAAGTTGCAGTCAGTGGCATTGCGTCAGGCATAACGCCTGATTTGCCGGCAGGAATCTGCCCATTGGGGGTGATGCCTGATAGATTTGAGAGGGGGGATTTTTTGATCATCATGTAAACCAAATTGCAACCGTTGGGCATTCCAGCCAATAGCTCAGTCTTCATACCTTTTTGACCATTTGAAATCTGAGTATTGGGCTAATTGCCGCTCGAATTAGTTGTGATCAATTCCATTTCAGCGATCTTGGCGCAGATTTTACTGATTACTCATAACAGTTCTGCTGAGGAGAATGTGGATACCGGAAGTGGGATCCAAAGTGGAAGGGCTATTACCCAGCGCTTGTCTACCATGTGAGTGAGATTGCCCTGAGTAATGAGGGGTATGGCCATCCTCTTTGGTACCTTCTTGCTCATGAATGGAAAGATGGCCCAATCGACGCCTAGAGGATGTTTACCAGGACTTACATTACCCTTTCCTTTTTCTAAGAGAAGAGCCTCATCACTGGGAAACTGTACGTTAGCCACCTTCTTGTGCTCCTTGGGTGACTTGATCGCCATTACTGATGCAGGTTTTTTGGGGAAATGGAGAATATTGGGGTGGAATATGTGGAGTGCTTCAACCAGGTTCATGCAATTCGCGCAATCGCGCACCTTGCCCCAACTGTTCTCATAGGCCAGATATCCTTTCCAAACCACGAGATATTGGATGAAACATCGTGATTTCTGGGATGCCAGGATAACCTCTTCCTTGGCCTCTTCCTCATTTTTGACAATAATCAGTTCCAGTTCCATGTGAATTGCACCTTTGAAGGGTGACAGCTGGGAAACTACTGGCCTTTGGGGAACAAACTCATTGCAAGTTGAGATGTCAGACCCTACTGACATGGGCAAGATAGCCGTGGCAACTATGGGGTATGGGTTTGGAGTTTTGAGTGGGATGGGACTAATGTGGGCAGGGATAATCTTCTTTATGACCTGATTCAGTTGAAGAGAAGGGACCATTGCTGCGCCAATATCTATGAGAAAGGCGGAAATGGTAAAGATTGATGGTTGGTCAATTATATCAGGCAGACAGCAAGTAAGAATTAGACTGGCCTGCCAGCCTGGATGCCAGAGCATCCAAGTGGCAAACCAAAATGCCAGAGGCACTGCTGCTGGTACAACAAATATAGAACTGGAAGGGAGCTTAATTCTCAACAGATAAAAATGGGATTTTTGGGGAAGTTGTTTTTACTGGAAAATTTAAGGAAGGAGAATTGACCAACATTTTCTTCAGTGCAATGCACCTAATTAAATAGTCATCAATTTTGAGGGAAAAAAAGCTGGGATTGGGTTCCGCAAGTTTGACCTAAGCAGCAAATTATTTGGGAAATGGGCGGGTTAGTTCCCTGGGAACTGACATCACAAAATTTGGTGGTGGGCTGAGTTGCGGTCAGTTCAACCTAAGCGGTGAACTATTTGAAATGGGCAGGTTAGTTCCCTGGGGACTGACATCATAAAATTCAGTGGTGGGCTGAGTTGCAGTCATTTGACCTAAGTGGTGAACTATTCGGAAATGGGTGGGTTAGTTCCCTGGGGACCAACATCACTAAATTCAGCGGCAGGTCAAGTTGCAGTCAGTTTGACCCGAGTGGTGAACTATTCAGGAATGGGAGGGTTAGTTCCCTGAGGGACCAACATTGCAAAATTTGGCAGTGGGCTGAGTTGCAGTCAGTGGCATTGCATCAGGCGCAACTTCTTGATTTGCTGGCAGGAATTTGTTCATTTGGGGTGATGCCTGATGGATTTGGGAGGGGGGATTTTTTCAATCATTGTGTAAACTGAATTGCAACCGTCAGGCATTCTGGCTAATAGCTTGGTATTCATACCTTTTCAACCATTTGAAATCTGAGTATCAGGCCAATTGCCACTCAAATTAGTTTAATTGATTCCATTTTGACGATCTCAGTGCAGATTTTACTGATTCCTTGTAACATTTCTGCCGAGGAGAGTGCAGGTACCAGAAGTGGGATCCAAAGTGGAAGGGCTATTACCCAGCGCTCATCTACCACGTGAGTGAGATTGCCCTGAGTAATGAGGGGTATGGCCATCCTCTTCAGTACCTTCTTGCTTGGGAATGGAAAGATGGCCCGATTGATGCCCAGAGGATGTTCACTAGGACTTACAGATAGCTCCATACATATTTTATCAAGTTTTATTAAGAAGTTGGTGATCCTCATATCATCCAATTTGGTTACTCAGTTGCTAATACCCTGTGCAAACTGACTCAGCATAATTGAGCTTAGACGCTGAAAAGCAACAACACCAATACAACATGAGAGTGTAGAGTTTAAGGCCACCTTTGATTTTGCCTTCTTAAGAAGATTATACACCCAGCTCTCCATCACCTCATCTATCAGTAGGACTGCAACATCAGAAGGTGACAAATTATTAAAGATTGATAAAAAGCTATAACTCCAACATAATCAATTTCTGTAAAGACACTTCCAGTATCAAAGATAACTGTGAGGTAATCCAGGATAATTGACACCTCATCAAAGGCTCATAAAGAATTGTCCTATTGAATCACTAATTACCGTCTATATAAACTTGATAATTGTATAATAAACAATATATTATGTGTGAGGAAGTGAAAACACATGCAACAAACTTGCACTGAGTATGATGGGGATTCCAAATTCTTAAAACAGCTTTGATGCTAATCATGCTCCAGATAGAAACTTGTTTGGAAATTTGCAACAATGCCAGGTACTATTCACAAGGGGCTAAAGGACATGTAATATCCCAGGTTTCAGATATCAAGCTGGATAGGGACAAGCACAAATTCATGACAAAGAAGTGCATAAATTTAAAGGCTTTATCACTCACTCAAATTTCTAATTTAAGGCATTCCCTGTGTAGTCTAGAAAACACACACTAGTGAACATGTTGGGGTTCATCATTAGAACTTCTATAATTTTCCTTGATTCCACAACCTCTCTCTCTGACAAGGGCTGTTAAGATGATTAACTTTATGAATACCTAAATGATACTCATTCCCACACTTCCTAACATAGTATAACTCTTGTATAGAAACAACTTCTAATACACTAGATAATATTTAGAAAAAATTATATATTAGAATAATTGGGGAATTATTTAAAGCTGACCTTGTAGCCATAGAACAATGATGTTCTGTTTATAGGAGCACATTGACAGGGAGTACAATGGGTATAATAAGCTTAATGGTACACATTTGTAGAAATTTTTTTAATTATAGGGGAACACCGCGTGAATAATATGGTCTGGCTGGGGTTTGAACGATGGAGTATATAACAAGGCAAGTTAACAACTCTGACGTTTGTGTTTCTTTAAATTATAACAGGTAATGAAAAAGGAGTAAAATTAGTTATTACAAAATCAAGTCATCATTTTTGACATGTCTCCCCATTTGACCCAACTAAATACCGAATAACTTTTTGATAAAATTGACTGCGTTAGTAGAGCCTTAGAAAAATTTATGAACCCTGTTGATAATCCTCCTATCAGAAAAGTATCTACTTTATAGATAAAAAACTATTCTCAAAGATAACATATTGTTGGGATTTCATTATGCCCACATATTCCAGCTCAATCAATTATGTTATAATATGCTTTAACTTCCAGGTGCAAGGAACCATAGCAGATGTGAGTGTTATAATATGATATAGTACTATTGTTTAATTTTATTCCTTATAGAATGTAATTAATTTGATGGGTTCAAATCCACTAAATTACTGATGAGACATCGGAGAGGATTCTTGACAATTTTCACAAGTGAGTAATTAAATTTTAAAATTATTTGAGGTATGCTGATTATGGGGATGGACATTAATGAAACATTAACATCAAAACTAACAAAACCAAAAATATGACAAAGCATCCTAATTGAGCAGCGAGACACACAAAAATGAGAACACAACCAACCAGGTGGCACAGCGGTAAGCTTCTTATCCCACCATGGCAGAAGGGGAAGGGGGATCAGGAAGCTCATCTGCTCTATCCTCATTGTACAAAGTGCAGGCCAATGCAGAGAGCAAGGGCGTGGGGTTATCAGCAATAAGCGGAATGAGATCACAGAGGATCATCTGGATATAGAATTAAACATCATAATTTGTGCTCAGGTAAGTGGACAAGCATTTTTCAACTTGTTTGCGGATGGCAGGAAGTTCTGAAACTAAAGAGGTGGTAGCACAAAACTTTTGCTTTGAATTGTGAAGCAGCAACCACTTTCTGAACGGCATCTGCAGCATGTTTATGAAGCTGGAAAATGGACTTTTTGCTCTGTGGGGCAGGTCAAGGCAAGAATTGGAGGGTGAGAACTTTGGCACGCTTCATCGCTGTTTGAATAACAATATTGTGGAGGAAACTTTTTTGGGTTAGGCAGCAGTTGCCACAGCAAAATGGTGTTGGGTGCTTAACAAATCGTCATCTGGATCTGGGGCATAAAAGCACCAAGGGATTTCAATGGGGATCATGTAGTGATAAGTTCTCTTATGTCGGTTTCAGAGTCTTCAATCACATACCTAATTTGTCAGATACTTCCAATGATGACCATGGGTTCAAGTCATACAAGTACATGTTTTTCTCAATAGGGATGGCTGAGGCTGGTGATTGGGTCAGGGCTCACGAGCAAACCTGTGTCCAAGCCTATTCCTGATTGGTGGGAGCATTGATGGAACTTGACTTAGATTGGTCTGATTGGCTGCCGTGGAAACAGCAGTGACAGCAGGCATTACAGGAGGTGGGGGCAAGTTTGTCCTTATTCTGAGAGGGCTGCGTGGTGGTTGGCAGATGAAGATCTGATGGATGAGACTGCAGAGGCGGCAGAGGCAGCAACATAGGGGCAACTCTGCTTTGAGTGATCCAACTTGAAGCAGAACAAACAGATGGTCCACCCACCCACAATGCAGTCTCAGAATGAGTGGTCAGGGGCAGAAGCAATGAAAGCGTGAGGGGGAATCTGCTCAGCAGTGTTTGAAAATGAAGGGTTGATTGTTGTAAATGCCTGAGGCCCAGCGAGGCATGTGGCTCTATTAAGAATCACAAATTGAAGGATGAGGTCAGTGCCATAGGCTTCCAAACCTGCCATCAGCTCCTGATGGAGCGCCTCCGGGGTAAGGTGAGTGGGAAATCCAGCAAACTGACCACCAATGTGGATTCAATGAGGAGCTTGGTGCACGTTGTGGGAATGGGTGTGCCCTCAAAGAGAAGGGGCACAGTTGCGCAATGGAAGCATTGACTTTGCATATGAAAATGAGGTAGATTTACCCCTTATAGGGGCAGAAATTGATAAACCTAGCAGGTTGCATCACTGCCTGTGCTATTTTTGATAATGGGTTTTCCAAATATGGGAACAATTTCCCACATTTGACTAAAGTCCAAAAATACATGTGAGAGTGGGGAAGGATGTGAGGGAAACGGTGTACTAACTGGTATTGTGTGAGGTGAATGGCAAGACTTTTGGGTGGAATGAACTGAACTAAGGATTGGTTAGGAATGGGTAAAGCAGTCCAAGCATGTTTTCCCCCAAACAGAAAACGCTGGGTTGGGGTTTGCTGCTGCCCATCACTGGAGCAGCAGGCGGTGGGGCTGTGGACATCAGTGGGTCAGGGGCAAAACAAATTATATTGCTAATTGGTTTTATAATTTTTATAAATCAAATGAAAGTAGGTTTGAGCAGAAAGACAAATGTTCATTTAAGATCTAATAATTTTATAATATAATATTTTTCATTAATTTATTTAGGATTTATCACCAATCAATTAATGGTTTAAAAGTAGTTTCTGGGTTTTGCAACGCTTTAGTTGAAAGCCATTTCTGGGTTGACCTTTTTGGCAACTGACCAGCTGTTAATTGGTAAATGGTCTCATTATTTAAGTAGGTTGCTAGCTTAATAATGACAATTCACTAGGGCTAGTTGTAGTCATTGGGGCACATTCTTCGGAGTCTCAACCAAGGAGGAGTTGTGTTCTAAAAGCTTTGGATTTGAAAAGACAGATAAAATAATCATTATTTTTGGATGACTCATGAGGGCTAATTTATTGGTGATGGCTGCTGTTCCTATTGGGGCGCCAATGGAAGAGTTGGTCGTTGGATTTCCCTTTATAAATTCTTTTAACTAATAAAGCAGTCGTAAAAAAACTCACTTGAGATAACATTTAGATAATCTTAAATTATATTGTATGCTTTTGAGCTTAAAGTTGAAGGGACAGTTTACCCTGTTGTCTGTCTCATAAGCAAGAATCTTCACTCAATTTAAAGAAAATTTTCCAATACCTGTCCCTAGAAAAAACCTAGATGGATATATTTGATGGGAAGAACTCAGCTGTATACTACTCTTCAACTAGTATCACTCACCAACTTTATTATCTATCAATCAACAATTTTTTGCACAGAAAACCTGTGCAAAATCATAAAAATTTTTTCTTGGTTCTCACAATAGGGGTGCCGAGTTATGAGGCCAAAGATTACTAAAGAAAGTATCAGTACAATGTCATACAAGAACTAACTTATTAAAGCTATGGATTGAATTGGAAACTGTGTCTAAGAATACGCTAAAATTGGTGTCACAAGCTACTATAACTAGTCTGGATCAGCTAGTGTAAAAGCTGAAAAAGAAATAGAAAGCGTTGAAAATGGCAACAACAATCTATATGGGAAAGACGACCCCTTGAAGAGGAAGGAGAAAAATTTTAATCAAAAAGTTAATGTTACAAAAGGATTCTTGAGAAGTGGATAAAGAAAATTTTCGCAATATAAAAGGATATAGCACAAACCTTGAATTATTTACATAAACTAGAACTGCATCAGTGCAACTGTACACAGAATGATGTAGATGTGTCAGATACTGATGAAAATGAAGAAAGTTCTGTTGGGAAAGTGCAGCCACCAAGTAACATGCCTGTGGCCTTAAAGAACTTTGGAGATGACTACCAAAATTAACCAATAGTCAGAAAACTTAAAAGGCGAGTTCCCCCTGTTACAGTAGCAACAAGAGAATTTCAGGACTTGCCAAAATTAACCAAATTTCACCAGAATAACACACCAATATTTATCTGCCTAATCAAAATGACAATGTTCAGATAAGATGACTGACAAAAAGCAATGACAGTGATGAACTTTTTAGACATCACCTATCAAAATCTGGTGTTGCCCCATCTCAAAGGTAATAATTGGATGTACAGTGACGCTAAAGAAGCAATACTGAACGAATTTGGTAGTCTTGTGCGGGCATGGGTAGTCATAAATAGGAGTTATGGGAATTTAACATAACTAGGATAAAGCATTAGGCACTTTCACTGACTGGTTCTACCAGGTAGCACAAATCCTGGTTAGTACAAAAGCTCTATTAGATTTTTGTCAGCGTATAGAAATTCAGAAGGCGCTTCAGATTTACAGAAATCTGCACCATAGCATGAGTTTTGCGCTGGCAATTATACTTATACATCCATTATAATGGAATATAACAGAAAATGTTAAGCTTGACATTTGATGCGTCTAATCAAATCAAGAAGAAATCTAGCCAATGAGAAGCAATTTATGGTGGCATTTAGTGACCAGATTATGGAATTTTCTAATTAATTTTTGTTGGTGAAGAAACCCAATGTATCAAAATACATAGGAAAATAAAAATTACTGTTGCAAGTATGTTATAACTGGACACTTTACCACCCAATGTTGGGGGAAGAAGCCAAGAGAAAAAGGGAATCTTGTTTTGCCTCAAGATGAGGAAACTGTCCAAGATTAAGGAAAAGGTTAGCAGTCTAAATGCAGACCAATCTTGAGCTGCATTAAAACCTGTTCCACTAGATAACTGCCCAAATGATATAAATACTTCAGATTTATTTGTAGATGGCCCAGGGGAGGATCATTGTTTTGAGTTCTAATAAAAAATATAAATGCTATTATGTAAGATTTAATACTAAATTAAGACATTTAATCCAGAAATTGTGAAGAAGTATCTTGGCCATATATTAGTTGATTAACAGAAAAGGCATGAAATGCCAAGAATAAAAATAATCCACTCAAATCAAAGTTGGATAAAGTTAATGTTTCCCTACCAATCTGTACAAATAAGGAATTATTTCCAGATCTGTCAGCAGGATTAATTTGAACATTAGGCATGGAGAATAATGTCAATACACATTTTACAGAGAAAAATGAGCAATATGCTTAAATGGAACTGGCAATTGGCAAGAAAGTCACAAATATGATACAGGATGGAGCAAATGTCAGCTTTCAATGGATGGCTTAAGGTTAGGACCTTCCAAATCAGTGGCAATCAGGAACAAAATGGCCAATAGGTTGTATCATTTGCGATTATTGCCAAGTCAATGAAAGATACCTATATGCTGAGAAATATAATTGATAGTGTATAGTAAATTGTGTCCATATCAAAATAATTTGTAGAACTGTATCTAAGAGAAAAATATAAAAGTAATATAATATAAAAAGTATATAATAGAATATAAGAAACTTAATTGAGAAATTTTAAATAATAAGGAACATATTTTTCTAAATAAGAAAATAAAAAATATCAAAATACTAAAGCATTCTCAAATTCTATTTGCTCAATCTCACTTTTGAGCGAATTTTAATATAAAAAGGTTTAGTTATCCACTGTCATCTGGACACATCTGAATCCTATTTGATGTCATTAAAACCACCGCGGCTTCCCCTATGTGGGGCAGCGGTGATCCACACCCTGTCATTTTCCACCCTGTGGGGAAGTATGTTCAGATGGGCTCAAATAGTCCTCCCCACTCTTCTGGCTGATTTGTCCCTCTACAGGACTTAGCACTCAACCTTGCGCGCATCCACCCAACCCACGCCCATCTTCTTGCCTTTCCTTGCTCCAACATATGATTTTGTCTCCATATCAACTATGGGCGTTTGTTCCTGTATGCCAACAAAGCAATAGTCAAATTATCCACCTCTGCCTTTTCACTGGCTGGCTTTATTGATTTACGCCATTTTAAGGGCTATTTTGATATAAGGTTTTAAATGTAAAAGGACATTACCGCAGCTGCAAAGACTCCATTAATTTATCAAAACACCCCCATTCCCACTATCAGTACTCATCTTCCTTCTGATACTATTATGGTGGTGTACTTGCATTTCTTTTTTCCCATCTTCCTCCCAAAATTTTTATGATGCTTTGATGTCAGGTCTTTTGGCTTATGGCACTCATCCCAACAACATCTATTCAGTTCCCTCTGGGGCAGGGCGCCTTATGGCCCCTCACACCACTGACACTATCATCCCCCACACCCCACCATCACCCAACAAATCCTCCCATGTGCTTTCATTGTTTCTGCACCAGAGCATTTCTTTTGGTCAAGGGTTGACAAATCGCCTGATCTGTTTACTAATTTTAGGTTAAACCACTCTAAGAAGTCCTTCCCCCATGCCGTACCCTCTGTTATTTCTGAACCTTTGTCAGCGGCATCCAAATGGGTTGTTTTGTTGCCACCCCCAACGCCCTCACTTGCAGGGCCAGAGTGGAAAACTGTTTCCTCCAATTTATCAGCAACAATCACCCACCTGCATTCCAACCCACCAATCTGAAGCAGGAAAGGACCACAGTTCGCCAACAAGCAACTCTCCATTCATCAACTACCGCACACCCTACTTCAGCCTCGCCTGAACATATTAATCAAAGTTCTTGGGCCCTATTGGATGAGGCTGACTAATTAGATGGAATTGTCATGGCTGAGGAGGACCCATCAGCTGATTGCTCCAAGGATAGCTATGACTTGACTGAATTTCTAAATTCTGATTTTGACAATCATCTCCACCCAGACGTTTTGTCCCTAAACAAAATGCCATCCCTTTACATAGTGACCACAAGCTTGCCTTAGCAGCAGTGGATTCGCCCCATTGTCCCCTCCTCCTCAAATCAGTGGCGAAGTCAGTTTATGAGTTCTAAAATGGGAAACATCTGCCTTAATCCTCCCAGAATTTCCTGAAGAAGCGCAGGAAGAAATCATTAAGTTGGCCTACACCGCCACCAATGCTGCCTAGTATGTTTTAAGCCTTGCAGACTTTAGGCCAAAAAATATAATCACCTGTAAAGTCTTGCTAATTTTGTGCTACTCCCAGATACCCACTTCAAGCTGAACATCATCTCGCAGAATGTTTAGAGGCCATCCTACAGGCTGATAATTTGTCTCTGAAATACTTTAATACATTCTCTATCCCCACCATGCTGTTGCACCAATGCCCTTACTTTCGGCTATATCCGCCTCACCAATAATGTCACTTCTTAAGTCTCTGCTGTGACTGACGTTGAGCAGCCTGATCCTCCCTCCCCCTCTGCCATGGTGAATTAGCAGTCCTCAGTTCCTGTAAGGAGAGTGTCTATAGCTCTCCTGTTCCCAGAGTGGTAATTCATGGTTCACAGCCCCACCGCCAGAGAACTAGTCATTAGTTTTAAAGTCACTAGAGTCCAGAAAAAGGGTGCTTGAGCTAAAAAAACATAGGTTTAGAATGGTTATCATTATAGGAAATAACCAAAATGAGTCCTGCGCCGCTCAGAGTGGTAGGTATAGGCGCCCCAGGTTGGAGGGAACCTGGGCGGCCCAAAGGTGCATGGGTAGATAGATTTATTGTAGTCAAAACTAATTGGCTAAAGTTGCGAGACCTCCTCAAAGAGGTCCATACTCAGATTGTCCAATATATTTAAATTTATTGCAGGGAAGGCCAACCATGGGACAGACACTTCCGAATAAGACTCAGAAGAGACAAAACTTAGTACCAGGGGAGGCACCCCAGAGAAGAGATGCTATCTCTTGTTGCCAGCGGGAACGCCACTTATAGGGAGGGGGAGGAAACGTGTGAAGGGGCCATAGCCACAATTGAGCACGTGTGGAGGAAGGGGTCTGATTTGATGAACCAGACTGGGAACCAGGAGGATACCAGCTGTCGGCGACACAGTGGGAGGGTATCCAAACATCCATGCTTGAAAGTGGTCCACCAAATGAGACTGGAATCTGTGGACAGTTTCTGGGAGGGTGGGGGTGGAGCCTGCGATGGCATCTAAGACAATCGTGTGGATGGTCCACATGGCGATTGCAACCACCAGAGCATGGAGGGAGGGTGGAAGGGTGGAGGCCATTGATAGAGCAAACATATCTCTTGACAGACTGAAGGGATGCGTTTGATCCTGTCCCAGCAGACGTTGAACTTCGCGCCATATCACTTTAGAGGTGGGGCACTTCTCCAGGCGGTGGAAAAGCGTTCCATACTGGCCACACACGACACAGGATGAGTGTAAAGCGTTAGAGTGCTCAGCTGTACAATACACCCACCTCGGGGGTAGCGCCACACATGGGAGCGGACTTGAGGTTGCAACAGAGGATGGTGTACATATTTCCAGATATTTTTTTGGGTCTCAATGGAGTAAGGGATGTCCATCATGTCCAGGTAGTCCACCCTAGATAGGACATGGGGTTGAATGGGGATCACGCCATCGTGGATGGGTAGCCCCTGTACCTCTTGTGTAAACTGAGGAGAGGGGCGGCCTCTTTGGGTTGTATGTCCGCTAATACGAGTTCTCCACTCAGCGCTCCGCATGGAGAGGAGGATTCGTTTGTAGTGGGTTTTAGTCCCATGAGGACCTGTGGCCGATGTATGTGAAGCGAGGTATTCCATCAGGGAGTGGGGATTCGATGGATTGTTGAGGCCCAAGGTGCAGGAGAAGTTGGAGCAGGCTGCGCGGGACCAGTGTTGGGAGGGGAGTGTAGGGGTGGTGACAGCCGCAATCCAGGTACCCAGGATCTTGGCGGCATGGGCTTTGAAGTCAAGCAGGCCCGTGCCACCATGTTGTTGAGGGCCAAACATGACCTCTAGCCGCACTGGTGAAAGGCGGCCTGACCAAAGCCATCCTTGCAGCAAGGCGTACAAGGATTTGTAGAAGCTTGGGGAGAAAGGGATGGCATGAGCTCCAAACCAGACTTTGGAGAGGAGCATGGAGTTGGCTAAAACAATCCTGCCAGTAAGGGAAGTAGGGTGGGCTCTGAGAGAGGCGATTCGCTTCATCACGTTATCCAGAATATGGCACTCCATTACTACTGACGCATATCCGCCTGCCTCCATCCACACGCCCAGATGGCGCACGGTCCTATGGTAGGACGTGTCACGAAGGGGAGCACCAGTGGGGCGGTGTGTTTTGAATTAGTAGGGCGAGGACGTGGGCGAGCAGATGGGCCGGGTTGGGAGCTAATTGCTGGGGTCCAGCAGTTCTGAAACTGACCAAGGAGGATAATTTTGGTTTTGGAAGCGTTCAGTGCCACGTTGCTTACCTGGGAATACTCCTGGATGAGAGCTTCAAGCGCGCGTGCATCTTGATTATTAGACACCCCCACCACACAATCATCTGCGAACGCCATTATCTTTACTGGGGCTTGGCCTGGCACGTGGACCCCAGTGAGTTGGGCATTCACATTTCGCAGTAGTGGGTCAAGGCTGAAGTTGTATAAGAGTGGGCTGAGGGGGTCTCCTTGTCGCAAGCCCCTTTGAGGGCGGACTACTTCCGTTAGGAAGCCAGGGCCATGCACTGCCATTGTTGCAGATTCTGTGAGCAGCATTACCCAGTTGATGAAGCGAGGGGGTAGGCGGAATTGATGGAGGCAGGCACTGAGGTATTCCCAGTTTACTCTATCATAGGCCTTTTGTTGGTCCAAGAATACAAGTGCCCCAGAGGCTGTGGACTGGCATACATTAGCCACAGACTGCACGTTATCCCAAATCGACCTTCTGAGGATGAAACCAAATTGTTCTGGGGAGATGGTGGCAGATGCTACAGTCCCTAAACGGTTAGCCATTATTTTTGTTAAAATTTTGGTGTCTGTGTTTGTAAGAGGAATGAGGCGCCAGTTGGCTAAGTCTAGCTTATCCCCTTTCTTGAAGAGTGTGACAGTGAAGGCCTCATGTCCTCCTGGTAGGAGGCGCGTTTCCAACAGGCTTTGGTTAAGTGAGGCGAGCAGCAATGGGGATATATATTTGAAATATTTTTTGTAGAACTCATATGGAATGCCATCTGGGCCTGGGCATTTTCAGTTTGGTGCACCGCAAATGGCTGTCCATAATTTGTTTGGAGTAATTAAATTCATTATTTCCGGGTATCAGAAAATGGAGTGGATGTGGGCTCAGTTGAGAAATTCCGCCACTTCAGCTGGCTGAATTGGGTCAGAGTGGTACAACTCGGAGTAATACTGTTGCATTTTGATTGCCACTTCAGCCGGTGTATCCACAATGGAATTATCTGATCTTTGCACCTGTGTGCAGGCCACACTCTGGCGTGGTGCGAATTTTTTTTTAAAGAAATGTGAGGTGCACTTGTCACCTTTTGTGATGCGTGTGGCCCTGTACTGAACACAAACCCAATGTTTGTGTTGTCTTTCGAGTGCGTTGAGGTGGGCAGCTGCCTCCGCCCACTTCCATCCCCATGCAGAGCTGTATCCTGTAACTGGGATGTTGGACTCCAAGTGTGCCAATTCTGCCAGAGCGCGTGAGATAACCGCTGATGTGGCTCATGAGCGTCTGGAGGAGAGATGGCAATAGTGGCGGATGGTGTCATCTTTAAAAGTTGCCCATGTGGAAATGGGGTCTGCGCAAAACGGTGCAACAAACTTTTTTGCCATAGTTGCCTCTTCTACCCAAGTGGAAAATCCTGGCGACCCAAGCTCGGGGGGCGGATTTTGTACCAATGTGGGGCCTTAGCAGCCGTGACAGGTAGGTGGTAGGTTAGCAAGACCAGTTGATGGTCAGAGAATTCCAATTTTGTTGTCTTGAAGTGGGAGATGTGGGGTTGGAATTTCGCCAGCATTAGAATAATGTCGATGCAGGTCATGGACCTTAATTGGCATTGTGGATGTGGGGCCATGTCATGTTTTTGAGCAGTGGGGCATGCCATGGAAGTGCATCCATTAACCTGAGGGTGGCCTTTAGAACGCATAGTTCTACGTGACCCTGGGGGCGTGGGGTGAGGAAGGCCACCGGTCCGTTGGTGTGTTTGGCCAACAGCTCATGTCGCTGACTATGAAGGAGTCTGTGGGTAGCGGGAGGGATTTGACTGACGATAAAAATTCCTGACGCTCATGTGCACCATTTGGGGCATAGATGTTGATGATTGCATGTGCTACGTCAGCCCACGAGAAGGTGACAACAAGCACTCAGCCATTTAGGAATGTTTCTGAGGATAAAAATTTGAAAAAATTATTTTTCTGAATTAGCACCCCACAGTGCATCAACCAAAAGGATAGGGATGGGAGGAGCATTGCTTTCCAAGCTTCCTCAGAACCTTGTGGACAGTGGGACTCCTGGATGGCCAGGATATCCATGGGTAAATTTGTGTTGTAAAAAACTCAGTTTCCTAGCCCAGGACGGGGAGGCCTTGAGTCTGGTGATATTCAACATCCCTATGGTGAAGGTTTCCCCCATTGCACCTTAGGTGCGAGGGGTGGGCACCCAGGCCCACCATCCTCTTCTAGATCCCTGCGGGCCTTCACAGCAGCGCGGGTGTTAGCAGCAACGCTATTGGAGTTTTTGTTGATTTTTGCAGAAAGAGTCACATTGGCTTTAGCCTTCGCTTTTTGTTTTCCTGACGTTGGACAAATTTTTTGCGGTGTGGGTGAGTTTGGTGCACTGTTGAGTGAGTCAAAATTTTTTTTCAGTTAGGATGGGTCCCAAGTCAGTTTCAACTGGAGCTTGGGTGCAACAATTGAGTGAAACAGAATTTCCCATTGGATCCTCAGATTGAGTGGTTCACTCATCATGGGCTTCCCAATCTGTTTGGTTGATGGATTCCCAAGTTGCTTCCGCCGCGAAGGTCTCCATGTCCTCCTGGCGTTGTGAGTGTGGGATAGTGGTGGTGGCTTTGGCCACTTCCTTGGCCGTGGCCCTATGGGCCTGCTTGGCCTTCTTCCGCTCTTGTGGGGAGATAGGCTTTACCAGTAGGTAGCAGCCTTGTGCTCCCCACGGGAAGGCCTCCTTGGTGCTTGCAGTTGGTTTGTAGTGCGCCTCTCCGCTGGCCATGGCCGCCGAGGGGTGCTCTTGGAATGTGACATCCTCCTTGATGGGGCACGCGTGTGCCTTATGGCTGAATGCATCACAGTGGGTGCAGATGGGGGGCGCGCTGTCCACGGTCACCTGGAATGGGTGGGTGGTATGCCCTGCAATATCAATAAAAGTGGAGTGTGGGATATGGGTTAGGTCCTTCGCGATCTCCTCAGTTGGGGTCAGTACGCGATGGCTTTGCCGGTGCACAGGTGTGGCATCAGCGTGAAGCATTGCATTTTGAAAGATTGTATTTTGCCGTATACATTGAGACCATCTTTCAGGTGTTGTTCCAAATTGTCACGTTTTACCATAGTAGGCAAAAAGTCAAACGTGAGGAAAATTTGGTTTGATTTTGTCCATCTGGTGCATTTAGTTCTGATGACCCATTGCCCTTCGGGAGGTTGACCACTATGTGCACCACTGCAGCCTCGTCTGCTGCCATTTTGCTTTCAAAACCTAGGTCCAGCCAACCGCGTGACATGGAGTGAGGTGCAATGTACACCGCGGTCGGGAAAATTGTGTGTACATTTTCACAAAATTTTTCCCATAAGGCCGTTTTTTGGATGTCCAGAAACATGCAGACTCCAAATTCCACCGATGAAAGTGGCTGGGAGTGTGGTGTGTTGATGTACTGGTTGCATCATGCTTGCCATGCGAGTATCTCCGGGGAAATAGTGACTGCCAGTTTTTTAGTATTTTTGTCAATTCCGCCAGATTCTCCAGGGCGTTTTCAAACGTTAAAGGCCGCGGGCCTTCCACCTGCTCCTCTTACCTTGCTTGCCCAACTGCTCCCTGACATGGGCGCAGACTAATCTCCCTTTGTGAGATTATCAAACTAGATTCAGTCTTGAATTGAATAGGTTGCAATAGTGATTGCAACGAGAAAGAAAAGTTCAGATTGTCCAATATAGCATACATAAAAATGTACTTAGCAAAGGGTCTTATTAATAGGGGAGTTGACCAACAAGAGAGATTGGTCTCATGAAACAGGATTTAAGGTAATTCAGGAAAATGATCAATTGAGGGAAGTGGGTCTAAGCTGAGGTGCACCAATAGGTGCATGCTTCCATTGGACAATAAACTATACTTGGTAATCAACCACGCTTGGGTTATTGATCATAGGAGAGGCTGACCCAAGCTGGAAATTTCAAAACTGAATGGGTTCCAAGACCCCGTTCACTGGGAAACCAAAGCGAACAGTTTTTATTAATTGCAAAGCCATTTTGTTTTAATGCCCCTTCTATTATACAGGGCCAAAATTCTCTTGCATCCTTAGGGCCAACTTGGGCGGACCTCGCCTTAACCAATCGTTGATCTAAAGTTTGCTTGAGGTCAAGAAGGCCTGCCAACTTCGTCTTCTTGGCCTCCTGACATGCAGCTTTGTTTTTAAGTCTGTCCCAATTATGATATCCACTTTAAACCAAACATTACCCTCTCGTCCTTTTGGGGCTTCACCCCCTCCAGTGGCTTGCGCTAGAGAAAAGTTCTTGCAGGCTGTGGCCAACTTCATTGCGGCAACAGTTCGTTTGAACTGAGGTCTGATGGCCTGGGGAAAATGCTTGTGAAAAACGTCAATCAGGTCTTAGGCATATCTGCAGTCACACGCTGGTACCCAACTGTTTTCCACTGCGTTGAATCTCTTCCAGGTTACCAGGTATTCAAGTCTTCTTTTTACTCTGTGGGAGGCTACTGTTTCCTCCACTCCCACTCCATCTCCACATCTATGAGATAAGCCTCAGGAGTCTCTGATGAAGGGACCTCAAACAGCGTCAATTTTCTCTCATGAAAAACAGAAAAGATCTTAAAACAAAGAGGGAAGATCTAACTGGTATGAAGCGTGGCTCACTTTTCTAACAGCGCGGGAAAGAGCCAATCCTCTTTGGTCCCAGAATTTTGCATGGCTGCTTGATAGGAATGTTTTGAGCATCAAGAATTACCAGATCCCCTTCTTTGTACGCTGGACCCACTCGTCTCTTACCATCATCATTCTTCTTATATACTTGCATTGCCGCCTCCAAACTTGTGGAAACCCCCTTTTGTACTTTCTTAATAGTCTTAGAAAAGTCTACAACCGCTTCAACTTTAGATCCACAACTGGGCTCCATGTCAAAGGCGGGGTTAAAACCAAGGTTGGCGAAAATTGGGAATAACTGATAAAAGCATGCACAGTGTTGTTGTAGCTAAACTGGGCCATAGGAAGGTGAGGTACCCAATCTGAATGATCTGCGGCAGTTTAACACCGAAGCAAACTGTTCTAAGCACTGGTTCACTAGTTCAGTCTATTCATCTGATTGGGGGTGATAGGCAGTTAAACGACAGGGGCGAATCTGAAGAGGCTTACACAACTTTTCCAAAAAGACAGAGGTAAACTGGGGTCCCCAATCATTAATAGTTTCTTGGGGACCCCATGAAGGGCAAACACATGGGTGACGAAGAGCCTAGCCGTCTCAGCTGCGGTTACTGTATTTCTGCAAGTAATAAAGTGGGCGAACTTCATAAAACGGTCCACCACTACCATGTGGCATCATAAACCATCAGAGACAGGTAATTCCACAATGAAACTACTGATAGGGAAGTCCAAGGACCTTCAGCCCTTTGAAATGGTACCAACCACCCCGCTAGTGGTTGTCAATTTGGTATCATTTGATTGCAGATCAAGCACTCTTTACAATACTTGCCCACCTGCATGGGTAAGCCCTTCCAATTGTATGTGCATCGAATTAGCTCCAAAGTATTTGCTTCAGGATGGCTAGCGGTAATTCTATCATGATGGTCCCAGATGATTTCCAGGCGAAGTGGCCCATTAGGAACCCATAGGCGCCCCTGAGACCACACCATCTCATCCTTTACGTGATAACCCCTTGTTAGATCCTCCTGATTCAGTGCGCTCTTAGCAAGGATCATAGTATATTCAGCTAATAACAGCTAAGAAAGGATTACAAATCTAAACATATTGTATTCCTCCGCATTTTCCAGAGGAGCGAGAGAAGGCCTGTTGGCCGGGGAATATTGAAGTTGAGACACAATCTTACACGATGGAATCATAAACTGTGTATTATGAACCTCTACCTCCTTTGTATTTTATTCTAATTCAGGATTATGGCTCAAAGCATCCGCAAAACCATTCTCCTTGCCCTTAGTAACCTCATAAGAAATGCAAATTGGGCAAGGGTCTCATGCTAGCAGGTCTGCAGTGGGGTGAAGACATGAGGTGCGCAGTAGTACAGTAAGGCATGGTGATCTGTACATACACGGAAAGTTTGAGAGGACCCATGCAAGTGGTGACGCCAATAAGTCAGCGCATCCACTTCTGCTTTAACTTTTTGTCAGAAACGGCTTAGTTTAACTCAGGCAGAGACATCTTCCTAGAAAATATCCTACCAGATGCTCTATACCATATTCGCCTACTTGTAATAAAGCAGCCGCTATGGCGAAGTTGAAGGCATCAGTAGATACAATGAACTCCTTATCAGGATCTACAAGGCGAAGGACGGACATGAACAACAGGGTGCACTTTACTGATTGGAAAGCATCTTTTAAAACGTCGGACCACTGAAGCACATTTGCACCAATTGCCTTATACAAGGACGCCGCCACTTCAGAAACGTTGTTGAACTTCTTAAGAGATGTACACGTCCACAAAAAACTCCTCAATTCCTTGACTAAAGTTGGGGTAGCCCACTCACTAATTGCCTTCTCCTTATCTGGAGTTATCATGTGTCCTTGATCAAACATGAAGTTGCTAGAAAGGTGACCTGGGACTTGAATAATTCACACTTGCTGATCTTCAGCGTAAGGCTGGCTGCCTTTAACCTCTCCACAACTTTCTGAAGGTGTACTGCATGGGACTCGTGATCAGGGGAAAAGACAAATATCATCCATGTAGGCAACCGCGCATACCCCCAGCAGGTCCCACCAAAGCAGAATCAATACGGCGTTAAAAGATAGCAGGGGCATTCTTAAGCCCAAAGGGCATGACCCAAAACTGGAAAATACCTTTTCTGGTACAGAATGCGGTTAACCATTCCTGTCTCTTCTTAATCGAATATGATTGAACACATTTAGGCAATTTAGTTTGAAAAAGACTTTAGCCTTCTCCACATAACGCGCAATCTGTAAATCCAAAAGGTTGGGATGGAGATCTGGTACACTGACATTATTTAGGTTCCCATAATCTATGCACAGGTGTAAAGTTCCATCAGCTTTCTCCACAAAAAGAAGTGGGGATCATAAAGGGGGGTACGCTGAAAAATCGCGCCTTTGGCTAATTGCTCCTTAACCCTCACATCTAATGCTGCTTCCTCCAGTACATTCAAAGGAAAAAGATGGGAAGATATATGCACCAGATCAACTGTGAGCTTAAACTCGCAATCAAGCCCTTAATGAGCAGTTAATTCATTGGCTGAAGCCGCATTAAACGAAGTTTTCAAACCCTCCAAACAAGAAGGTAAAGGTACCTCCAGTGAGGGCTTCAACAATGGTGAGAGACTGAGGGTGTGGATATTGGGCCAGTAAGGCAAATCGCCCTGAAATTACCCTCAGACAAAGGAACAATTAATGTACGCCCATTCTTTGATGTTATGGATAGGGTATTTTCTCTCAGGTTGGTCAAGACGTCAAACTTTCCCACCATTATACTCCCAAAATGATGTGGTATAGAAGGTTTTTGATTTCTTAGAAATTTTCCGTCAAAAGATACTTTCCCACTTGATAATCCACAAACCCTAGTACCTTCAGGTTAGGAATACCTTGACCCTAACCTAGCCATACCACCTGGCAAGTAACTAAGCTCAAGGTAGTCGGCTAGGTCTTGGTTGATGAAATTCTCAGAGGCTCCAGTATCCATCAAGACAGTAGTGCTAATTTTACCTGAAGGGGATGAAAGGGTAGAAGTTAACAAAAATTATCCTGAATGAACTTTATAGCAGACTACGCCAACACTTTACCATGAAAATATTCTTCAGAGATAATTAAACCTCCAGGGTGCGTTACTGCATCATAGAATGGAAAGGATAGTTGGACACTCTTACTACTAAAGCCACATATCCCACCATATCTTCAGCAACTGCATAAACGTTTTTATATTGTATTTGTAACTCCTTCTCCACCTCCTGGGTTTTGAGGATCATAATGATGGACAAGCATGGGTTTTTGGGAAATTTGATACACTGTAATAGGTTCCATATCTGAGCCATTAGAGAATAAGTATAGCTCAGTTGTATATATGGCAACGCCATTATAAAATGCATTTCTAGTCAAAAACCCTATTTCTCATTTTGGCAACAGGTTGTCTGATGGTATCCAACGCTATCAACCCCAGGCCTACCATTGAGAATGCTGCCTGCATTGTCCAAACGTGGTGCCAAAGAAAATTCAGTTTTTCTGAATTGTTATTGTTTTCAGCAGAAAATCATGGGAATCCAAACTCTCAGACCAAGAAGCATCTGTATCCACTGGATACAAGCAAGAAGGGTGGGTAATTTTCAGTTTGAGGTAGCAAAAATAATGCTGAGATGCTCCAACCTTCAGGAAAAAGAGTAAACAATGGTGAGCTTTACTGCGGCCATGGCCAACCGCTGGCACACACAGTTTGCACTTTGTGAAAATCCCACACGTAAACTCTCTTTAACCGCTCAAAGTCACTTTTGAGCGATTTTAAATTTAAGTTTATTTATCCACAGCCATCTGCCCAAACCTATTCTTTATTGTCCTTGGCTCTGCCGCCTGCCGCCCCAGTGTGGGGCAGCAGTGCACCCCCACCTAGCGTTTTCCGCCCTGCAGGCAAGCGCGTTTGGATGGGTTCAAACAGCCCGCCCACTGCTTCCAACCGTTTTGTCCCCCCACGAGACTTAGCGCTCCACCTGGCGCGCGTCCACCCCTTCTCGCCCCCATCCTCTCGCCCTCTCTCGCTCTGCTATTCGCTATTGCCTCATAGTGGACTATGGGCGTTTGTTCCCATATGCTGATAAGGCAATTATTGACCTAGCCACTACAGCCTTTGCGCCAGCTGGCTTTATAGACTTCCGCCCTTTTAAGGGCTACTTTGACGTTGGGTTCCAATCTGAGGAGGATGCTGAAGCGGCAGCACAAACTCCTCTAATTTATAAAATAAAACCCCATTCCCACAACCCGTACTCGCCTCCTTCAGACACCATGCTAGTGGTATCCTTTACAAATCTCCCATCCCATCTTCCACCCCAGGTTTTGTATGACCAGTTGGTCGCGGGGCTCATGGCTTATGGCACTCAGCCCAACCTCATCTTTGCCATTCCATCTGGTGCAGAACGCCTTGCTGCTCCTCGTGCAACAGCCACCATCATACCACACCACCCTACCATAGCCCAACAAATCCCACCCCGCGCTAGTGTGGCTGCAGCGCCTGATCATTTCTTTTGGGCTCAAGTCAATAATGGTAGGCAGATTTGTTCCCTCTGCTTTGGCCTCGACCATGCAAAAAGAGCGTGCCCTAAGGCCAAATCCGCTGATGCAGCTTCTGAGCCCCCTCTGGAGGTTCAGTATGGGGCGCTTTGCTGCCCCCTTTCACCCTCCAATCTTGTTCAGTGGGCCCACATGGAAAATCAGCCCCACCCAAAACCTCCATCCTCACTCTCCCACCTAAATCTACGCCAGCCAATCAGAGCAATGCTTGGACCAACATTTGCACCCAAGCAGCTGCCCATTCGCCCAATCCTACCCACTCAAATTTAAACGCCACTATTCCAGTGAACCAAAATCCATGGGATTTATTGGCTGAAACTGACGAATCAGGTAATATCCTCATTAGTAAGCATACAGGTCAACCTCTCTGCCATGGCAATTATGGTCGGGCAGAATTTTTCCTTCCCAACTTCGATGAAACCCCTACCCCTCGCCATTTTGCTCCTCTACCCAATACAGCCCCCTTCCAAAGTGATCACCAGCTCGCCTTAGCTGCGGTGGCCTCTCCTCATTGCCCAAAACTATGCACCGCGGTGGCCCAGTCAGTGGCTCAGCTCCAGCATGGCCTGACCACCCTCTTCTTCCCCCCGACTTCCCTGAATCTCCCTGCAGTGACATCTCAAAACTATTTTGATGATGCTAAAATCGCTATTATGAATGTCGCAACGCTTGCTTCATTCAACCCCTCAGCCAAAATCACCCGCCACAGTATCTCCCTTTTCACCCAACTTCCTGAAGCCCGCAAAGAAGCTGAAGTTCTCCTCGCAGCTTTTGTTGAAACACTTTCCCATCATTATCTTGATGCAGAAGTGGAAAACTCCTACTACGCTGACCTCAGCCCCCACTATGCAGATGCCCCAACGCCCTGGCTCTCTGCTCTGATCCAATACTGTAACCAACACCCCTTGATCAAGGTGGGTCTTTCTGAAAACCAACCCCCGACCCCTCCTCACCCTCTGCCATGGCGGGTTAAGCAGTTTCTGCTTCCCACCTGGTTAGTAGTTTGTTTTGCCATTTTGAGTGTTGTGATTGGTACTGTCCATCCCCTGGTCGGCGTACCTCAAATAAATCAATCAATCAATCAAAATCCCACACGGAAAAGTTTGTGCAAGTAAAAGAAAGTGGTTAATCAATTAATGTAAGGAGAGTGTCTATAACTCTCCTGTTCCCAGCGTGGAAGTGCATGGTGCACAGGGCCAACGCCAGAGAAATAGTCATTAGTAATAAAGTTACTAGAGCCCAGCAGAGGGTGCTTGAGATAGAAAAACATAGGTTGGGGATGGTTATCATTATAGGAAATAACCAAAATGGAACCATGCGGGATCAGAGTGGTAGTTTTAGGCGCCCCAGGTTGGAGAGAACCTGGGTGGCCCATCGGTGCATGGGCGGATATATTTATTGTAGTTAAAACTAAATGGTTAACATTGCGCAAAACCTCTTCAAAGAGGTCCACGCACAGGATTGTCCAAGATAAAATATGTAAAAGAGGTAATTAGCGAATGGTTTTAATAATAGGGACTTCAACCAATGAGAGATATTATTCTCAAGAAATGGAATGTAAGTTAGTTTGGTCAAATGATCAATTGAGGAAAGTAGGTCTAATCTGAGGTGCACCAATAGGTGCATGCTTCCATTGGACAATCTACTGTACTTGTTAATTGACCGCACTTGGGTTATTGATCATAAAAAGAGGCTGACCCAAGCTGAAGTTTCAAAAACTGAATGGGTTCTAAGACCCCGTTAACTGGGAAACCAAAGCGAACAGTTTTCATTTATTGCAAAGCCAGTTTGTTTTAGAGCCCCTGCTGTTATACAGGGCCAAAATTATCTTGCATCCTTAGGACCAACCTGGGTGGACCTCACCTTAACCCAGCGTTGATCTAAGGTATGCTTGAGGTCAGGGAGGCCTGCCAACTTCACCTTATTGGCCTCCTGACATGCAGCTTTTTCCTTAACTTTGGTCCCAATTATGTTGTCATCTTTAAACCATGACAGTTCCTGCCTGTTTGAGGTTTAAATTTTGTTTTATCGCTTCATTTGTTTTGAGTTAGTTACTTTATATTGGTAATGACTGTCCCTGATTGACATGCCTCAAAAAGAGTTAAATCCTAGAATAATATCCATTTTAATTTTTGCCATGAACAAGTGTATTAGGTGATGATTGCACCTTATATGGTCTTTCAGAAGAAGGGGATGAACTACAAAGACATTAGTAAAGAAGTGAGAACACTTGGTAGTGCCAGCTTGTGTTGAAACTGGGTCAACCATTATAAGGAACAAAAAAGGAGAGTTATAGATATAATGTGTAAAAATGGAAACCTCAGCCTAAGGGAGTACAGGAATTAATATTAGTAGGCCAACTGAAAATATCTTTGAATGGTATGGATTCATAAAAGCTTAAACTGGGGTAATACAGTTTTCTCAAATAAATTATTTGTTAGTTCAACCAAACTAGTCCTGGTGTGGCTTGGGGCCATGGTACTACGCTTAAATGAGGTGGCTTTGAGAATTTGATGAAGAGGAATCATGGCAACGAGAAAAGTTGCACAGACAAATCAAACAAGGAAAAAGAAGATTTGCTCCGTGAGATCATTTTAAACATGCTGGATGATTCAGCCCTGGAATGAGTGGCGTCTGCCTCTGAGAATCTATCTAATAAATAACTGGTCAAGTGGGGGATGTGTTAAACTTCAGTATGCTCACATAATCCAGATTAATCAATTATGTTACATTGACTTTATACGCTGGGGGTGATATACCATAGCAGATGTGGAAGTTATCATATGATATGATAACTATTATAAGTTGTTATTCCTTGTTGGATGTTAATCAAAATTAATAAATATAATCTCGTAAAAATCTGATATTATGCTGAAGAGGATTCCTGACAATGATTTACAAGTAGTTATATTTTTGATTTAATGAAAAAAATACTGTAGTTGATTTTTATTAATCAATCAGAATTTTTGCCAATTGATTAAGGGTTTATTGGTAGTTACTGGGAGTGAAAATGCTTTATTTGACAGAAACCTGTGGGTTAACCTTTTAGGCAACGTGACTTTCCGTTAATAGTTAAAAGGTCTATTAACTAAGCAGATTGCTAGCTTATTTTGGATGTTTGCTGGGGTTGAGTGAAGATGTTAGGACATGTTATTCTGATACTAACTCAGGAGGGGTCATGTTTTAGTTGGCGGTGGGATCTAATTATACAGATGAAGTATACCACTGTTCTGGATGTCTCCTATAGTATAATTTATCTGAGACGCTTACTGTTCTTTTGGGCACTAAAAGAGAATTGGGCGTCAGATTTCCCTATATATATTAACACTAGTGGCCCAACCCAAAAGGAGGAGCCACAATGCCTCTTTATTTGCAAATGGTTAAAAAAGGGATTTTTAGAAATTGAAAAATTCTTAATGTGGCACCTCAACTAATGGCTTAGGAAGCCATATCAGAAGGTTAGAAAGATCTGGGGAAACCTTTTTCCAGAGCCCACTTTAGCTGGCATACCATGGCAGACAGCGTCAGGGTGGGAACATCAGTCAGATTTCCCTATATAAATTCATTGTTTTTAATTGATAAAGAAAAAGTAAAAAAGGTCACTTGTAATACCATTTAGATAGTTTAGATCTATACCGAGCACTACTGGGGTTTAAGATTGAAGTAATAGTTTCCCTTGTTGTCTGATAGTTTTAAAAACCTTTATGTGGGTTAGAAGGAAGGTTGCAAGTACCAGTCCATAGGAGAAACCTAAGCATTTATTTAGTCTAAAAAGCTCATATGTATACTATTCTTTATACTAGTACCACCCACTCACATTATTATCTATTAAAAACAAGGTATTATTTGCTCAAATCGAACATAGTCAGTATCCAAAAAACACACATATACCACTTTCAAAGAGATGACATTTTACACATTCTTCCAGATCTTTATGTAATGTAGTATGATACCTGGTCACTTTTTGTATTAATGTAAAGCTTCTTGGTGTATCTTATCCTGGGGATTCTAATTATAATTTAAATTTAAATTTATTGCGGGGAAGGCTGACCATGGGATGGACACTTCCAAATATGACTCAGGAAAGACAAACTTAGTACCAGGGGAGGCACCCCAGAGAAGCGATGCTATCTCTTGTTGCCAGCGGGAACGCCACTTATGGGGAGGGGGAGGGGACGTGTGAAGGGGCCGTAGCCACTATTGAGCACGTGTGGAGGAAGGGGTCTGATTTGATGAACCAGACTGGGAACCAGGAGGATACCAGCTGTCGGTGATGCAGTGGGAGGTATCCAAACATCCAAGCTTGAAAGTGGTCCACCAAATGAGACTGGAATCTGTGGACAGTTTCTGGGAGGGTGGGGGTGGAGCCTGCGATGGCATCTAAGACAATCGTGTGGATGGTCCACATGGCGATTGCAACTACCAGAGCATGGAGGGAGGGTGGAAGGGTGGAGGCCATTGATAGAGCAAACATATCTCTTGACAGACTGAAGGGATGCGTTTGATCCTGTCCCAGCAGACGTTGAACTTCGCTCCATATCACTTTAGAGGTGGGGCACTTCTCCAGGCGGTGGAACAGCGTTCCATACTGGCCACACACGACACATGATGAGTGTAAAGCGTTAGAGTGCTCAGCTGTACAATACACCCACCTCAGGCAGCGCCACATATGGGAGCGGACTTGAGGCTGCAACAGAGGATGGTGTGCTTATTTCCAGATAGTTTTGGGTCTCAGTGGAATAAGGGATGTCCATCATGTCCAGGTAGTCCACCCTGGATAGTACATGGGGTTGAATGGGGATCACGCCATCATGGATGGGTAGCCCCTGTACCTCTTGTGTGAACTGAGGAGAGGGGCGGCCTCTTTGGGTTGTATGTCCGCTAATACGAATTCTCCACTCTGTGCTTCGCATGGAGAGTAGGATTCGTTTGTAGTGGGTTTTAGTCCCGTGAGGACCTGTGGCTGATGTGTGTGATGCGAGGTATTTCATCAGGGAGCGGGGGTTTGATGGATTGTTGAGGCCCAAGGCTCAGGAGAAGTTGGAGTGGGCCGCGTGGGACCAGTGTTGGGATGGGAGTGTAGGAGCGGTGATGGCCGCGATCCAGGTGCCCAGGATCTTGGCAGCATGGGCTTTGAAGTCAAGCAGGCCCATGCCACCTTGATGATGAGGGCCAAACATGACCTCTAGCCATACTGGTAGAGGGCAGCCTGACCAAAGCCATCCTTGCAGCAAGGCATACAGGGATTTGAAGAAGCTTGGGGAGAAGGGGATGGCGTGGGCTCCAAACCAGACTTTGGATAGGAGCATAGAGTTGGCAAGAACAACCCTGCCAGTGAGGGTAGTAGGGTGGGCTCTGAGAGAGGCGATTCACTTCGTCACGTTGTCCAGTATACGGCACTCCATTACTGCTGATGCATATCCGCCTGCCTCCATCCATACGCCCAGATGGCGCACCGGTCCTATGGTAGGACGTGGCACGAAGGGGAGCACCAGTGGGGCGGTGTGTTTTGAATTAGTAGGGCGAGGACGTGGGCGAGCAGATGGGCCGGGTTGGGAGCTAATTGCTGGGGTCCAGCAGTTCTGAAACTGACCAAGGAGGATAATTTTGGTTTTGGAAGCGTTCAGTGCCACGTTGCTTACCTGGGAATACTCCTGGATGAGAGCTTCAAGCGCGCGTGCATCTTGATTATTAGACACCCCCACCACACAATCATCTGCGAACGCCATTATCTTTACTGGGGCTTGGCCTGGCACGTGGACCCCAGTGAGTTGGGCATTCACATTTCGCAGTAGTGGGTCAAGGCTGAAGTTGTATAAGAGTGGGTCTGAGGGGGTCTCCTTGTCGCAAGCCCCTTTGAGGGCGGACTACTTCCGTTAGGAAGCCAGGGCCACGCACTGCCATTGTTGCAGATTCTGTGAGCAGCATTACCCAGTTGATGAAGCGAGGGGGTAGGCGGAATTGATGGAGGCAGGCACTGAGGTATTCCCAGTTTACTCTATCATAGGCCTTTTGTTGGTCCAAGAATACAAGTGCCCCAGAGGCTGTGGACTGGCATACATTAGCCACAGAGTGCACGTTATCCCAAATCGACCTTCTGAGGATGAAACCAAATTGTTCTGGGGAGATGGTGGCAGATGCTACAGTCCCTAAACGGTTAGCCATGATTTTTGTTAAAATTTTGGTGTCTGTGTTTGTAAGAGGAATGAGGCGCCAGTTGGCTAAGTCTAGCTTATCCCCTTTCTTGAAGAGTGTGACAGTGAAGGCCTCATGTCCTCCTGGTAGGAGGCGCGTTTCCAACAGGCTTTGGTTAAGTGAGGCGAGCAGCAATGGGGATATATATATGAAATATTTTTTGTAGAACTCATATGGAATGCCATCTGGGCCTGGGCATTTTCAGTTTGGTGCACCGCAAATGGCTGTCCATAATTTGTTTGGAGTAATTAAATTCATTATTTCTGGGTATCAGAAAATGGAGCGGATGTGGGCTCAGTTGAGAAATTCCGCCACTTCAGCTGGCTGAATTGGGTCAGAGTGGTACAACTCGGAGTAATACTGTTGCATTTTGATTGCCACTTCAGCCGGTGTATCCACAATGGAATTATCTGATCTTTGCACCTGTGTGCAGGCCACACTCTGGCGTGGTGCGAATTTTTTTAAAGAAATGTGAGGTGCACTTGTCACCTTTTGTGATGCGTGTGGCCCTGTACTGAACACAAACCCAATGTTTGTGTTGTCTTTCGAGTGCGTTGAGGTGGGCAGCTGCCTCCGCCCACTTCCATCCCCATGCAGGGCTGTATCCTGTAGCTGGAATGTTAGACTCCAAGTGGGCCAATTCTGCCAGAGTGCGCAAGATAACCGCTGATGTGGCTTGTGAGTGTCTGGAGGAGAGATGGCAATAGTGGCGGATGGTGTCCTCTTTAAAAGTTGCCCATGTGGAAATGGGGTCTGCGCAAAACGGTGCAACAGAGATTTTGCCAAAGTTGCCTCTTCCACCACATGGAAAATCCTGGTGACGCGAGCTCGGGGGCGGATTTTGCACCAATGTGGGGCCTTAGCAACTGTGACCAGTAGGTGGTAGGTTATTGAGACCAGTCGGTGGTCAGAGAATTCCAATTTTGTTGTCTTGAAGTGGGAGATGTGGGGTTGGAATTTCGCCAGCATTAGAATAATGTTGATGCAGGTCATGGACCTTAATTGGCCATTGTGGATGTGGGGCCATGTCATGTTTTTGAGCAGCGGGGCATGTTGCAGCAGCACATCCATTAACCTGAGGGTGGCCTTTAGAACGCATAGTTCTATGTGACCCTGGGGGGCGTGAGGTGAGGAAGGCCACCAATCCGTTGGTGTGTTTGGCCAACAGTTCATGTCGCTGACTATGAAGGAGTCTGTGGGTAGCAGGAGGGATTTGACTGACGATAAAAATTCCTGACGCTCATGTGCACCATTTGGGGCATAGATGTTGATGATTGCATGTGCTACGTCAGCCCACGAGAAGGTGACAACAAGCACTCAGCCATTTAGGAATGTTTCTGAGATAAAAATTTTAAAAAATTATTTTTCTGAATCAGCACCCCACAGTGCATCAACCAAAAGGATAGGGATGGGAGGAGCATTGTTTTCCAAGCTTCCTCGGAACCTCGTGGACAGTGGGACTCCTGGATGGCCAGGATATCCACAGGTAATTTGTGTTGTAAAAAACTCAGTTTCCTAGCCTGGGACAGGGAGGCTTTGAGTCCAGCGATATTCAACGTCCCTAGAGTGAAGGTTTCCTCCTTTGCACCTTAGGTGTGAGGGGGTGGGCCCCCGGGCCCACCAGCCTCTTCTAGGTCCCCACGAGCTTTCACAGCAGCGTGGGTGTTAGCAGCAAGGCTATCGGAGTTTTTGTTGATTTTTACGGTAAGAGTCGCGTTGGCTTTGGCCTTCACTTTTTGTTTTCCCGACGTCGGACAAATTTTTTGCGGTGCAGATGAGTTTGGTGCACCGTGGAGTGGGTCAAAAAAAATTTTCAGTTGGGATAGGTCCCAATTCAGTTTCAACTGGAGCTTGGGTGCAACAGTTGGGTGAGATCGAATCTCCATCAGATCCTCAGATTGAGTGGCCCTCTCAGCATGGGCTTCCCAATCTGATTGGATGATGGATTCCCAAGTTGCTTCCACCACGAAGGTCTCCATGTCCTCCTAGCTTTGTGAGTGTGGGATAGCAGTGGTGGCCTTGGCCACTTCCTTGGCCGCGGCTCTATGGGCCTGCTTAGCCTTCTTCCACTCCTGCGGGGAGATAGGCTTTACCAATAGGTAGCAGCCTTGTGCTCCCCATGGGAAAGCCTCCTTGGTGCTTGCGGTTGGTTCATAGTGCATCTCTCCGCTGGCCATGGCCGCCGAGGGGTGCTCTTGGAATGTGACGCCCTCCTTGATGGGGCATGCATGCGCCTTATGTCCGAACGCGTCACAGTGGGTGCAAATGGGGGGCGCGCTGTCCACAGTCACCCAGAACGGGTGGGTAGTATGCCCTGCAATATCAATAAAAGTGGAGTGTGGGATCTGGGTTAGGTCCTTCGCGATCTCCTCAGTTGGGATCAGAACTGCAATGACTTTGCCAGTGCACAGGTGTGGCATCAGCGTGAAGCATTGCATTTTGAAAGATTGTATTTCGCCATATATGGCGAGACCATCTTTCAGGTGTTGTTCCAAAATGTCACGTTTTACTGTAGTAGGCAAAAAGTCAAATGTGAGGAAAATTTGGTTTGATTTTGTCCATCTGGTGCATTTGGTTTCAATGACCCATTGCCCTTTGGGGAGGTCGACCACTATGCACACCACTGCAGCCTCGTCTGCTGCTTTTTTGCTTTCAAAACCTAGGTCCAGCCAACCACATGACTTGGAGTGAGGTGCAATGTACACCGCGGTCAGGAAAACTTTGTGTACATCTTCACAAAATTTTTCCCATAAGGCCGTTTTTTGGATGTCCAGATACACACGGACTCTGAATTCCACCAATGAAAGTGGCTGGGAGTGTGTCGTGTTGATGTACTGGTTGTATCATGCTTGCCACACAAGTAGACCGGGGAAATTGTGACCGCCAGTTTTTTAAGATTTTTGTCTATTCCACCAGATTCTCCGGGGCGTTTTTGAACGTTGGAGGCCGCGGGCCTTCCACCTGCTCCTCTTACCTTGTTTGCCCAACTGCTCCCTGACATGGGCGCAGACTAATCTCTCTGTGAGATTATCAAACTAGATTCAGTCTTGAATTGAATAGGTTGTAATAGTGATTGCAATGAGAAAGAAAAGTCGGGGATTCTAATTATACTTCTGAGTTAAAGCAGTAAACAGATTCAGCTTAGCTTTTAATCAATTTCCTGTAGATAGTCTAAAATACTTATATTTAAAAAAATTTTCTTAATCTTCTTAAAAATTGATTGTAACAAGAGTGATAAGGAAGCCTGCCAACCATATAGAAATTGGAATGGTGAGTTTCCAGTGGCAAAAGAAAATGTTATAGGTGAATAGAGATGGTCTGATATAAAGGGTCCATCAAGATTGGAAGCAGCAGAAAACTTAATATAATTATTCTAAAGTTCCATTGACTCTCTCATCAGTCCCGTTAATCTCAGGTTATATAAGCATTTAGAATTCTCTAAACTCCATGAGTTCATTTAGATCAATGATTTTTCATGAGATGAAAATGGTAGCGTTTTTCTTTGTATTAACTAAAGACACCTGTGAATCTAGATACTGTGTTACATGATACATGTAGCAGTAGTGTTTGCTTCAATTTCACAATAGAGTATAGCCTTGACTCACTAATCAAGCTGTCATTGACTATGGTATTTTATATGTGATTTAAGTTACTGACATCCAAGGTTCTTATAACATAAATTGAAAATGTATGCCAAACCCAATTAGTTTTAACTAGCTTATAGGTGGTAAAGCTTGAAGAGATGTTGCAATTGAAATACTTGACACCTCATACAAATTTTAAAACAAACCTCGTGTAATTGCAGTGATGACTCTTTTGGATTTTCTTCATAGTTTATCCAGTCCATAATACTCAACAATCTAATTGGTCTGCATCACAATCATTCGTCATTCAGACAGGACTGGGTACAAATATCTTCAACCTCCAGTCTCAAATTTGTAGTGTATGACATTCCTGGTTTCTGAGTTTTTGATAGTCAGTCCATGGTGCTCCTAATGTTAAGCTACACATTGTTTCACTTTTAAGGTTCTCATTTCCTCAAAGGCTGGTCCTTGTAAGGGAACAAATCATAAAGTAATATAAAATCTGGAAAGTCAATTGACGCTCTGATGAGAAGATCCCAATCAGTGTACTACTTTGAAGCTATAAGCTTGAAGCTTCAGTACCCTTCTAGCTAATCGTCCTTCTAGTTATCTATAGTAATGTGTTGAAATCGATGTGGGAACGTCATGTTTCAAGTGTGCAGGTCGTAAACATACAAAATACCAAAGGTATTGTTTGATGATAATAACCCTGACAAAAACACAGAATACCAAAGTAATGGCAATAGGTTTTTATTAGTAAATTGGGGAGAATACTGTAGTATATAATGCTGATAATGGCGCAGAGGCTTGATAAAGTAAGCTCAAGAGGTGGCTTGATTTAGTTACCTATGAAAAGATCCTTTTTACAGGTGGCAACTTCACTTAGATATGCCCTTTTTTACTAGAGTTATTATTGGAGAACTTCATAATTACAAAGCAACACATATAGATGCTTAAAGGCGTAATATCTAAATTAGGCCAGGAAAGTGAGTGACTAGGTTTTGAGGCATTTTCATAATCAGAGAAATATACTGATTGTAATTAATTTTTTAGTAGATGACCAAATAGATATAGGGACCCTAATGATGATTATACTTATGAAAGCTCAGGCAAAACTAGGATACAACAATTAAAAATAATATAAGCAATTTAAAATCAAGACCACAGGCTTAGGTGATCATTAAATTATGGGAATTAAAGATGTGCTGGCAGGAATTATTCAACCTGCCATCATAATTCTTATAGAAAAAGACCCAGTATATTTCCCAATAGTAATTCAATGCAACTTAACCACTACTTATAAATTCAGGGGCTGGGGGGAAAGATGATTACTGAAAACTGACTGAACCCTCTATCTAATTTTTATTTAAAGTACTAAACTGAGTAAAAATAAAATATATCAAAGATGGTTAATCAAACCAATCATAAAGTACAGCCACCACATCAAGACGTGATTGGTGATGACTCAGTACTTAGTCTCATTGTAAGCCTTGAGGAGCAACCTCTGTGGCTTAATCAAAAGAAATACACATTTCAAATTAAGAAGAGAAGAGCCAGCGGACGTCCCTCTAGTCACCATTGATGACTTAGCCCATGTGATAGATGAGAGGCGGATGTTAACGTACCCCTTGAAAATCAGGTCTCTCCCTATGCCAACCACTCATGAGTTGGTTCAGAGAATTTGGGGAGTTTTTTGGGAAGTGACAGTGGTCAGGGGCCATCTCCATCAGAGGGTTAGTAGTGATTTTCCCTGCTTGAGGTTTTTTCTTATAGTTCAATTTCCGCCAATAAGTTTAAATTGATATTTTTAAAAACCAATCAAATTGGTTAAAGAAAAAAACACCAGCCACCATTTTCCTCCATTACAGTAATCATGAGCCTGTCCCTAACATGTATGGACACAATAAATCTTCCCTGCTCAATTGGACTTCCTATATGTGGCCTGGCCATGGGCGCATCCAGTCGCCCACTAGAAGAAGAGTCACTGATCTTCCAAGAGAAATCATGCCAGGAGGGAAACTTGGTGACAATATTTGAGCCTTTGAAGGATGGCCAGGTATATTAATCTGGAATCATGAAAAGTCAGATTTTTTGGTCCACCATAGCTGAATTGTGAATTAATCTTGACAATAAATCAAATTGTTCCCGTTCCTTATGTTTTTGAGTACATAAGGCAGCGGACCCTTACAGGTTCTGCTGTCACTCCATTTTTCCTTTGCCATTTCTAGTTTAGGTAAAATTCTTAATAATCTAAAATTTAATTTTGAGTTTAAGAATTCTGCCAGACATTTACTGACTTATTTTTTAATTTTGGAAGTTTCTTGGCTAGTATTAAAAGTTGTCTTATTTCTTTTGAATCACAATATGGATGGATGTACTGGATGTATTCTGGCTGGTGTTTTGTAAGGTAACTCAGCCTGAGTGCTGGAACAGTCTTTTTATTATCTTCACGCTCCATGAAACTCATTAAGGTAAACACAAAAATATTTAAGCAATTTTAAAGCTAAACAATCGTATTTCTCAACATTTAGTTTCTCTCCTGCTTAGTGAGGGTGTGGCTGCAAAAAAGTACTGGATGTTCCTCCCCATGTTTGTCAAATTAGGATAACATGGCGCCAATGGCATTCACGGAGGCATATTATTGACCAATAAATTGGCGGTCAAACTAGGGATAATAACACTATGCCTGGATTAAAGTTAACTTAAATTATTAAAAAGAGCCATCACACTTTGAAGACCATTAGAAGGATACCCATATTTAATAAAATGGTTCAAGGATAATCTAATTGTGTGAATTTGATTGAACAAATGGTAGTAAACCCCATTCCTAAAAACACATATAAGTCCCGTTTGTTTTCAGTACTTCTAATGCGGTTCTTGGACTCAAAATAATGGGGTTGGAGTCGTATCCCATGAATATCACAATGTGACACAAGTACCATTTTCGTTTTAAAATTGACGCTTGTTGGGTTTAATCTTCAAATTATCTTTGAATATCCATTTGAATACTTCCTCTAAGTGTGACAAATGTTGAGATAAGGAGTACATAAACACGTTGTTGTCAAGATATACCAAGACGTAGCTACATTTTAGAGATTCTAAGATGGTGTCCATGGCTTCAAAAGGTGGCAGGCACGTTTCACAGGCACCAAGGCATGCTGTTGGATTTTAAGATTTTTTTGCTCGCTGGTGCTAATTAGGCTTAAACTCCAACAAATGGGGGGATCAAACTACCAATAATTATAAAAACTAATAACCACTAAAACTAGAAAGTTGTGTTTTTATACTTTTATTATGGCCTTGAGGGATAAGAAACTAACCCCTTAATATCCGACTGTTTAGTATTTAAACTGTGCTTGAGGTTGGAAAAGAATTCAATAGTAAGTTCAGAACGGCTTAGTAAGGTCCAAATAAGGAAATATGTAATTTTAGTCTATTCTAGCTTGGAAAAGTCACTTCACTTTGGCTGAACAATGGAAGGGGAGTTAATTTTTGACAAGATGTACCTGTGGGGTAATAATTTAATAATTATCGCCAAACCCAATTAGCTAAAATTATTGCACCTTGAAGGACCTCTGCCAATCCTATAAAAAGTGGTAGTCCCCAATTAGGTGTTTGAAGGGAATTGGACATGGCTGGGGGAGAAACCTCCAATGAACTTTTTGGGTTCCCTCATGTGGCTGGGGCAATTCAACTGCCTGACTTCGTGCTAATTGCCCATTTAGTATTCATAATAGTGTTACCCCAAATTGAGGGCTTCTACCAAGAATTGGCCAAGATCTTTTGGCTTATAAAATCGTTTTTAATATTTAAATCAATATTATCAGTATTGAAGACTTGTAAATGTCCAAAATTTCCCTTTTTCAGATGGTTTTGACCCAAAACATTCTTATCTTGAAGCCAGGAGGGCAAATGCTTGACACATGCACTTTAGTATTTAACTTCTTTTTTTAGTACTAGATGGTCTTAACCTAAGGGGGGATTCATCGATGTTTATTGAATTACGCCTGGGCTCCTAAGAGCCTGAGGTGAGGGAAGGGGAGGGAGGAGGCATCAAGAAAGGGAGGGGGTTTGCGCGCCAGAGCCGTGCTGCAGTGACAACTGAGCGGGGGAGGGTTGGCGACATAGTGCAGACCTTCAGGGCCATCTCAAAGTGTACCTGAAAGTGGGTGATCATGTGTGGAATGGTCCACACCTGCTGGTCAAAGGCAGCACGAAGGAAGGAGTTATGGATGGTCCAGATGGCTGTGGCATAGGTGAGGACACGGAGGGGTCAGTGGCAACCAGGCAATGTCTGCTCAAACATGAGGTCTTGCACAGGGTGTCCAGACCAGGGCTGAGCATGGAGGAGCGCGCGGTCCTTTGGCCAAAATGCGGCGACACCTGGACAGGTGAAAAAACGATGGAGGTGGGAGTCAATAGGCTCCACACAGCGGGGGCAGCTTTGGTGCTGGAAGGTAGGGCCAGTCTGGTCCCCTGTCCTGTATAAACAGTGGAGCACCCTCCATAAGGTGTTGGACACCTTGCTGACAGGATGGGGTGATAGACGTCCTTCCACAATTCCTTAAGGTCAAATCTCACGGAGGGAGGGAGGAGCTCAAGGAGCCTTAGGTGGATGTGAGGACGATCTCGGGGTTGAGGCGAGTTGTGACAACTTGTCCATTGTGCACAATTGCATGGCGACGGGGGCTGAGGCCAGGGCCTTCCCTTCTGTATGGGAAGGCATGGTGGATCCGCGCGCCTACTCGTTTCAGGGCAAGGAGAGCCTGGTTCCAGTAGGGGGATGAGGATGGTTTCAGGCGATGGCCTGGGTGGTTTGTGAGCCACTCCCCTAATGAGGTCAGAGATGCTCTAGGAAGACCCAGAGCTGCTGACACTGACTGGCGGAGGGCGGGCGCCCATTGGGGCATGGGGGTCGCGTCCCAGCAGACAATCGGCCATAGGAACTTCAGGAAGATTGTGGTGGCGTGGGATCGCGTGTCCAGAAGCCCTAGACCCCCTTCCTTGCAGGGTCGGGCAATGGTTGAGAGGGCCATTGGTGGATGGTTTGAGCCCCAGATCCAACAGCGGAGGAGTACATTGAGCCGCGTATAAAAGGCATCTGTGAATGGGCAGACGTGCGCTAGGAACCAGACTTTGGAGAGGAGGAACACATTGGCCATCAGAGCTCGACCCTAGGGGGAGATGTGCCACCAGTTCCAGCTGGCAATCCTGGAGTTAACTGCTGCGAGGAGCAAGTCCTCATTGTCTTTTAGCGCAACTCCTTGTTGGTTGGTGAGAACGCCCAAGTGACGGAAGGTACCGCGCACAGGTTCAATACCAAATGGTGGGGGGAAGGTGGGGGAGCCGACCTGTAAACTGTTGTCTTGGAGGTGTTGACCATGGCGTTGGACGCCTTGGTGTACCTCTCAATGGTCACAGCAGTGAGGGCAACATCCCCAGGGCAGCCAAATGCAATGGCAGTGTCATCTGCAAATGCCATGGTGCGTGTGGGGGCTTTACCTGGGACCAGAATCCCTGTTAGCTTGTCCTGTAAGGAGGCCAAGGGGGGTTCAAGGGCGATGTTAAAAAGGATAGGGCTCAGGGGGTCCCCTTGCCGGAGACCTTGTCCAACTGGTACTTCCACTGTAAAACCCATTGGCGCCAGGACTCTGGTGTGGAGCTGGTCATAGAGCGCTGATATCCAGCGCCTAGCTGCGGGGAGATGGAAGCGGGCCAGGGAAGCATCATTATACTTCCAGGCTACCCGATCATATGCTTTCTCCATATCCAGGAGAGCCACAAAGCCATTCACCTTACAAGAGTTAGCAGTCAAAGTCACGTGAAGGTCATTATAGTTGTCCCATAACGACCTCCCCGGAATAAAACCGTGCTGGGATGGGAGAGGCGAGGTGACACCCATTTGGTGATGCGGTTGTCCAGAAGCTTCGTGAAGAGCTTGTGTTCTGTGTTGATCAACGCTATGGGGCGCCAGTTCGCCAGGTTCTCACGGTCTGACTTCTTGTGAATGAGGGTCGTGATTGAGCCTCTGGAGTCGGGAGGACCTCGCCATTCAACAAGAGTGCAGCGAAGAGGTCGCGGAGGGTTCTGGCTATCACCGCAGGTTCCAGAAGGTACACCTCGAAGGGTATTCCGTCTGGGCCTGGGGCTTTAAGCTGTGGGGATTTCAGAAGGGTTTCCATCACCTCCTGGATGGAAATAGGCGCCAGTAGAGCCTTATCAGCCCATGGGTCAATGGGCGGCTCTGGAGCCCGCCACAGGAAGTCTTGGATTTCTGATGGGTCCACCTGGGTGGCATGGAAGAGGCTGGAGTAGAAGCGGTGTAGTTCCTGCGTGATTTCCTCCTTATCCGAAGTGGTTGTAGTGCCAATCTTCAGTGCAGTAATATCCTGCGCTGTTGACTGGGCTTTCTGTTTCTGAAAGAAGAAGCGGGTGGGGCGTTCCCATTGAGCATAGTTACGAGATGTTGTAAAGTTTGCTGCCCGTTCTTCCTGCAGTGTGAGCTCCAAGCGGAGTGGTTCCTGCGCCGCTTCCCAGCCTTCCAGCCATCTGGGAGAGGGCGAAGGCTGGCAGTTTCGCTCCAGATGTCGGATTCTGGCTTCCGCCCTTTTGACTCTGGCGCGAGCTTCAGTCATCTGGGCTTTGGCACAGTTGTAAGCAACGCGGGTGATGCCCTCCTTGGTCACCGCCCATCTAGCCTTATGGTCAAGCAGGTGGGGTGGGGGGAGGTAGAGTCTCCTGGATGGTCATAGACAGCTTCTCCTTAGTGAAGGGGTTGTTGAGAAGAGCTGGGGCAACTCTAGGCCAGAACCTACGCGACGGTCTAAGTGTGGTGGTGAGGACAACGGTGAGTGACCTGTGATCACTCAGATGGTTGTCACGAGAGATGGGAGAGGAGACGCGGCCAATTGGCAGGGGGCCAATCAGTTCCATATCTATGCGTGACGCTGACTGGAAAGCTCCTCCATCATACCGGATCCTAGTCATGCAACCTAGGCCAGACGCGGAGGGTGGAAGCGCATCTATAAAGCCACTCAGGCGAAGGAAATCCTGGAGGCGACTTGATCCAGGGTGTTCCTTTGCTGCAGGGGGGTAAGAGTCACGGACGCGACTTATGGTTGTGTTGAAATCTCCTAAGAGTACTGTATTCCGTGGGAGATTGAGTTGGACGAGCTCTTCCAAGAGCCGATTTTGCTCCTGACCTGCATTAGGCAGGTAGATGCTTGCAGCGAAGAAAGAGAAGTCAAGAGTGGTGAGTTTGGCCAGTATGAGGCGGCCACCTAGATATTGTGAAAAAGAATGGGTTTTAACCTGGGAATTCAAAACAATAAGGGCGGCATGGTTTGTCCAGAAGGAGTTGTCTCCAAACTGTTCATTCCATGCAGATTGTTCGTGGGGGAGGATATGGGGCTCCTGGACAGCAGCGATGTCAATTTGTGCTGATCTGAAGTTGCGGAGGAGGCGGGCTCTCTGCTTAAAGTCCTGCAACCCATTTGCGTTGATGGATTGCAGGGCCAGGGTGCTGCCATGGGGACTCATAGCTGTTCCCCTCCATGTCCTGGGGGTTGCCAGCGCTTAAACCTGCTGTGAGGCGGCTAGTTTTGAGTCCTTTAGCTTGACTACTAGCTGCAATCCGTGAGGAGCGTCGAGGGTTCTGAGGGAAAGGAGAGGGCGGGGGGCGGAGGACCCAGTAAGCCAGCCTAGGATGCTGCTCCCGCTCCGTTGCAAGGGAAGGACCTGAGAATGCTCAATGGTGACCTCCGCGGTGTCCCCATTTGATGAGTCTGAGTCCATATTCACTTCCTCCAACACTGAAAAGGATCCGCGCGAAATGGACTGTGGGGTTGGGGTAGGACTCTTTGAGGTGGCACTTCTATCGCAGGCCGCGGGTTGCCAGTCCATGCTGGTGGGCATAGCTCCATTGGGAGCTAAGGGTTGATGCGATAAATCGCTGGTGGAGGTTGGTGGGGGTGCCACAGAGCCCTGAGTGGGAGTGGCTGACGAGGGGCACCCTGTGGGAGATGCCTTTGCGCTTGGTGAGAGAGGGAGTTGACTCTGGGAGATTGGAGGGGGTGCCCACTGGAAGGGGGCATGAGCGCGAAGGTATCCCATACCAATAGTGGGGTTAGCTGTTTCAACTGCTAGGCGTAAGGCCTCAGGGGACAGGTCTTGAATGGGAACCCATTGTGTGGGTTGTGGAATTGCTGCTGCGGCCACGTTGGATCATTTTTGGCCTGGTTTAGGCCCCTGGGTGGTGGCTAAGAGGGCTTGCTTTCAAGCTGTGCAGCCACTATACAAGTGTCCAAGGGCGTTACACCATGAACATTGGGGGCGCGCCTGATCATGGTCGACAAAAAAGATCTCAGGGCATGCCCCAACTACCTCCACACGAGGAATAACCTCAATGTTGCGGGATACAGTGGGGGAGGGGATGAACGACGCCCTAGCAGTGCGAGCTCTTTGAGTGGGAGCATAGTAAGAGGGGACGCTAAAGTCCACTGAAAGAACAGACCCAAACTCCATTAAACCATGATGGAGCGCCAGATTTAAGAGACTCAGGATCAACAGTCGTTGGTAGGTTGGAAAAAGTAACCCATGAAATTTTCTCCAGGTGAGAGCGTGTGCGGGAGATGCGAAGAGATCCATGCGGAATAATGACCTGGAGGGTGGCAGCATGGTCAGCAAGGGCAGATTCAGTGAAGACCACATTGATGTAGTGGCCCTCCACTAATTAATGGATGGTGGTGTTAATTGGGAATGCCTCCGCAATCACTGCAAAGTATTAGAAGTAATCCTCCATATAGAATTCAACAGGGTTATGCCCATAATAAAGGCGAATTGTGTGGGAGAGGGTTGAGCGAGGTAGAGCTTTTTGCTCTCTAGTTTCAGCCCATTTCTTCTTAACATCAGCAATAAACGCCACTTCACGGGGATCAGCTTTTGGTAGCGTTGGTGCCAGAGGTTTTTGCCACGCCCCAGTGGCTCCTTTGGTACATTTGTGTTTGCTTTGGGCTGCAATTGCGGGTTGAGTGTGAGCTGGTGGTTTGGACAAGTTTGCGGAGTTCCCTTGTTGCTGGAATGTTACAGCAGTTGCTGGCGTCATATTAAATTAAGGGGCGGATTGTTGGGCCTCGCTAAATTGGGGAGGCCCGTCCAGATTGAATTAACTCCAGCCAATTGGGAGGAGGGCGATGTTTCGTCACCATCCCAATCTATTTGGGTAAATTCAGCCCGAGTATTTGCTGTAATTTCGTGGGCAAAACTCACTGGCTGATTGGTGAATTGGTCATTTTCAGCATATGGAGATAAAGTGCCAACTTGAGAAGTGCCAATTACGGGGTTTAAATGGGATGGGTGAGATTGGAACTGATGTGAAGTTCCAAAATCCGAACCATTTGAATCCTCATTGAGAAGAGTAGATTGTCCCAATTTGGTGCTTAGTGAACCAGAATGTGCGGCTAATCCAACCTTACATCTGAGGGTTTGGGGGCCAGGTAGCTGGGTATCGCCCCTCATGGAGGGAGCCAGAAACATGGCGTCAGCAATAATAGATGGGGCTGAATTAGCTGACACAATGAGGGAGGTGAATGCCTGGATGGGCTGAGTTGCATTCAACTGAGCAGACGCCATTAAAACAGCGTGGGTGATGGCCTCCTTGGTTGGAGGGGGCCCAGCGGGTTGGTGGGAGGCAGTGCACACAGAGCTGTTAGGCGTGCAGGTTGCAGAAGTGCGATCAGACGAACTGGCGCTAGTTGAAGTAGCTCCAGGTTGGGGGGTGGTGCCTGCTTTCATGGCCGCTGCTTGAGAGCGGGTGATTCTGGTTGACCCTGAGGTGGGTAACCGAGGGTTGCTTCGTTTGGGGGTGGTGCTGGCTTGTTTGGCAGAGCCTGCGGGTTCTTTTGCGGGGTTTCCCGCCATATTTGCTAATAGTTTTCGTAAATCTCTTTAGTGGAGCTAAATTTCAGGCTGAATTGAGTTTCAAAAAGTGATGCTTGGCAGAAAGAGAAGATAGCTTAGTATTTAACTACTGAGATGTGATTATTGCGCATTTATACTATTCATCCTTAGGTAAATCTAACTGCCAAAAACCACTGATAAGCTTTAAGGCGCTAAAAACTTGACTTCTCATATTTAATTGAGGGCATTGTCTATCTGCAATGAAATTATTAATTTCTTTAGTGATTTTATTTAGTCATTATTAATCAAAGCTACTTGGTCTGAGTCATACTTTACTTAATAATAAATATAGAGATGGCCCAAGGAATACAAGATGGCACAATCATTACTTGCTGCAATAGTTGATTGATTTTTTATGTAAAACATCATTGTTGCTCAGATAGCCTTATAAGCTGTGAGCGTATTGGCCTGGAATCCTCAGTGTAATGCGGAATAAATTTCCTACAATAACCCTGGACCATAATTGCTGGTAGCAAATATATGAAAGTATCTCTGTAATAAACAATGTTTGATTTTTTCCACTGATTAACATCAATTGATCTCGCAAATTAAGTGCATATGCTTTTTAGTGGCATCAGGTAGGGCAAACTCTGATAGTATCCCTAATTCTTTTATCTAATAAACCTCTAGTGAAGTACTATATGGACTTAGTCAATTTTATTCCTTTTTCATGATAGTCTATCAAATTGTTTTAGTTATCCAAGAGGATAAAAGCCTCCTTATGACCATGGTGTTTAGCTTAAGAGCTGCATTAGGCTTAATCTTCAGTTTTTCACATGAAGAGTAGACTTCTCCTGACCATCTAGTACTAAAAAAAGAGTAGACTTCTACTAGCAGTTCATACAGCAGATCCAAAGACAGTCCATTATTTAAAACCCACTGTCACAGGAAGAAGCTCACAACTTGTAGATGTTCAAAAGTGGATTCCCTGTATTCATAAATGGTGTGGGAGGGGACTGACTAGATAACAAAACTGATTAGCAAATGAAAATTACTTCATTGCTGTAAGTAATAATTAACTAAAAAGTATCACGGTAATTAAGAGTGAAATTTTATTTTCAAGGATACTGTAAAGTCAGCAATTGACTATTAATATTGAAGATGCCTTTTTATTAATTGAGAACTGCTTTTGTATATAAGAAAACTGAAACTAATTAAAAATAGATAGTTGCTAAGGGAGATACTATATTGGGAGAGCTGACTTTTAGGAGCCAAAACCTTACTGCAAAGCATTTAAGCTCTTTTATTAATGGTACTGCCTGGACCAGCCATTCAATACAGTAGAAGATGGGCCATATTGGGTGCGTTTTAACTTCTTTAAAAATACATATTATTATATTGACTGGGGAGCTGCAATTGACTATTGTTTGGAATCAGTTTACTTACAAAAATATTACTATAAATGCAATCATATAAGTAGTCTAAATCTAAATCTAGCCTAAGAACGGCAGTGGTATCTACTTGATCAATCATAGTATAAATCTTCTCCCTGACGTCCAGAAAATGATTGTCTAAAGTTCTAAGAGGAAGAGTCACATTATCTTCTTTTAAAGTGACAAGTCGTCCATCTCATATGAACCCCCAAACTGCGCATTTTTTAAAAGTTTTGTAGTGTAAAGCTTGAGAAATTTCATGACTTTCCTTATTGAGCTCAGCGCATTGGCTTTGGGTTGCCTTTGGTACTTAATTAGGGTTATATTTACTCTGGTAAAAAATAGATAGATAACTGTTTAGCGATTGAGTATCCCTTTTTATTTTAGTTTTATATTTGGTCCTCATTGTCCAAAGGCGAGGCAACATGTTTATATTGGTCCATTTTTTGGGCATCTGGTGACATGGTGGCCTTTGGAATTACAGATCTAACAGTACAGTTTGGAAGCTTCTCGCAAAGGTCCTGCGCTTCTAGTTTCAGGTAACATGCTCCTACTATGTTTTTAGTATCACCTGGCCGTTGATTAAAGCAGTTGTCATGGGTCTCTACATTAGGTTAATAAAAAGTAATTTCATTTCATTTCTAGTTTCTGATTATTGCTGGGTAATTATCCTTATAGAAAACCGGCAATAGATATTGGTGAAGATTGGGTAGCCCATAGTAGCTCTTGAACAGCAATTTTCACATCAAATCAGCCATTGCTTTTCTTCCAACAAGAACTTATTCTTGTGGTAAACTTTTTGACAAATTCAGTGATGGTCTCATTCTTCCAAAATTTAATAGTCAGTAATTCAGACTTGTTATTGTCCATCTTCTCAGGACTGAAAATTATTAACATGGCGTTATTAACGTATTTAAAGCTCCAATTGTTCTTAGGAAGGTAAGGCATGATCAAGTCACAGATTAGATCATCCAATTTTATCATTGAGGTCGTCTTAAACAAATCTTCAACATTATTTAAAATAATCTTTTGATCTTTAGGAAATACCAAACATTTCTGTGTCAATTGACTGGAAAAGAATGATGTGGTTTAAACGCTAAAATGGTTAAAATGCCATTCCTGGGCAGCAGTACAAAAGACTATTTGGGAAAGAACTAAGATGAGGCCCTAATTTTTAGGATCATTGGAGTGACGTTAACTTATTCTGGTATTCCTAAAAAGTGAGGTAAGGCTTGCAGTGTGACTGGCATGTGTATTGGGGTCAGTTTGTTAAAACAAAATTAATACTATCTCCAATAATTATCTTTGAATAACTCATATATGTCCTGAGCTATACCCTTGGGTCACACCAATAACAAATTTCATTCAAATCAGCTTCAATTCTCCTTTTTTATATAAATAATTTCTCCCCTTATTGTTTTTATTACTGTTTAGACTATTTTAACAAAGCAATTCCAGACCTCAATTGCGGTGTACTGAAGTTTTTAGCTCTGTTTTTCAGGCCTCTAGTCTTTGTTGAGATCCCCAAGATCTTGCGGGATATGATAAAGATCATTGTTGGCATTCAAACATCTCCTAAATCATAATGTAAATTGATGCAGGTATCCCTAAATAACTTTGTATCTTAATGCATGGAGACTTGTTGCTGTAGAAAAAAATATTTTTTTCCTTGTAGGGAACTATTAGCTTCTGAGGTAATGTCAATGTGTTGTGTGCTGCATTTTTCATCTCATGCTGGGTGTAATGTCTTAGTTCTTCTAAGAATTTAGCTTAATACACCTAGCTTGTGCAGTAGCAGAAGAGTTTTGGGCCTCTAATCAGAATGGGTTAACTTCTTTATCCCATTCAAAGTTATCTCCTGTTTAAAAATGACTTTCCAGATTTTTTTAATTACGTTATGGTTCAGCTGGCTGATTATTTTATCCAGTCATTAAGAAAAATTCTAGCTAAAATCACGGTTAAAATTCACTGCTTATCATACACCTTACATACTGTTCTTTGTTGTCTATGTAGGGATCTCTGGTGTAGTTTTCAGCAGATGAATACTAAAAACAAGTAATAGTTTCTCCTTAAAGGCCATAGATCTTTATATATTTTAAGACCACTGTGCCCTGACAAGGTCTAATTTGCTGTTTATTATATGACAATTTTATAATAATTAAATCTTACAATATCTAGTATGTAAACTCTACTCTAGTAATGACTTAAAGTTCTTGATAAAAATGGGTAAAATGTGATACTATATAAGGACAATCATGAGAAATGTTTTTGGTTATATCATAGTCATAAAACAGTGTAGTTTGAATTCAAAAGCACAGTTGACAGGGAGTACAATGGGTACAATAAGTACAATAGGCATAGTGGTATCCATTTACAAAAAATAATTTAAAAAGTAAAAAAAGCTGGATAAAATTTCTAGAATGGCTGAGGGTTAAAAGGTGATTTGAATATAAACACAGTCTTATGACATAGACGTTAGCGTTTATTCTAATTATGCCTAAAACAACTTAATGAGCAAAGAGTTAGTTGTCTTAAGTTGAGTCAGCATTTTTAGACAATAATAGTCCACATTTGACTTGACTTAACTAACTCTTTATATGAATTTATGAGGTTTGACTATTGTAGAGGGTCCTAAGAAGCTTTTAAATAAACCTGTAGATAGTATCACATTGGATAAAAGTTTAATAATATAAGCGTCAAAGGATAAACGCATTAAGATTACATATGGTCCTTTTCAAAGAATTAAAGCTTATGTGTTCTCACAAATATGTATGTATCACATTATGATACCTATCTCCTTCCTTAAAATTGTGTAAGGTTCCTCAATGCATATAATCCTAGGCTTTCTAATTTATCTTTCAAGCCAAGGAAGCCTCATAAGCTTCTTTAATAACTTAATTAATGCCCTGACCAATCTTTTAAAAATTCTTTAAGTCAGTTCAGCATCCTCATGGTATACAATTGAGGCAATAAGGTGGGCAAGTCAGGTTTCCAACCATAGAGCTATTAGAGTAGTGAAGAATTCGTGGAACTAAAATAACCAATCCTTTGGGCAAATTTTGTGGCTCAACATCTAGGGTCACTAGGATGAGAAAGTGGCAGCAAACTTGCGAAGAATTTGCACTAAGTTTTATTGGCTCTATTGACAGTCTTGTTAGCGCTTTGGGGATGATAAGGAGCATCTAGGACCCTCACTGATCCTCATGGGATCATTTATATCAATGTTTATTCTAGAAAAGAATGGTAGATTTTGCTATTAAAAGAATCTGTGGACACCCATGCATTTGTATAGTGTGCTACATGATAAACTTATCAAAAGTAAATCTCTTCAATGCCAAAAAATGTTTTTAGAGTTGTCCCACTTAAGCAAGTGGTCAATAGCCACTATAATGTACTGGTGATTGAAGTTGGTTACAGGTAAGGGTCATTTGATATCAATTGAGATCGTATGCTAAGCCCAATTGGACTTAACTAATCAATATGTGATGGAGACCTTAAATAGCTGATGTGATTGACATATAAGACACTTTACTAAAAAGCTTGAATGTCAAATCATATGGCTCTCATTGGTAGCTCTATTGGATTTACTTAAGAGTTTTGTGTTTTTCACTATGACCAAAAACTAAATGAACTTGCATAAAAATCAATGACCAATTAGACGTGACTGGGTACAAGAATCTTTAATTATCACTTCTGATTTTGTATAACATAAAATAAAGAAATTCTATGTTCTTTAATAGTTGGTGCAAGGTAAGATTAAAGGTAGGCTATCATCATTGTGCTTACGGCCTTTATTTTTTTTAGTACTAGATGGTCCCAATGCTTACGGCCTTTATATTTTCAAAAGATTGGTCCACTTAAGGGGACAATTATTTACCAAAAGCAATCTGGAAGTTCCATTGACATTTTGATTTGTGAAGCTCAAGTAAAGCACTAATTTGTAGCCATAAGCCTGGAGATTTGATCATATCTAGCTACCCATTTTCTGGGCTCTTTAAGAATTCAAAGCCATCTTAAAGAGGCGTTATCAATGATACTTGGGACTTAGTGCCATGAGGCTAAAAACAGCATTTTTTGCAAGTTGAAATAATGACTATGTACTCTGATGATGTTACAGTATAGCTTCTCTACTAATTAGTGAAGAGCAGCTGCAAAAGGCTACTAGATGTTTTTCCCCGTGCTAACCACTTTGTAAAAGTGCCACTCAAATGGCCATCAAGGAAACATAGGATTGAATGATAAGCTATTAATCAAAATTAGGGCAGCATAGCACTGGTGCTAGGTTAAAGTTGATTTTAATTTTTTAAGGCGTCATTGCACACTATAAACCATTAAAAGGCCATCACTCTTCATAATAATGGAATAAGGCTCAGGTAGATGGGAAAATCCTTGTATGAACCAACAGTATTATCCTAACATTCTTGGGATCACCTGCGCATCCCATTTTTATCAAGTCCTTTCATCCAATTACCGACATCAAGCTTTTGGGGTTGGAAGCATATAATTCATCAACTAATTGACAAAGGTCCCCCACGTAAGCTTCAAAAAAAATTTGACACTTTCTGAATTATATTCTTTTAGTACTAGTGGTGCCCACCCAAAGAGAGGGTTACTCCTCACATCTTTATTTGCATTGTGCCAAAAGAAAAGGATTATTAGATTATACAATAATCCTAACATGGTGCCGTAGCGTTGGCCTAAGCAAACTTATTAGAAGGTGAAGAGAGGTTAGGGGATTCTCATCTGGTGCTGTTCTTTTCAGGTGGCAAGTAAAATGAACAAAAGGGGTTGGAGTATCTGCAGTTTGGGGCAGCAGAAAAAAGAGGTGAGGTTCACCTTGTCAATGAGGCCAGCGGTGTGCATCGCCTTGATGTATTAGGTGAGCTGGGGTTCAGCAAAGGTTATGAGTTCAGGCACATAGGTGAATGATCTGATGCCTTGGCGAATTTGGCTAGGTGGAGTCATAAAACGAGGATCTCGCCATATTGATGCAAGCGCAGCCAGCTGCGAATACAAGTTCTTCAATAATGTACTTGCTTTATCAGGGATAACTCTGTGGAATTTTGGTATGGGATTAACCTTACAAAGTGGCTTAATTGCCATATGGATGGCTTGGAAGAGGAGATAGTTGGTGGGGAAGTGGCTGCTTTGACAACATTTTAATAGATGTTTTATATAAACTGAAAATCCATTACTAGGATAAAGATGGTGGCGAGAATTTGAATGGGGGTTTGGGTAGAAAATTTTAACCAGTCAAAGTTTGTTTTAATTCTGTAGTCTCAGTCTTCATCATTAATCAATTAAAAGCCTCAAAAGAATTTGACATGGACAGCGCTGGATTAGAGACAGTAGTTGGTAAAATGGCAGATTCCTAATGGTTGCGCACAGTGGACCATGGCAAATCCGCTAGCACATAAGCCGCCATCTGCTCAGGAGTAGTTCTGATAGTTGCACCTTAGTGATTTAACTGGTGGGTTCAGCGCCCTCAGTGGATGAGGTTAGTGGGAAGATTCGATTTAATTTAAAATTTGGTCAAAACAGTGGTCTAGTTGACGCCAGAGAGAGAAATGGTGAAAGCAGCTTCAAATGAAACCACTGGGTATTGAGCTTTGATGGTCATTTTCAAAGAACAAGAGACAGATGGCACGTCTATTTTCAAAGCATGACCAGAAGAAATAATCAGGGGCATATCTGATCACAGTGTATGGGGAATTGTAAGGTGATTGTCCCAACAAAAGGGGAAGATTGTAACAACGGCGTGAGGCACATAGAGATGATTGGCACTATCAGGAACCAGAAAAAAGAAAGGTGTCAGCGCCGTAGGCTGACAAACCCACCATGAGTTCATGGTGTAAGCATATGGTGGAGAGGTAGGAGGGAATGTCAGCAAACTGTACCACCAGTGTGGCCTCACCTGGCAAGCAAGTTTGAATAGTCAGACTTGGAATAGTTTATTCTATAAAAAGGGCAGGTGTGCTGCTGCCATGGCATAGGCTTCACAATCTAGTCCAATATAAAAGTACCACTTAAAGGGGCGAAAATTTATAAATCCATATAGTTTTTAAACCACTGTGGCCAACTATATGATGGCTGCGCTTGTGAAGGGGAAGAGGTTCCCATAAACAACCCAAGTTCTGAAATGCAGGTTGCTCTATGGGAGCACTAGGGAGCTTTGGAGCACTACCTGGGAGTGTGAAAGATGGTGAGCTAGGTCTCAAGGCGGGATGTAGCAACTAAAAGTTTTTGTGGGGCTAGTTGGGCCAGAATGGGCACATTTTGGTGGCTGCTGATAAATGTCAAGAGGCGGTGCACCACCACCTCATGAGGGGGCTCCAGGAGTTGATCTAGTCAAAATGGGTCTGGAGCATCCCAGGCAAAAAAGCAGGGCAAGCATAAAAGATTTAAATTTTTTGAATTTGATTAATTAAGTGAATGAAGCAAGTGTTAGATGACATTTGCTGAGTTTAATTTTCTTCTGGAGCCTTGTAATATTTTATATATTTCCTATAAGTGGGATAGATGTCTAAAGTTGCACAAAAAGAAACTTAAATCATCAGGATTTAATTAGAAGCAGCTCAGTTTCAGATCTCCTAATATGGTGTTTATAACTCTATGAAACTTGGTGGGCGCGTTTCGAAGACCCTGATGAATGCATGTTGGCTGGTATAACTCCTGGAATGTGATAAATGTATAATTTTCTTGTTACTCTTTTTGCAGATAGGTCTTCCAAAAACCACTGATGAGATCCAAAGCAGTTTTAATAATTGACACCTCCTTGTTGATTGAGGGCCCAGGCTATCTTTGGTAAGGGGCATGAATATTACTTGTAACTTTATGTAGTCAACAATAATCACTCACTATAAAGTTGGAGCCATATTTTTCTTAACAATAAGTACAAAACTGGCCCAAAGAATGTGAAATGAAACGACCAGCACAGCTGTAGTATTTTGTTAAGCCCTTTTTTGTATGACTTCAACATTGCTTAACTGCTCCATATAGACTGTTAGCGTATTATTTAGGCATCCCCAGTGTCAATGTAGTGCAAGATCCCTTAAGAACACATTAAATCATTTTTTCTAGCTGCAGATGTTTACAAGTAATTCTATTAATAGAGACAAGACTTGATCATTTTGTTTTTTGATAAGCTCTTTATTTATTCTCGTGAAACAAGTACACATGTGTTTGGATTGACATCAGGAAGCAGAAATCTGATATGTTTCCAATTTATTATCAAAAGGATTTCATCTCTGGGCACTAAGTGGACAAAGCGGCTTTCTGTTCTTTCTCTACAATAACCTTCTGAGGGGTTAGTTAGCTAGTAGAACGCAGATATCCTTTTTTTCTATTGATGACTGAACAAGGACCACGTGAGGCTTGATCTGCAATCTTTGCATGGAGAGTAGGCTTATCTAGTGATCTCCCTGGCTGATCCAGATATAGTCTGGTGTCTACAGCCCTGTTTTTCCTAGAAAGTATCATACAACTTGTGGATGCTTATAGAGAGAAACCTTAAATTGTGAAGATGGTGGAAGGGGTGGACCAATTGCAATGACCAACTTGCCTATAGCAAATTGAACTTACACCAACAATGTAAAAGAATACTTTGTATCATTGTTATTAGTAAGAGGAACCTTACTTCAATAGAGTAATGTTAAGGCAACAACTGACTAAGGGCCTTGAAGATTTCTTTATCTTGATAACTTCTCCATAATACTTGAGTAAATGGTTATATCTATTATATTGATAGTTGCTACTGGGAAACTCTATAAATTGAAAGCTGTTTTGTTGAGAGCCAAACCATTTGATAAATCATTGTGGCCCCTTCACTAATGGTGCTTTTGAACCATCTAGTCCATATTGTTGACAAAGGGCCATGTTGGATTTAATCTTTAACTTCTTTACAAAAATGAATCAGTATTACATTGGCTGGGGCTCTTAATTGATTATTGCCCAAAACTCATATTTTATTTAAAAGTATACTAGATAAGTTTAATTAGAGAAACAGTTTGAATTCTCATTAAATGTAAGAACACTGGAGGCATCACCTTGATCAAATTTGTCTAAATATTCTTGATGACTTCCAAAATTTGTGTGTTAAATGCCTCAAGGTCAAAGCACTATAACTTCTATCAGAGGATGTAAAACGTTTGACTCACTTTATAAGGCTTTAAACTAAGGGCAAGAATCCAGGTGGTGTCTATACCCCTTTTCATATAGAAAAAGCCAATTTTTTATTAGAAAATTCCTATACTTGCTTCCTCTCTAAACCCTTTTGTCTAGCACTTAGTATATTAGAATATACTAAGCTTTGTGCATAGAAATCAATTAACTCTACCAAAATTTAGAAGTACCCCAGGTAAGTCCAATACCGCCATTCATTTCCCAAAAAATTTGAAAATTCCAAAACTTTGACGCTGTTTCAACGTCACATATACAAAAAAGTGCTTTTGCTGACATATTATGACTTTTAACCCCAATTTTAAACTTCCTTTTATTTACCCAATATCCCTTTCCTATGATTTTATAAATTTGCTGCAAATCAAGATCCAGACCTCAAAAGGTGGAGCGCGCCTCAATTAAAGAAAAATTTTATAAAATTTTTTAAAAGATAAATTTGAGGGCAACCAATCATAGTGTGACCCAAACCTCCCCCATTCTCAGTTCTTGCACCACCTTTCATATTAGGTCTTTCTACCTCAGTTCCTGCAACGGTTCACAAGTCACCCCCACTTCCCCAACATGAACCCTGGAAACCTGCAGCATGAGACGATCTTAACCCATTAGCTGCAAAACCCAAGGCCACGCTAAGAACCATAATGCCCCTTTTCCCTTTATAAAAACCAGTGCTCATACTTGTGAGAGCAATGGCCTTTTTTGTTTTATTTCGTTTGGTTTTATAAAATCATTTTCCCTAACTGATCTTTGAAGTTATTGCCGTTTTTGAAGAGCATTTGGTGCAACATGGAGCGAATCATGGCCAACAAGCTTATGCTGAAATGGTTATGCCCTAGATGTTTGCAAGGGTGTGGACCCACACAGACAGCAGCTGCCTGGTTCCCCTGGTGGCTAATCAGAACCCGTCAGTTTAGAACCTAAGCAAGCATGGGCTCCACCAATCCTAACACATCTGCTTCCTAAAAATAGGCTCATTATGAAAGCTCCATAGCATAGGGTTGAAAATGATTTTTATTGTCTTCTTTCTATAACTCATTGAGTTGGCTTCAGTTTACCTCTAGCACTTTACAAGGTTTGCATCTGTCTTCTTTTTAAATGAACATATGAGTGTTTGACATTAAAGTGTTTCCTATGATGTGTACTGTCTTTTCCCTAGTCCTCATCATCTACAGGCAAAGAGATATAATTTATAGCTGGCCGTTTCTTGTGGAATCTGGAAAAATGGTGACCTTGAAGTCACAGATCTAACAAGTCACTTCAGAGATTTCCCATAGAGGTCCAGCATTCCACGTCAAGGGTAACTGTCTCTTATGTTTTTTAGTGTTACCTTGCCATTGATTAGAGAGGATGTCACGTATCTCTTGTTTGTGGACCAAAGTGATCTCACATCACTTAAAATACTCAATCTTGACCAAGGTATCTTTGCTCTTTACTAATGCAGATAATAGCCTGGTGAAGATTAAAATAATCCTAGTAGCATTCTGAATAGCATTTTCCATTAGTTTCAGACATCTCCTTAGCTACCATTAAAATGAGGACTTGTGGATAAAATGGTTGACAAACTTAGTGATACGTTGACTCTTCCAAAATTTGATAGTCATGGAGTCAGTCTTGCAATTAGCCGTCTTCTTTGGAATAGAAAATTTTTGTAGCATAGCATTCTTTACATCCATGAAACTCTATTTTCCCTGGGAAGTTAAGAAATGATCATGTCCTGACTTCAATAATTTAAATTTCATCATGCTGGTAGATTTAACAGATCATCATCTTAATGCATAGTCATCCTGAGCATCTTTGTATAGGACTGAAAATTTTTATATAAATTATAATTTGGAAGGCAATTAAGTTATAACGCCTAACAGGGTGGAAAAACAAATCAGGTTTGTGCTACCAAAGGAAATTTGGGATGATCTAGCTTTTAGCACTGTATTACTAAGTTTGTTAGAGCAACTGTGAACCTGAGCTGAAATTCTAATGAACAAGGAAAGGCCAATATTTTTCTGTCATGGGGCGTGGGGTTGGATTAATGGGACAAATATGGCCTCACCTTTGATAATTTCATCCTTAATTTTCAAATCTACCCTGAGATTGAGCCTGAGGGTCACATTGACAGCGCCCTTCATAAAAGCCATCAATACTGCGCCATTTCAGTATCAAATGTTCCATTAATTCTGTTTATAATGCTGTTTAAATTGTTTTAATGAAGAAATTTGACCCTTGATATGGCATATTAAGGTTCTGAGCTCTTCATTTTCAGTCTTCTGGTCCTTGTAATTTCCCCAGCTCTCAAGTAATATGTAAAGATCATTATTAGTTCTGTACAACTCCCAAAACATTGTAAAATGAAGCAGGTGTTCTTTAAAGCCTCAATATCCTGACGCATGATACTTGCTAACACTGAGGAAATTTTTTTCCTCCTTTGAGGAACTAGTATCTCTGAGGTACATCAAATATTATGAACCGCAATTTAAGCTTCTGATGGGCTTACTGTATGGGTTCTTCTACAATTTCATCTTGGTGTAGCTCAACTTGTAAGGCGTTAATAGCATTTTGGGCCTTCAATTGGAACCGTTTTAATCATTGGACCCACTCAAGGTTACACCTCTGTTGATTGTGTCTTGTCACCTATTCTTCATGTTATGGTTCAGATGTTTTATAAATTCGTTCAGTCATTGGGAAAATTACTGGTTAAAATTGGATGGTTGAAGTCAACTGCTTGTACAACCTGGAAAATTTCTTCATTAATCTATAAAGGAACCGCATTACATCTACATTTTGATGATATTGATTTAATATTCTTTTGATAAATGCATGGTATCAGACTAGAGTCATCTGGGAGTTGCGCACAAATGGTTGGAGATATTCATCAAGTATTTCTAAGGTGCTTGCGTTGCTGATGAAGGATAATCCTGGTTTGGATTCATTTCATAAATTCTTGTAATTTTGACTAACTGTTCATGAGTATACCAATGGTAGGATAAAGAGGGTATTGAGTGATTCTCTATAGATCTAAAGCAAAATCTACTCAATAGCATCCTTCAATCTGCTAGATTTGCTCTAATGAAAACTAGAAAAAAAATTATTAAAACTGGGTTGTGTAAATCCAGCTCACTTCACCTCAAGCAACTTGAAAAGGACTGAACATAAAATTGTAGATATAATTAATCAATCTTTCCAAAGTTCTCTTTTTGAGGATTGGATTCCATATAAAAGTAGATATGATTTCTTAAATTATTAAAAGTGACAGCCCCCTGTAGCGAGCACCTCATGTAGCGAACAGCAAATGCATATAACTGCACAGGTGATAGTTCCTCCTTGGAAATTCTTTGTTTATCCTTACTTGCACAGCCTTTGTCCCCTGACAAGGTTAATTTCGCAAATTACTGACTAGAAATATAGACAATAATCAATTTCTCCAATTCCTGGTATAGTAAATCTCTACTCATGAATGACTTCCAAAACTAGATAAGTTCAGATAAGTAGTGACTAATTATTTAAATAAAAATGATAAATGCTTTAAATTCTCATATCCACAATGTAGAGATATCAGATTATAGTTCATAATCATTAGTGAGTACAATAGGTACAATGAGTAAAAAGTATACAATAGACATAATTATAGCCAATTGCGGGAAAAATATATTTGAAAGAGGTTGACTGACTAGTTACTGATCTAAACTGATTAAGTTGCTAAAAGTTAGTGTTAAGATTCCTATTTAAAATGTAGATTTGGATGTGTCATCTGATGGTAATCAATCCCAATCTAACCAAACAGCCTAAACTTCTGTCAGGGATAATCCCCAAAGAAATTTAATGGATCTCTAAGGTGGGGATCAATCCCAACTTATGTAATTGACTATGCTCCCTTAAAACTATTTAATCTCAGTGTGTGAAATTCTGAGAATCACTTGCTTGATAATTATTATCCTGCATGCTTAATTGGGACAAAGTTCCATAGATTGATCCTCAGTATTTCCAGTGGATTATGGTATTCTCACCATTTGAAACTCATAAGGCATATTTGAATAGCCCTGACTCTTTTAGTCAGAATTGGGCTTAATTTTCCCAACGTAAATGGGGAACTTCTTTTGAGGCAGGTTTTGATACAAGCTGTGGATTTGGCGTTTCCAGCTTGCTGACACTTCTCCAAAGTTAAAAATTTAGATAAAGACCAGTAAAGAGATAAAATAAATATATCTTTTATTATAAGAAATTTATTAGATGATCAGTCATTAGGCCAGGCGCCGGTATTTATACCTCTAGGGCATTTCCTGGCCACATTCACGCACAAAATTTCAGCAGATACTTTACAACCTCAGTTTGGCCCTTGAACTGATATTAATGAGACCTATTCTTAGGTTTATTGGTGGCAAAATACTCTCAAAATTAAGAGAATTTCAGGGACAAAAATTGTGATAAAACATGCAAAATTATCCTAGGATCTTCTGGTTTTGAGTTTTGTCATACTGCTGACAAAATACACCTTCTGTAATATTCTTGCATTAATTAAAGTAGATGATATACCCCTAATCAGGACGTTGGCAGGTCTCTCTCTCTCAATAGCACTAGATACTTCCTTTTGGGCAGTACATGTGCAAGTGCTATCATGCTGATTACATAGATCAACATATGAATTTCGCCCTAGGGAAGGAAATTGATTACTTTATCATTTTTCTGATTGTCCATGGGACTTTTAAACATCAACTTTGGGTCAGCCTGAAACAATTTTGTATAAAAGTTGTTTGATATTGTTCCTAATAATTGAGAACAATTGCTAAAATTTGATGAAGAGATAATCAGCCATAATGTGCAAGCATATTTGGCTCAAGCTGTTTGATAAAATACTTGATTGACTTGAAATTGAGAGTATTTAGCCTGAGCTGTGTAGTTGCAATAGACTTTGAGGTGAGAATTAGGGTATTAGCTCAAGCATTGGGAGGATATGGACCAATATGATAGTCATTGAGGGTTTATTTTTGAGTCAACCACCAGAATCTAACACAAGGTTCAAACCCAATCCATTGGCAAGCAAATTCTATTTGACAGAGATAATTAGCCTGCTGCAGAATCCCCAATATGTTATAAATATAGACTTTAGCTTGGATTTTTTTTTGATTTTATTGAAACATATCCCCAATTTCCCTTATATTGTGGCTTTTAAGCTAATAAAACTTACTCTCTTCTTTTCTCAGTTTTAAGCAAAAATTGGCCAATATTTATTAGGAATTACCTCTCCAGACAAAGCATCTGGAATAAAGACTTTTCAGAAAAGGCAAAGCTGAATGTAAATCTAGCACCCTGAGAGCTTCAGGTCCCCTAACCTAAAATAATTAAGGGATATGTGGTTTTACACTTGTGGTCCTGGCAAAACTTGTGCTCCCTGCCAGGTACACCCCAATAATCACGGTGAAAATAAAAAAATAATCTAACGATGGACAATAATGATTTGCTATAGAAAAACCCTCAGAGCGTGAAGCCACCCATCTCAGCATTTTGGCAATCAATATGCATGTAGGAGTTACAGTGGTAAACTGAGACATTTTATTTCCCTCATAAATGGAGGTGACCTTCCACGATTTGTCCGCTGAACATTATAGCTTACATTAATCAGACTTTTCTAAGGTTCTCCAGCTCCTCTTATCTGGGGCCTTTGTCTCTGGAGGCTGAGTTAATAGATGATGGGCTCTCGCAGTGCCAGCACCTATGATGATATTGGCTCAAAGATCTTTGCTCAGAGTAGATAAAGTTTGAGCTGGACGTACAGAATGCTATCTGTGTCACTTTGTACATCCCACCTTGCACCATCTACTTTAATTAGCCAGTTTCCATCATCATGAATTACTTCCATCTCTTGCAATATTGGCGACAATACACTTGCAGCTCCTCCAATTTTCCAAGTCTGCCTCCCAGTTTGGCAGTGAAAACAAAAATGCTATATTAAATTTTGCAGCTTATTAATGAGATACAAGATGTGTTAACCCGTCCAGATCAAGGTACTATAAGTTTCGTTTGGACAAAACTCACTAATCATTTTAGTCAATTAGAGGTCATTATCCATAATCAGGGCATAGATCGTACCCACAAAGTACAATCTGAATTTATAAAACTTTATCACTTCTGTGGACAAACGCCCCCAGTCATTGGAGAAAATGATATATGAACTAAGTGATGGCCAGAATAGCATCCATTCCTCAGGACCACAAGGAGTGCCTGGAGAACACGGACCCCTGGTTATGATAGATGTGATGGTGATTGGGGACCCCCTTGTCAAGATGGACAGGATGGTGAATGAGGACCCCCTGGTTTTGACGGACAGGATGGTTGACGGAGACCCCCTTGGTCAAGAGAACCTCCATAACCCAGTGTTGACTCAGGAATTTCTGATGAAAGCTTCCAGGCGTTCATTCAGAAAGTAAAAAACCTTCATGTCCAATTGGAATGCGTCGCCCAAAGAGCCCAAATCACTTGGGATGGGGTTCCCCTCTCCCCCAAAGTTTCCTTAACCGCTCATCATGAACGCCTTAAAACCCTGGGAGCCTTACCTGCTGTGGTATGCGGGTTGTAGCAAAGAGTGCTTACCACCAAACAACATCAACTCAAACTTCAATCAACAAGTACCAATTTAAAAAAATGAAAAGCGGCAATCAAACTAACTTGTCACCATGAAATTGGCTCTCAGTGCTGCTCATGAATAAGTAGATATAATAATTGACAATCTTGATGATTTGCGGAGTTAAGTGGATGCGCTTCATTAAAGTATACTCCCAAGATACTGCTTCTTTGTTAGGTAAAAGTGCAGCCCAAGTATCAGTTCATGTCATTTGTCATGCAACCCCCAAGTTGTATGTTTAAACCTTAATTCAAAGAAAAAAGGTCCACGGGAAGGAAGCATCTTCTCTTTTCTATAATGCTACAAAAGCTCTATGGAGGAAGTGACCAATCGCCAATGGCTTAAACACCTGACAAAGTGTCTTAGTTGCTTGGCTCAATATATTATGGTCCTCCATCTGATGCATTGCCATACTTTGTCATGGATGCGGCTGATAAGAATTAGACTGGGCTCCCAGTTGGGGTGTGTGAGCACCCAGTGGAGAGCCCAGAATGCCAAGGGCACACCGGTCCATGTGACTATAAGAAGGGGAGATCTATTGGGATATGAGGAAAGTAAGGGTTCATTAACGTACCAAAGGCCCCAAGGCAAACCAGATGGTTGCAATGGGGGCAACTGTGAGTCTTGCAGGGGCAACTCCCAAGGGCGGGAGAGGCGGGGAGGGTGACAACTCCTACAGGGTTCGTGGTTGCTGGCCTTCAGTTTTGAATAGGTGAATTTGTGCACCAGCGAGGGGTGGCAGAGCACCCACCGCATGAACAGGGGTGCTGTTGGAGAGGAAAATGGACCTGCGGCAAGTGTTAGGGCTGAGCTCCCCTTGGGTGGGGTGCTCCAGAGCCCTCAGGTGGGTGGGACCAGTGGTGAACGAGCCAGATGTGGGGGCCAAGCTCACAAGCAATGGAGTGGGGGGCGCCCTGAGGCTGCTCCAATAGGGGAGCAGTCTCAGAGATCCCAGTGGCAGAGCGAATGGATGGATTTGCATTAGATGGGTATGCAAAAAATGGATGGAGAATTAACTCCATCATTGGGGGTGAGGCAGTTTATGGTGGATATGATACACCGCCACATGGTGGGGTCGAGTGACTGGATGACCCATTTGGTGATCATTGGGATGATTATTTGAATAGTGGCGCGCTTCACCAGATCAATTGGCGGAATTTTTGAAAAATAAGCAGGTGGAGTCCGCGGTAAGACGTTTGGGGTATTCAGGTTGTATTTAGCACAAAGTGCGGGAAGATTAGAGAATGAACCAACAACTGCCCCTTGACAGGGCAGTTGCCTTAAGTATTGGGAGAATTGCATAGTGGGGGTGCTGAGGGATTGGGTGATTGGTGATTGGTGATGGATTTTGGTTGGCTGGTGGGTGGGAGGGTGGGGGGATGTCCAAAATCTTGCCAAAAAGCAAAAAAACTTTTGCAGATTTTTCTGAATTTTTGGGCCAAACCAGGTCAACGGTACTGATCTGGGCCCTGACCATTTAAGTCAGGCTGTTCACAAAGTTCAGATTCCTCAGATTTGTTCTGGGGGGCTGTGGCCTTGGTGCTGGGTCATCCGCAACCTGGTCTGAACTCTTGATCTGATTATTTATGTGATCCAAATTTCCCAGATCTGTCCTGGGGGGGTAGGGGCAACTGGTCTGAGTCACTTGTAACCTGGTTCAAAACCTGAATTATGTGCTGATCTGATTTTTTGCCCCAGACAGTCTGGACCAGCTCCTTCAGCCCAAAATTTGCAGACTGGGCTCCAATACTAGCACTGGCTATTTCCTCAAAATTTTAGTATGTTTCCCCCAGTGAGTGAGGGGTCCCAGGGGCTCGCCCATGGCCCCTGGCTTGCATAATCTCCTGGCAGGCCCCCTCTATTAGTTTTACCAGGGTTGAGGAGGGGGAGGGGAGAAACCTGATTGTCTTTAGGGGGAATGGCAGTCACCCAGCGCTCATCTACCACATGCACAAAGTCGCTCAACTGCAACAGGGGGTCCACTTGGGCCTTTGGGCCCCTTTTGTTTTAAAGGGATGTTGCCCCCTATCCAGTTGTAGGGGCTGGTCCCCAGGACTTACATACTTGGACTGAAGCCAAGAATGCCTTGCTCCTGGAATTTGAGAGACCTAACACTATCCAACCAAAAACAGACCTTCATAGGAATCAGCCTTAATTGGGGGAAACTATTAATGAATTCAATCACCACTTTTACCTCAAGGCTTATACGCTGGTTGCAGATAATCATATTAAATTCGATGATGTTATCACCACCTCATTTTTGTCATTTAAAATGTGTATAATAACTTGCTTTATCTAAAAGTGGTGAGATCCAACTTGACGTCCCTCCTCTATTTTAAAGAATTTATTTTTATAAATTCTGGCTGAACTATGTAAACCAGATGGGCCACCTCGTTTTAGAAACAATAAGACTCAGCCTCAAGTGTTAGTCATTACTCCCCCCAATTTGACTAAAACTGAGTTGTACTGCACACTATTTTAATAGCATCAACCACACTGTAGAATTTTGTTGCGTACTTCAACGTAAGTTAGCAAAAGTCAGTCAGCATATGGCAAGAAACTCCATATGCTGACGGAAATTAAATGCCTCAAGACCCTTGTTCTAGATCTAGCTCTATTCCAGCACTTCAGGCTGCTTTGTGTTAGCTGCCCCTGCAGAAGTTGATGTACCGCTTTCTATTCAAGGAAATAAAGGTTTAGCTTTCTTAAATTTATGTTGGTCAGTTACCCAAGCAAATTTTGGCGGTCAACTTTTTTATGGAAAAGCCAAGCACTGGCGGATAAAACTTTTGAACGCATTGAATAGCCTTAAGCTTGGCCATGGCAGAATCCTCCGCTTGCCTCACTGCAAATCCCCAATAACATTCTACTAGCTGTTTTATTCCAGTTCAGATATTTTGTGGTTTGGGTCAGGTTAAAAATGAAAAAAGGTTAGAAGTCCTGGCGATAAATTGACACTGGTTCCCAGTTAACATTATTTTCTCACAACTTATCCAAAAGATAAAAATGGATCCAGACTTGATCCATGATGCTGAATATGGGACATCAGTTAGTCAGTCTACTAAGGCGATTGGAGCTTATTCTTCCTTACCCCTTCTATCTGGGAACCTCTAATTACTGCCCCATCCATTTCATTAAAAAAGATACTTATGAGTTGCTTAGTGAGGTCTGATTTATGTGGGAATTCAATTGCATTATCAATCATAAGGAAATGTACCCATCCATTATAGGGTACTGGATTCCGTTGATTACTGAACTCCCTGTCAAACTAAAAAAGCCTTAAAAATTAATATGCCTCCTCACATACCCATCCTCCATTTGAAAATGTTGAACACCAATTCATAGGAGGAGAATTAATCTACCCTCAGAGGCTTTGGATGCCAAAGGTGGGATCCCTCTGTATGCCCCTCATCCTATCACTATACCCTCAAGCTCACAAGTTAATGTGGATACTTGAAATCAGATTCTCACTCCTCCAATCATATTTTGGAGCTAAGTGGACACCCAAACCCTTGCATCAAAGAAGCGTTGACCTGCCCAGGGATATTGGATCCCGCCTACTGGAAATCTATATCTATTCTATTAGGGAAATTAACAGCTAAATTTCTCCAAGTCCCTCTGCATGCCCCTATCACTTATGGAAAACTATGTACAAATCGAGAATATTGCTGATGTGAGCTGTTTTGACTTGTTACAGCAATTAAGATTTGATCCCATATCCACCATAGATCTGGTTGAGAGTAGAATTGTGGACAAGCTCACCCCTAACAAATGCCAGAATGTTGAAAACCACTTGGTGGAGTTTGGCGAAATTTTCTTCTCAGGACCAAGTGACTATGGGAAAATGTCTGGGTAATATATCAGATTGAGACAAAGGATCACCCTCTATTCAAAGTCCAACCATACCAAAAATCTAAAGTGGAGGATGCTCATGTGTCCATAGAGCTACAACACTGTTGAGGGCTGGTTTATTAGTGCCTTCTAAAAGCCCATGGGCTTCCCCACTCTTATTAATTTGGAAGAAGGATGGTGGACACCGTGTTGTCATGGATTATTGCCACCTCAATTCTATCCTCAATAAGACAGCTATCCATTGCCATGCATAAATGATTCCTTACTCTTGATGTCAACCCTACCTTTTTCTTGGCTATGGATCTCTCCAGTGGGTACTGGCAAGTTAATTTGTCACCAGAAGATTGAAAAATGCACTCACACCTTGAGTGGAGGACAATTCAAGACCACTCAAATGCCTCAGGGGTTATGTAACGCCCCTGATACCTTCCAACGCTCCATGGATGGACTCCTAAGAGATTTAAAACTCTCATGTGTGCTAGTTTATCTCGATGATATTACCATTATTTTGATATCCTTTACTAAACATCTTGGTCACCTTAGGCAAGTCTTTCAGCGATATGGCAATCATTGTTGATACTAAGGCCATCGAAATGCTCTTTATTTCAGACTTAGATGGATTTTTTGGGCCTTAAGATAAGAAAAGATGGAATATCCCGATGTATGACAAGGTCTTGGTCATTGCTAAGATGACACCCCTAAATCTCTACAAAGCGTACAAGTTCTCTCAGGGATGGTGAGATGTTACCAATTTATCCCTCACTTTGCAGACACTTACGAGTCTCTGGTGTATCTACTAAAGAAAAGAATACCCTTTCAGTGGAAGGAAGAGAAACAGCAGGCCAATGACATACCACGCATCTCTCTTCCACTCACCAGTACTTTATTCATCCAAAGTTTTGATAAACCCTTTCTCCTCTTTACTAAAGCTAGCGATATCACCATCAGAGCTATACTATCTCAACACAACAAGAACTTAGTGGATCATCCTATCGCCTACTAAAGCAAGACATTATCCAAAATGCGATTATAGCATTAAGGAATGTGAATGCTTGGTGGTCCTACTGGCTATTAAGAATTTCTGACCTTATATGGTGTCAGACATTTGCCTACTAAGTTCAAGATAAGAATGTAGAGGGTCAAAATTGGCAAAACAGGAGAAATGTCAGACATTTAATAGTCCACAATAATGATAACATAGATTCAAATAATATAAATATTGAAATCAGCCAAAAGACCCCGACCAATTCTCAGTGGAACCTAACAAATCATTGTAACACTTACAAATATTAACTGGGCAAAAAGCACCAAGTTGGGAAATCAAATTTCCCTGACTCTGCGAAAAACCTGGAGAGATCATCAAAGGCTTCTTCTCATGTCCTGACTAGTTCACAGTTAGCACCAAAGCGGGGACCACCCCCTTTTATAGGCTTGCTGGGGGTCTCTAAGGTGCAATAAATTTATTTAAAGGGGATTATCTACGGTTTTTTAATCATACCCTATGGTATGTAATGCTAAAAAATAACTCCCTATCCATCATTCAGATAAAGTGAAGTGAGTTTTCTGAGCTTTGTAAGCTGAATTTACATATTGGGACCATCTAGTACTAAAAAAAATAAGCTGAATATACATATTTTCCTATTAGGACTGTACTGATATGATCTGAACTTACCAATTAATTCCCTTCAACCTTTGATTAAATTTAAATAAGAAGTGGCCAGATATTGAGGTACATTTCCTCTTATCCCTGGCGTTGCCTAATAAAAACTATAAAACCCCCTATCTTTTTAGTTTTTATAAAGCTCTATTATATTTATTATTTTCAGTGGTTCAACCCCTTATTGTTGGATTTTACATATCTAGCACTAGCGAGCTTCCCCAATGCAAAAATCCAACATACAGATAGCATTTTACCATAATCAGTGACCATGCTTACTTGAAATGGCTACAGAAAATAAAGGACATCAACTAGAGATTAGCTCAATGGGCGTTAAAACTTCTAAACTATGAATTTTCTATTATCCACCATACAGAACCTATACACCAAAATGCGGATTGCCTATCTCATCTTCCCATATTAACCCTAACTGAACCTGAAGAGGAAAGACTCTATGACCTCCTAACACAATTTCATTTATGTAAGGACAAATCCTCGACCCTTAAAAATAAATTGGAAAAAAAATTGGCAAATCTCTAAGTCAAGAACAACCAATTGTGCAAACTTGTGTTCAAAAAGTGGGTTCCCTATGTATGACCTTCAGCCCAAACCAAATTCATATTGGAGGGACTTTGGCAAGTTGGCCATAGGTAAATTAAAAAACCTACGTTGGCTTAAATCTCAATATTATTGGGAAGGAATGCTTAGTTCAATTCAGGAGAATTAGAGTCCTGCTTGATGTGCAAAAGTCAGGCCAGACATAATTCTCAGTCTCAAAATCCAGTGGTTTCACACTGTAAACCATTCCATATTATTAGCATTGATGTTGTGGGACCTCTCCCTCAAGCCTCCAATGGTCATTGGTTCCTCCTCATAGCAGTGGACCATTTAAGTTTGTGGATCAAAGCAGTATATCTAACCTCAGCTTTGGCAAAGGTACTGCCAAATTTTTTTATAATCAGATTATCACCTAACATGGGTGCCCTAACATCATTCTTTCCAATAACGGGCAAAATATCTGATCATACTGGTAAAAGAATTAGCCAAACTGATGGGAACCACACAGGTATCCTCCACCCCCTACCATCCTGCAACCAATAGAATGGGAGAGCGGGCAAATTGTACTCCAATTGCAACCCTCTGAAAAATGGCTATGACTGACCCCTTTCATTGATCCAATAATTACCTAGTGCAATTCTAGCCTATAGGATCAGCTATTAATTATATAACTAAGATTTTGTCCTTCCAGCGTTGCACAGCAGAAATCCCCATCTGACGTAAGTACATTCCTTGCTTGACCGGACCTCCTCTAAGCCCTGAAGTCACTATGCAAAGTATTGCAAATGAAATCATCTGACTTCATGCCCTGGCTTCCAAAAACCTATCTGCTATAACCAGTAGAGAAGTTACTCAATTTATTGATAAGCATGACCCCCAACACACCTTCCAACCAGGTGACCTAGTCCTTTTCAACCATCATTGGATTGGAGGTTGTGACAACAAATTGGGCACCAACTGGTCAGGGCCTTACAAAGTCATATATAGATGGGGCAACAAACACTCAGCCGTAGAGGTTGTTTAGGATACAATAGTAATAGCGTTCATAGTCACTTTCTACATCCATTTTCTCCCCTACTCCAAAATCTAAATAAGTATTATTGAGATTCCTATCAAATTGTAGATTCAGATGTGTTGTCTGATGGGAGTCAATCCCAATCTGACCAGATAACCCAAACTTCTGTTGGGGATAATCCCAACCAAATCTAATGTCTCTCAAAGTTGGGTATCAACCCAGACTTATGTGGTCAGCTATTGCTTTCTCAGAGCTATATAATCTCAGGGTTCAAACCCAATCCATTGGCAAGCAAATCCTATTTGACAGAGATAATTAGCCTATTGCAGAATCCCCAATATGTTATAAATATAGACTTTAGCTTGGACTGCTTTGATTTTACTAAAACACCTCCAAAATTTCCCTTATATTGTGGCTTCTAAGCTAATAAAACTTACTATCTTCTTTTCTCAATTTTAAGTAAAAATTGGTCAATATTTATTAAGAATTACCTCTCAAGATAAAGCATCTGGAATAAAAACTTTCTCACCCCTGAAATAGCAAAAGGTATAATCCAACACCCTAGAGATTTGGGTCCTCTGGCCTAAAATAAATAAGGGATATGTGGTATTACACCTGTGGTCCCAATAGTTAGGATGGATAAAATTTATCTTAAAATTGGAGGGTCGCTTTCATTCTATAGTGCTCAAATTATAAATAGATTTCAATTAACAAAAAGTTGAGGCAGCAACATTGACAACAAGTCTTTTCACCCAAATTGATGACATACGAAATGAAATGATACTTTTTACAATTTATGATCATAGAAGGAACATTTTTGTTCATTTACTTTTACTCAGTTTTTTCATCATGTTTAGGCGCCTTAATTTAATATATCTCTCAATTTTAATGACAAAGACCACTTTGACTTGTAACCAGAGCACAGTTTTTTTTGTAATTTGAACTCATAGTTGACTTTAAGATTATCACTGTAACTCTTTAGCTGTAAAGCTATCAATTTTTGTCCAAGAGCAAGTTCACTATCATGTAGACGAAACTGATCTGTCTCAGCTTGTTTTTAACTTATTTTATATATAAAATATTCGCAATAAATGTGTAAATAAGTGACCCCAAGCGGTGAGCTAAAAAGGCAGGAAGACATACTCTGTTATTAAAGAAATAAAGATTTTTTATTTGAAACAGAAGTTAAAAATAATTTAAATCAAAATTAAGATCTCATAAAAATTATGCTTACACTATACTTTTAGGAAGGTAAGCAGTTATAGATTAAAGCTATATTTGGATTAAACCTCATTTCTTATATAAGTGATTATTATGTTACTTAGAAAACTTTCTCTGAATTTTTTTATAAAAACTTTAGTCATTAAGAATGTATTATCATCACTTTCTTTGCTCTACGTGTTGCTCTGAGAAATTTCATAAAGTAAAATATAAGTAAACCTTCAGATTCACCCCAAACACCTAGTTCCTAGTGTCCTCAGATCCCCCAGCAGCTGCTCCAAGGTGAGGAAGCTGCAAAACACCCCTAGCATTTTCTGTCCGGCAGAAAAAGCATTCAGACTGGATTAATATGCCTAACAAATCCTTAGGCCGCTTTGTCCCACCCAAGATTCTCAACTCCACCCTCACTTATAACCAGGAGGTGACTTTTAACCCCCTGATGCTCCCCTGGAGTAGCATGCTTTCTGGCCTTAAGATTGAATATGAGAAGTTGTTTGTATACAATGATAAACCCTTAATTGAGCTATCCCAGGCGGTTCTGGAACCCACCAGGTCCATTATCTTCCATTCCTTTAAAGTGTACTTTGACTAGGGCTTCTTCTGTAAGCCAATGCTACTAAGGCGGTGACAGTTCAATTGATTTATAAAATTTATAATACCACACTCTCATTCAGCTTCTCACAAAAACATTATGGTAGTTTAGTTTATGAGTTTGCCCCCTATCTTATCCTGTGGTGCTCAACCATGAGCTGATGGTTGAGTTGGCCACTTACAGTTGTGAACCCATTCTTCAGTTTGTGGCCTTGAATGGGGCCACAAGTCTTATGAGGATTTGGGCATATTCCACAATATTCCCAAATTTAATTTAAGTTTTCCAAGTTTGATTTCCTAATGTCCGTTCTCCCTTCTGCACCAAACATTGTAAACTTTTTGAGCTGTTTGCTCTCTGTAGCTCATAAGTCTACTGTTTAGGTTCTGGCATGTGCGTTGAACCATATTATTGATATATTGACTGACTGGGTTGACAATATATAGGACTATTGTCCTAGAGTTTCCCACAACCAACTTAATTATTGTCCTCAACTCTAGACTGGTGCTAACTCTCTTTATTCTGTCCCTAGAAGATACTCTGATAAACTACTAAACAACAAAAATGAGTCCTTAAATCTATCCTTTTTTCTCACAGGAGCCATGGAGAATTTTAACAAACAATATTTAACAAAAAGGGTATCTGACCTTTAACTCTAAACCCTAGAGTAAAAAATACAACATCTGTATACCAGTAAAATTCAAGTTTCAATTGTCTACTTTATTTACTTAATATCCATGGAATTATAGGAAATACATTGCCCAACTCTCAAATTGGCACCTCTCTATGGGAGACAGGAACCATCTCTAATGGATTACTCACCTAAGTTGAACCATACACAGATTTTTCCTCCTATGACAGGTTTTGCTGCTGCCTAGAAATGCGACCTCAGCAGGGTAACCTAAATAGTTAACTTACAAGTTGCTATCAGAAGTTTTGTTGACGCTTTAGAAACTAATAAAAATCCCTGAGTCAATTGGCAACAAACTCTGATCAACTAATCTAATCAAAATTACCATTGATTAAATTGACAATTCAACCATATGATATACATTATTGGGGATTGTTTCTTATAAGCTATTAGCAATCTAGTAGATTAAAGGCCCAATGTATAGCTAGTATTTTATTATGAATAACTGCCAACAATAGTTCACATATTATTATGATAACTCATCCACTAAGGCAATTTACCTTGTGGGCTAAGAAAATCATGTTATGTTCAAATTGGCTAGATTATCTGGGCATAAAACCCTAACAATTATCCATTCTGGGATCTTGTCAGGGTTTCAGGAAGTCTGTCCAGCCTTTATTGAGCTTTATGACTTAAAGCGCTTGTTCTCAACCTCATTTGCTTCTAGCAACTCTAGTTCTCCTCTGACAGAGCTAAACTCTTTATCATTCCTATGGAATTTTTGGTTTGGGGTAGCATCCTTCCCCCTCAAAGCCTGCTTCTGATAGAGTTCTTGTTGTAGCTAATCAAGTTTATCCTCAACCCATACTATCACCAAGCCCAGCCAAATAGGAAGAGGCTCGGAACAACGTTTAAACTCATGCTTCCTCCTATTCAACAGCCAATCCCCAAACCTTCACTGATGCCCTAATTCAGTAAAGTCAGAATCCCTGAGACTTATTGGCCAAAGTTTCTGGTTTGGGAAAACCTACTAAATCGTCTGCCATCACTTTAAAATGGTACTTACAAACCAATTATGAAGCCAGTTTCTTTAAACTTTATTTCCTAAAAACGCACCACCATTCCACAATGACATCAGCTTGCTGTTGACGCAGATTCCTCAACTAACTGCTATCCTCTCCAAAAGCTGTCACTAAGTTAATGGTGATTCTAGCTGAGGGTGTTTTTCCTCCTGCTGACCCAGATCATCATTCCATGGCAGGTAAGCAGGACCTCCTCACGTAGCAAAAAACTGCCCATGACTTAGCCTTGAATTTCATGGGTGTAGCTAAAAGCCCAAATCTAAAAGAGCCTGCACAGACACTGTAACCTTTAACAAGCTCCCTAAATCATGTCTCCAGGAAGAGAAAGATCTCAAAATTTGCTTTGTTGCCCTTGTTGCAGCGCTCAGTACCTGGCTTGGCCTTTCTTTGGGAGATATCAAGTCCCAAACTGATGATGCCCTCACTCCATTTAATTCCGCCTAAGCTTGCACCTTACATAACGCTTACAAAGCAAGGAAGAACTCCCTGACCCCTTCCCCCTCCACCATGGTCATTTGATGGTTTTTCATTCTATCCTAGTTGGTTATTTTAGTTGGGTTATGGCGCCATTTTTCTTGTTTAAATTTCTCATCCTGTTTTTTATTTTTTTATTTTTATTTCTAAACAAATTACCGTCCCCCAGTCAGCTTATCTCAAAGTAAACAAGAATATAGCATCATGCAGATCAGTTGTGAAATTTAATTTTATCATGAATATAAGTGAAAACTGACTTGAAAAAGCACTTTTGTTAACAGATTTATATAAAGGCTCTAATATAAATTTTAGAAAATCTTTAATTAAGAACCTACATGCTATGAGGATAACCAGTGGTAGAGTATGGACCCACTACCACTGCCTCCCAGAGTTCAATCTTAATATAAGAACTTTGGGCTGGGGATGATAATGACTGTGTTGGAGTTGTGCACCAATGCCCTGAGCTGAGATAGCTAGTAGCAAGGTGGTCAATGGAGTTCCTGGATTATTGTACGCTGTGCATGAAGGTTTTCTGGGTTTGTCCTCATTTCCCATTTTCTTTTTTCCCTTAATTGGTGCAGTAACATCCCCAGGTCAGCTACCTCAAATAAAAATTTAAAAGAACCTACACATTATGTTTTATAAAGTAAAACTTTTTTGGATAAAAACTGGTAACTATATTCTATTTTCTGTCTATAATATACAGCATGAAGAGATTGATGATGAACGCATCTTCATAGACCTACATTAACTATAAAATGGCAGATAACACTGTAATAGGCTAAAGCCCACTAAATTGTCCCAAAGCCATCAGGGATTGGCGTATCTGAGAAATACAAAATCCAGAGTTGTAACAGCAAGTTCATTTTGAGGTTAAAGAATGAAACAAAAAATGCTCCCAAGTACTATATAATTTAGAGGGGAATTTATATAACTGTGGAAGGTTACATACCAAATATCACCGAAATGGGATGCATGAGTGTGGGAAAAGACCTAAGGTTTACATAAATTCTTGCAGCATTATGTAATTAACAAATTATTATTATAATAATCAGACAGGTGCAACCAATTGGTCTGGCGTTAAGCACCAACATGAGTTCTGGTAATCTCCAGTAAGGTAGATGCTTAAAACGAGTCACATAAAGAATGTAATTGCCATGATTTAGTAAAATCAGATTGTGATAACACCCTCTCACCTGATGGTAGCGTTGGCAGGCAACAGAAAATTTAGTGGGGATGGGTATATTCATAAATGCGTTATTAAGTGCCTTAAATACTGACCATCTTCTTTCCACTCAGCATAACTTTCTGAGAAAAATTATATGGATTAAAAGTAAAAACTTGATCCCCCACCATAGTTTCACTCCAATGTCCTCAGATTCCCCACTGGCTGCCCCAGTGTGGGGCAATGGCAAAACTCCTCCCGCCATCTTCCATCTGACAGGAAAATGCGCTTGGACTGGCTCAGTAATACCAAATTTCTGGGACTTTTGTTCCTCCCAAGGATCTCGACAGCCATCTCACTCAAACCCAAGTGGTACCCCACTGCCCCCTGGTGCTCCCCCGGAGCAACATGCATTTTGGCCTTAGGGTCAACTATGGGAAACTTTTCCCATACCATGACCAAGCCATTATCGAAATGGCACAGGCAGTGATGACACCCGCCAGATTTATAGATTTCTGCCCCTATAGGGGTACTTTGATCTCAGCTTCACATGTGAAGCCAATGCTGCCACTGCGGAAAATGTGCCCCTGGTTTTCCAGGGTACCCCCCTCCCCAAAATTTGGACCCAGGTCCCAGCAGATACCACTTTGGTGGTTCAGTTCGCTGGTTTGCTCACCCACCTTCTCCCTGAAGTGCTTCATTAGGAGCTGATGGAAGGTTTGGAATCCTATGGCTCCAACCCCATCTTGCAATTTGTGGTCCCAAATGGAGCCACATGCCTCGCTGGGCCTCAGGCATATGCCACGATCAGCCCTGACTCAAATAAAATTGCTATCAATTCCCCTTGCACCATTATCCTCTCTGCCCCTGACCATCTGTTCTGGGCCCACGCAGAGGGTGGATGGACAATCTGTCCATCATGTTTCAAGTTGGAATACTCAAAACGCAAGTTCCCATCCCTAGCTGCTTCTGACAGCTCTGTTTTCTCGTCCACTGGCCTCCTTTGCTGCCCACCCTGCGCCACCTTTGGTATGGGGCGCTATCCTACCTCCCCTCCCCCAAAGCCTGTTGCTGCAGCTGCACCTGCAGCCACCAATCAGCCCCCTCCTCACCCCAGTGCCATAAATGCTCCATCCAATCAAGCACAACATTGGACCCCAGTTTGATCCCGTGTATCCCCCAACAAACCAATCAAACCACAGGATATGCTGACTCCCAAATTCAAGTCAACCAACATCCTTGGGATTTATTGACTGAAAATAATAAGTCTGGGAATACAATTAAGAACTGCAATATACAAATCGAGCAGTTTGTATATATTGATAAAGATGAGGAATTACCACCTCACTTATATGCCCCACAGCAATTCCAGAACGTTCTGCAGCAACCACCAGCTGGATGTTGAAGCATTGACTAAGCCAGATTGTCACCCTCTCCGCAAAACTGCTGCTAAATCAGTGGCATGTTTGCAAGAGTAATTCCTCCTCCCAATATTCCCTCCAAGGCCAATAAGGTACAAAAAATATGCTGATAGAAGCTCACAAAGAAGCTAACAATGCCATCCAGCACATGGCAGAGGTAGCGTAGAATCCCAAATCAAATATTACCCACACCAATATCACCACGTTCAAAAAACTACCTGATGCATGCATGAAAGCTGAACTATCTTTGACAAACTACGTTGGAACTCTTATATAGTAAATGTCTTAATACCACCCTAGTCATCATAAATATATCTCCATATCCTGCTGACGCCCTGATGCCCTTGCTCTCCGCCAAAGCCTGTGCCATGCTTTAGGATGAAAAAGTTGCCGAGGATGAGCCCCTGACCCCCACCCCTTCTGCCATGATGGGATAAGAAGTTCTAAATGTCCCTCCTGGTTGGTTGAGTTTGCATTATGTGTGTCATCCGCTAATTTTGGGCGGTTCATTAATTTTTATTTGGTGAGGATTTATTTTTAGGTTTTAAGTTTTGATAATGCCCATCTCCTGGTCAGCTTACCTCAGTTAAATAAAAAGTCACTTAAATACTAGCAATGAAATACAGTGGCTATAGTTTTTGGCATAGTGACAACTGGCTGCAAAGCTGTAGTAAAAACGTCAATTTGGATGAGGCATGAGGCACAACATAATTGTGCACGTTATGGGGTACTTTAAGGGAGAGAGATAATAGATTCATGCGGCCCCAAATGAGAACAGGATTGTAGGTGAAACTCAAAGCAGACACTTATCTTAGAATTCAAACTTTGGACGTGGTGCATAAATGGGGCAGCAAAAAGAACGACCTTGGAATAACGTAAATGACTCAATCCTGCTACATTGGCCCATACCATTTGGTTTTGGCATAGTTAAGAAGAGCAAATTCTCAAGTTGGACCAAAAACGTTCATTTTGAGGTTTACATGTCGCGAAATGCACTCTAAAGTATGATAGAATTCTAAGTTAGGGTTCTCTTAGAATTTGAGAAAGAATATATACTGAACATCGGCATAATGAAATCTAAGGGTGGTAAATGGGCCTAAGATTTGCAGAAATTATGTCTGCATTATCAGATTGACAAACTAATGATCTAATAAACTTTGAGGTTTAAATGTTTGAGCCTGAATTATGCAATGACAACAGTTCCATAGTTCAGCAAGGTAGGTTTTTATAAACAAGTTGGTAAAAAGTAAATGGCACAAAATGGTAAACTGATCAAGATAACTAAAAATTATTAAAAAAATTATTAGTCTTTAAATATACTACTAGGGAAGAAGGAAGGTAGTCTATGTGTTGTTAATGACAATCAGCGCCTCAGAAATATCACTAAGAAGGACTCCTTTACATTTTCTAAACTGCAAATCTGTGCAGTGCTTGAGATTATTAAATCTTATGTATTATTAAGTGAATACTGGCGGACTGTTAATAGTTAGAAGAAATAAAATGAAGTGCGCCCTCATTATGAGACAAAAATTAATAAACTGAGTCATATGATTCAAAGCCTTTTAAACTACCTAAAACATATGAGAGCTCAACGGAAGCTTTTATCATAGAACTGAATAGCTTTATGTGCTTGTTGAGAATCTATATGACTGGATGACAAGCCACTATTATGACCACATGGATCATTGGAGGAATTCTACCAAAGGATCAATGGACAGAATCTGCTGAGGATGATTCAGAGCTATAAATGATTGATCACTTTAGGATAAGGCGATAATGGGTCATAATGGGTCTTATTGGATTGCCTTCAAAAATAGGGCGATAAGGCAATGTCAACATTTGATAAAAGAATATTAGATCGCCTCAAATCAAGTCAATAAATTATTAAAGAATAATAAGCTTAAACCAATGAAAAGTTGGTGACATGAATAAACTAAGCAGAAGAGTTGGTACTGACAGATGCCACTGGGATATCAGTGAAATGAGGAGACTGGATAGAGTGGTCTCAAAAAAGGTTTAGAAAGAGAGAAAAGAAAAAGAGTGGACCAGAGGAGGATCCTCTGAAAAATATATTTTAATAAAGAAGTGATTGGGAAAATTGCTCCCATGTTTATTAATTTTAAGTGGTTACAAGTGTATCAAGGAACTGGCGATCATAATTTTGACTGTTCTAATTGTTCAATGGGGAAATCCTGTGCAAAAAACCCTTTAGAAGGTACATACCAAATCGCCAAGATTCAACAGTGGTGCTCACTACTGGGGGCCCATTGACCAATAACAAAATTATGAAAATTCAACTGCCAGCTATGTTGCATCCAGGTTGTTTCAAAATGAAATCTGCACAAAACAATGGCCCTGGGCCCTATGAGGAGTTGAGACTCATGTTAGATACTGTGCTCAAAAAACAGGATGAGTTGCTTTAGAAGGTTTACAGTGATAAATTGCCGCCATTTGATTGAAAAGGAAATATTTATGGGTTCTTCTGCCAATTTGAGTTTGCAACTGAAGGTACTTCAGATCAATGGAGGGCAAAGCTGTTACTCTCCTCTTTGGACGTCAGAAGTGCTGATCAAGTCATTTGTTACCTCTCAGCTAGTTCCGTTTCATACCATGAAGTTAAGGAGATGGTGCTGCGATTGTTCAGTGGAACTGCAAAAATGTGTCACAGCAGAACACCGAGTTCTTGACCATTGGGTTTCAGCAAAACGAGACCCTCACCGCATTCTCTGACCAATTTACTATGGAAGCGCATGTGCTGATTGGAGCAGGCATTCTATCCAAAGTTGATGTGTGTATAGCTATGGCCTCAGCGGTGAAGCCATACCCTGAGCTTTACAATGTCATAGCTCCATTGTTAGAGCCTGACATACCTCTTCTTAAACTTGTTCAGTTTGTACATCAATTATCTAGAAATTTTACTCCACCCAATACCAAGAAAATCTGCACTGTCGCAGTTGTTCAACTTAATCATGTGAGAGAGAGATAACTGGTCAGAAAGAATCCCATCAGGATACTCTCCTCCGTCAATGGGCGTTCCTTGATTTCTGATCAACATTGAACCAGCTACTGATCTGGGCCTAACTATGCTGACAGGTGGTGGTCGTTATACTGTTGGGGGTCTGGTTATGTCAATCCTTTTCAAAATCATCTACCATATGAACCAACTTATCCTAAACACGGCTGTAGTTCTTATGGAGTAAGTTGTTTTAATTGTGGTTGTACTGGACACATGGGATGATGGTGTCCCAACTGATGAATCCCTCCCTTGCAATGAGAGCAGGGCTATCAGGGAAAAGCCTGAGCGGAGTAGAGAAGGGACTCTCTACTTCCGCTACCTTGAACTTACATGTCCCACCTGAGTCTACTGTGTTAAATATAGCTGAAGCTTCTCAGTATGATGATACATTCCTCTACCACCCGCCGGTTGGGGAGTAAATGTGCTGACCCAAGCGCACATTGAAGAAACGGTGGACAAAAACTCTCCAGATCAACCAAAGCTTTATGATTGTCAAATGTTCAACCAAAATATGTTAGATCATCTAGAACCTGTTGCAGATGCCCTGTCCCTGAGGAAAATAGATGTCGCCCTCCCAGTGGAAACTATTGTAACCAGATACCCTAAAATTGGTGCAGGTATATGAGTTTCCTGGGAAAACATGAATCCTTAAGTGTACATGAAATGAATAGCCAGAATGCATCTTACTCAGAATGCACTTACTGTGACTTTGTGGTAGCTAAAACTTGGGTACGGGCTATCATTGATATTGGCGCACCTGTTAATATTGTCTCCACTAAATTGGTGGTGAAGTTGTCCTTAAAACCTGACATAGACCACCAGGTGGTGTATGGGACCGCTGGAGCTGAAACCACCACTTCTGAGGGAGCATATAGCGCTCTTTCCTTGCAGTTCAGATCTATTGTTGTGGTGGCTCCAGCGGTGGTATTACTAAACAATAACTACTATTTATTGATTGGAACTGCATTTATGCAACACTATGGGGCTATAGTTGACATGATGGAAGAGACCCTAGCCATTGCGGGACAGCAAATCCCTATATATTTCTCCTCTATTAGAGCACCAAAGAGTTCAACGCATATGGGACAGATCAACCTTGCCTACAGCGATGGGGTGATCCCAGTGCGACTATCATCATTTAAAAAGAAAACGCGGGCCCTTCCTCATCAGATATATGAATACCAAGGGTTACCGCTTAGAGCAGCTGGAGCTATATCCATTCCCTCTGGACATCAAGTAATAATTGACACTGAGTTAGAGGTGGAAGTGCCAGCGGGGCTCTATGGGGAGATCATTGGGCCTTATCATCAATCACGGCTTGAGCCCCATGTGGCTCCCAGCATTATACTACCAGGCCATGGGGAAATTAAAGTATTGATAACAAATCTTCAGAACAGTCCCATTCGAATCTGCTGGCATCAGATTATAGCATATTTACATCTGAACTCGGTTGAAGAGATCAAACAGGTTCATTAGTTTGGTTCTCTGGATGAATTTGGTCTGCCCATTGAACCACCTCTTGGCGCAATGGTGGTTGTACCATGGGAAAATTTATCAGGGTTATCAGAAGATCAGAAAGAGCGGGCTGAAGTGCTATTTCAAAAGTATAAAGAGATCTTTGTGGTTGACAATCATGATCTGGGGTGCGCTCAGGGGGTTGTTCATCGATTTGATACTGAGGACCATCCTCCCATCAGGTCTTGACCAATCCGTCAATCATGGGCAGCTGAAGAAGTCATCACCGAGGAAATTGAAAAGCTGTTGGAGCAGGGAATGCTTAAACCATCCAAGAGCCCATGGGAATCGCCTGTCCTAATTGTAAAAAGGAATGATGGCACTAACCGTGTAGTAATTGATTATTGGAAACTCAATAGCATCACCAAAAAAGATTCATACCCTCTGCCACGGATTGATGATGCGCTAGATTGGCTTGGTGGAGCCCGCTACTTCTTGGCGATGGATTTGATATAAAGTTATTGGAAAATTGAGTTGCCTAGGGAGGAGCAAGAAAAATGCGTGGTAATCACCTCAAAAGGGCTTTTCCAACCAACATGCATGCTGCAGGGACTATGTAATGCCCCAGCTACGTTTCAACGAGCAATGGATACTATACTGAGTGATCTGAAGCTGTCGTGCATTCTTGTATATCTCAATAATATTAACATCTTCTCTTGCACATTTACTGAGCATCTCACTCACTTGGAAGAGGTATTTCTCCAACTGGCTGAGGCCAATATCAAAACAAGCCTCAAAAATGCCACTTCTTCAAGGATCAGCTTGAGTATCTTGGGTTTGTGGTGGATGTGACTGGGCTAAGACCTCAACCAGACAAGGTAGAAGCCATTCAGAGGATGACTAAACCTGCTAATAAGTGAGACATTCAGGTGTTTCTGGGAATGGTGGGTTACTACTGCCAATTCATACCCAATTTCAGTTGCATTGGAGGTCCGCTGTTTGAGCTATTGAAGAAAGATGCAATGTTTTAGTGGATGGAGCGATGTCAATGTGCCTTTGATACACTTTGAATGGCATTAGTCAGTGCGCCGGTGTTGCGCTATCCTAATTTTGATAAGGAATTTATAGTGCAAACAGATGCGTCCCTTTCTGCTGTTGGGGCAGTCCTGTCTCAGAAGGACGATGATGGAGAAGAGCACCCCATGGCATACTGTAGCCGCAGCCTGAATTGCCATGAACAAAATTACACTGTAACTGAGGGGAATGCTTAGTGGTGATCTATGCATATAAACAGTTTCAAGTCTACCTGCATGGAGTAAAGTTTAAAGTCATGAATGATCATGCATTGTTGCGTTGGTTGCAGAATTTAAAGGAGCCTGAAGGGCGGCTAGCATGATGGGCTCTTAAGCTGCAAGCTTACAACTTTGAGATTTTACATTGACTGGGAGCCAAACACCAAAACGCTGATTGTTTATTGAGATTACCAACAATTGCAGTTACAGCAGATTTAAGCAATATAATGTTTGACAAAATGCTCAGTGGAAAATACAAAGATGAACCGCCTCAAGTAATCAAGTTACTAGACGAACTCAGGACCAATATGTTCCTAAGAAATGGGGAATTGTATAAGCATATAGGGGATGTTACCATGAATATACCAAGGCCTTCTAATCGCTCAAATATTATTATGAGTGCACATTGAGCAGTTGGCCATGGCAGAGTTTGGAAAACTCTTGAATTGTTAAGACTGAGGTATTATTGGGAAAGCATGCAATATGACGTGCTTGAGACCCTGTCTTGCTGCCACCAGTGCCAGGTGGAGAAGCCGTTCCACCAGAAGACTTCATACCAGTTGGTAAAGCCTCGCTTTGCTTGGCACACCATCTCTATTGATGTTGTGGGCCCCCTGCCAACTGGAGCAAATTGGTCTAAGTATATCCTGGTGGCAATTGACCACTTGACAAGGTGGGTGGAGGCGCGAGCCATCCAGGATCTGGGGGCAGTTACTGTGGCTAAGTTTGTAATGGAATGTATCATACAGCAGCATGGCTGCCCACAGTTTATCCTTACTGACAATGGAACCAACTTCACCTCCCACATTTTACCCAAGCTCAACAAATTAATGGCCATCCGCGGGGTCCTAACAACCCCATATCACCCTGAGTCTAATGGAATGGTTGAGCGAGTTAATGGGACTCTGGTGAATATACTCCAGAAACTGGTTATGGATAGACCCTCTGATTGGAGTACCCTTCTTTCTACCGCGGTATTCACCTACAATATAAGCTACCATTTGGCCATGGAAAAAGCCCCTTTCAATTGCTTTATGGGCGGCACCCTGCTCTGCCTGCGCTGCTATATGCCTGTATTGAGGACACCGGCGGAGTGGATCTGCAGCAATATTTAACCACCCTTACAAACATGCTGATTAAGTTACAAACTGAAGCGTACTTGTTCAGCCTTGCCAAGAAAATCAAAACCCAGGCTACAGACCAAGCATGGTGGAGTAGCCTAATGCAGTTCAAAGATGGGGATATGGTGTTATTCCATGATCAGCATGGGTTTGGCCAGAAGCACAAACTTGCTAATATTTGGATTGGGCCATTTGAGATAATAGAAAAAATGGGAGTTGACGCTTATACTATCAAGGATCCTGCAAGCAGCTGTATTATAAATTGGGTGCATGCAAAGTTCCTTTGACCATATAAGCAGCAATAGTTCTCTAAACTGAAAAAAAAAAAAAAAAAAATAAAAATAAAAAACAAATATATATATAAATAAACAAAAAGAGAGATAATAACACATATCATATAAATATATATGTGCAAGTACTAGTGGGGTTTTTATTTTAATATGGGTTGTCCTTCAAGGTCTTTTGCTTTGCTGTTTTTGTCTTCCTGTCTTTTTTGGCTTCTTGCAATGTTCTTTTTGTTTTGATTGATGGGACCTGTGTTTCTTCTTCCACTGCTTTGGGTGTGCCATAGTTTCTATGGACTTGACTGGGGTTGGGGGTGGAGGCAAAGGCTGCTGAGGTGATAGCAAAGGGGCTGGTGTCCGCCCCTGGGCCATTATGCTAGGTTGAAGTGGAGAGGATGGTGTGACGGAACTAGGAGAGGAGGACGGACTGGGATTCCAGGGTAACAGGTGATGTGGAGAGAGTTTGGCTGGTTGATCAAGTCAGAACCATTCCTGTCCCATGAGGAGCAGAGCTTGTAACCACATGCGTTGATGCTCCCAGGAAATCAAGGAGTATGCCAACAGAGGGGGCCAAAGTTGTAAGGGGTGGCGAGTGAGCAGGTGTGTGCCAGCTCGAGGAGAAAAGGCTGCGCCCAGGGCCAGGCAATCTACAAGGAAGTCCTCCATGCTTGGATATGCTATTGGAAGAGGAGCAGTTGTGGTGAATGCTGCGCGGTGGGCCCATTTGAGAGCTGTCTGGTGCTGCTCTATTCCTGAACCTAAAGTGGTGATGGGATGCAAAATTAAGTTACCTATGAGCGCCATGATGGGAAGGTACTGTGATGGATCGTCAGCGCTGAGGGTGGTGAATGCTGCAGTGACCCCATAACAAAGGCGAGTTAATTAGTTGTTGTGGAAGTTTACCCCTAAGGATTGAAAGTGATCAGGAGCATAGGAGAAGGACCCTGACCAGCAGGCTATCACCCACTGCACAAAGCACAGCATCCGCTGTATGGACAGAGGCATGGGATGGGGTTCTACAGGAGTCAGAAGCACTAGGTGACTAAAGCTGCTCACCAAGAGTTGGGCTGCTTTGTTATGTGAAGGCCCTCAGCTCCACTCCCCTCCCCACTGGAGCTGGGCCACAATGTCCCCAAAGGGGGCGTGCCAGGAGGCCAAGTGACCAATGAATTTGGGAAGAATCTCTTCCTGGGTTAGTACAGTTGTGAGGTCCACATCAGCCTCATCTTCATCAGCTGGGGGAAATGGGAACTGGGGAAGAGGGATATGGCCTGGGTTGGGTAACTCCGCCCCTAACCACAACTGGTAGAAGAAAGTGAACTCACAAACTTGCAGATGTTGGTGCAGAATGATTTCATAGTGATTACAGGAAAAAGAGGTATACAGCTTATTGTCCAGTCAAAAGGGGGGGTAATGTTGAGAATTTATATGACTGGATGACAAGCCACTATTAAGACCACGCATATCATTGGAGGAATTCCGCTGAAGGATCAATGGACAGAATCCGCTGAGGATGATTCAGAGCTATAAGTAATTGGTCGCTTTAGGATAAGGCGATAATGGGTCATAATGGGTCTTATTGGGTTGCCTTCAAAATAGGGTGATAAGGCGATGTTGACATTTAATAAAAGGGTTTTGGATCGCCTCAAATCAAAGCAATAAATAATTAAAGAATAATAAGTCAAAACCAATGAAAAGATGGTGACATGAATAAACTAAGTGAAAGAGTCAGTACTGGCAGAGGCTGCTGGGATATCAGTGAAATGAGGGGACTGGAGGAGTAGTCTTAGATTAGGTAAAGAAAGAGAGAAAGAAGAAGAGAGCGGATGAAGGAAGGATCTGCTGAAAATATATTTTAATAAAGAAGTGATTGGGGAATTACTCCCATATTTATTATAAAAATTAAGTGGTTACAAGTGTATCAAGGAACTGGCAATCATTATATTGACTGTTCTAATTGTTCAATGGGGGAAACCCTGTGTAAAAAACCCTTTAGCAAGTACATACCAAATTGCTGAGATCCAACAGAGCATGCCTGTGAGCCTTTGCAGTACTTGATACTGCAAGGCGCTTTTTATTTTCCTTAAATAAAAACCACTATTGCTAATTTTATCTCTGTTTTGTGAGATTTGGGTCACAGTTACTTTATTTATACAGTACTCTAAGTAATTGGTGTAATTACCTGTGAAGTTAAAATATGATGTTCTAGCTCTGGTTACAGCACTATGGATATAAGTTACAATAATATCAAGAAAACATCTCTTTAGTATAAATTATAATTTGCTCATGTTGAGAATAATGGTAATTTTAAAAACGTTGTAGCCCTCCTGTCAGATCTATAATGAAAGACCAGCTAAACCTTTACATGATGTCACTTAATCAATGGACTAGCTTAGGTATTAGACTTGAAAGAGTTTTGGTAGAAGATGAATTAGCAAAAGTTAAAGATACTCTGTTGAATAGATTATCAGTTTTAACTTTATGTTGATGGTACAGAAGTGGAGCATTTAATATGATGTAATAGTCTTGCTATGTATTTAAACTATGGTCAAGATAATAATTGTTGCTGTTAGATTGTGACCTGTAAAGTTTGGTAAAAATTTTATGGATGGTTTGGTTAATGGCCATTGATTCATGGAGCTTAGCCATAGCTAACAGTTGGTTTCAATCTGAGTTGATTGAATCATACACTATCCCATTTGATAAACCTAATGGTTTGAGATTGCAGTTTAGACCTTTCTACATCCACTCAAACTCACTTTTGAGCAAATTTATAAAAAACAAGAGTTTAATTTACAACCGCCATCTGCCCACATCTGTTTTCCAGTTAATGTCCTCAGATCCACCGCCTGCTGCTCCAGCGTGGGGCAGCGGTGCTCCACCTCCCAGCATTTTCTGCTCTGCAGGAAAATGAATTCAAATGGTCTCAAACAGTCTGCCAAACTCTACTGGCTGTTTTATCCCCCCATGGGACTTAACGCTCCATCTAGCGCGCATCCACCCCTCTCACCCCCATCCTCTTACCCTACCCAGATCCAATATCCAATTTTGCCTCCATGTCAAATATGGGCATTTATTCCCGTATGCTGATAAGGCAATAATAGAAGTGGCCACTGCTGCATTTGCACCGGCTGGATTCATCAATTTCCACCCTTTTAAGGGCTATTTTGATATTGGCTTCCAAATGGAGGAGGATGCTGCAGAAGCGGCCTCCACCCCCCTAATATACAAAAACACCCCCATTTTTACCACCCAAACTCACCCTCCAACAGACACCACAATGGTGGTGTCATTTGCAAATCTTCCCTCCCACCTTTCACCCCATATTTTATATGAACAGTTGGTGGCAGGGCTTATGGCTTATGGGACACAACCCAACCTTGTCTTTGCTGTTCCTTCTGGTGCAGAGCGCCTTGCTGCACCTTGTGCCACTGCCACCATAATCCCCCACCACCCTGCCATCACCCAACAAATTCCCCCCATGCTCATATTACAGCAGCACCTGAGCATTTTTTGGGATTAGATGGATAATGGTCACCAAATTTGTCCCCTCTGTTTGGGACTTGACCATTACAAAAAATCCTGCCCTAAACCCCTTCCTCTGATGTGGGTTTGGAGCCACATTCAGTGGGTCCCAAATGGGGCATTTTGCTGCCTCCTCCCACCCAACATTCTAATTCAATGGGCCAGAGTGGAAAATTGGCCCCCACCAAATTGACTACCCACATTCACCCACCCAAATCTGCCCCCACCAATCAGAGTCAGGCTTGGACCACCATTCACTCTCAAGTTGCCCAGACAACTCTTACCCACCCCAATTCTTCACCCACTATTCTTGTGAACCAAAATCTATGGGACCTACTGGCTGACATTGATAAATCAGGTAAAGTTATCATGAGTGAACAAACTGGTCAACCTCAGCCAGTTCAATTATGGTCAGGCCAAATTTCTCCTTCCTGATTTTGATGATAACCCACCCCCCAAACATTTCACTCCGCTACCCAATGCTGCCCCCTACCAAAGTGACCACCAGCTTGCCTTAGCTGCAGTGGCCTCTCCCCATTGCCCAAACCTATGCAAAGCAGTGGCCAAATCAGTGTCTAAACTCCATAAAGGGCTGCCCACACTTTACTTCCCCCAATTTCCCCAAATCTCCCTGCAGCAACATCTCAAAGTTGTTTGACAATGCTAAAGCCACTATCATGCATGTTGCCAAATTAGCAGAATTTAACCCATCTGCTAAATTCACCCACCAGAGTATCTCTGATTTTGCCAAACTCCATGAAGCCCGCATTCAAGCTGAATTTCACATTGCAAAATTTGTTGAAGCAATATACCACGCTCAGCTTGATGAAGAGGTTGAGAACTCGTACTACAATGCCCTTCACCCCCACTATGCGGATGCACCAACGCCCTGGCTCTCCACTTGGGTCCATTTTTTTCAACCAAAATGACATAGCCAAGGCAGATTTGTCTGAGGATAAACCGCCTGACCCCCCTCACCCTCAGCCATGGTGGGTTAGCAGTTTCTGCTACCTACCTGGTTTGCAGTTTAATTTTATCTTTCCATTTGTTTTTGATCAGGTTTTATTTTTTGTGATTTTGGTAATGTCCATCCCCTGGTCGGCATACCTCAAATAAATAGAGATTGCAGTTTAGTTATAACTGAGATCACACTTTAAATCTAGCCTTTCTATTTTTAAAAAGAATTTGGTAAAATTTATGGGAAAAAAGAACTCCCTTCAAAAAGGCACTAAAAAGTATGAAATGATTGAGAAATTATGGATACTCAATAAAGCCCTTTTTGAAGTCAGTGCCATATATAAAATGAATTATAATAGCTATTTATATTATATATACTCAACACTGTATATTCTAAGTTGCTTATAATTTATACTTGCACCCAACTTAATATAAGCTCTAATTTGTATTTGTGAGCAAAATTTTATAAGTCAGGCTTTAATATGGCACCAACTTTAAAAATGGTAATATTGAGTATTCATAATTTCTCAATTTTATACTTTTTAGTGCCTTTTTTGAAGGTGGTTCTGTTTTTCCAAAATTTTTTTGAAGGCAGTTCTTTTTTTACTAAAAGCTTTTTTGAAGGCAGTCCTTTTTTTCAAAAAAATTAAAGGCAGTTCTCTTTTTCCAAAAAAATAGTGCAATTTTTAAATTTGCTCCTTTTTTCTAATTTTATTTTGAGAAACTCACTACCTTGATATAATCTTTTTGAACACTCACTATTTCTATATAAAAATAAAAATCTGTAAGGGAGGGTACCCCATTAATAGAGTATGGACACAATGACCACTGCCTCCCAAGTTTGATCCTGGTAGGTAAACTTTGGGTAGGGGATAATTATGACTTTTTTGGCATTGTGCACCAATTCCCTGAACTGAGATAGCAAATAGCAAGGTGGTCCATGGAGTTCCTGGCCTATCAGAGTGCTGTGCATGGAGGTTTTCTGGGGTCTATCCTACTTTCCCACTAATTTGATTCTTCATTAATTGGTATGGTATTGTCCCAGAGATGCGTGGCAGCTCCCCCTTTTGGGTTGGGCACCACTAGTGCTAAAAAAGTTATGGTATTGTCCCCAGGTCAGCCCACCTCAAATAGATTTACAAAAATAAAAGTCATTGCATATATATGATATACTATCATATAACAAGATATACCAAAAATAGGTAAACTTGGCTCAAATATTTATGAATATTGGGAAACATCATAGGCTGTTTTTTATTTTCTTAATTATAAAAAAATAAATATAAATTATATATAGAATATATCAATAATATCTAAAGTATAATAGTAATCTTTTTGCTATTTTGGATGAGCGGTTTGTTGTTATTTGACTAACTTGTAGGCCCAATTTTTAAATAATCAGATGGTGATTTAATTAATTCAAAGGGGAGGATACCCCAGTGGTAGAGTAGGGACCTCTACCGCTGCCTCCCCGAGTTCGATTCCGGTACAGGAGCTTTGGGTAGGGGACGACTATGACTGTGTTGGCGTTGCGCACCAATACCCCGAACCGAGATAGCGAATAGCAAAGGCGGTTCATGGAGTTCCTGGTCTATCATACGCCGCGCATGGAGGTTTTCCGGATTTTATCCTCCTTTCCCATTCATTCGATTTCATATTTAATCGGTGCGGTATTGCCCCAGGTCGGCCCACCTCGAATAAAGTAAGTGATTTAGTCAATTCATTAGTCCCATTGGTTTTGGTAGGCAGTTGGTGGCTATTTGGTTAATTCAATAGGCTCACTGGTTTCTGTATACTGTTGGTGATTGGTTGATACGCTGGGCTCAATTAGTTTTGGTTGAGTGGTTGGTTTTTACTTGATTCGACAGATTCAATAGTTTTACTATGCAGTTTGGTGTTTACTTAGTTAAGTCGATAGATTTAATTACTGTAAACCTATTGATGTCCAACTACCAAAAAATGACGTCAATTTTAAAGAAAGTTTATTTGAAGCTATTGATCCGCCAATGCCGGAATTAAGTTTATCCGGCTATGAACTATTTCTACAATTGAAATCCATCGCTTCCGGTCCATTTTTTAACCGACTTTGAAAAAAGATTTCTCAATTCGACCTGTATATATTTTTTGTTTTATTTTCTATGTTCGTTCACGCATAACTGAAACTACAGGACCAATTTGAATGCCTAAATTTTTCGAAAAAAGAGGACGCTCCAACTTAAGTCTCATTTTACTTTTATAAGTATTGGTCCAGTATCTCTATATATTATTTCTCAAAGGTGTTTTTTTGTCGGTGTAAAATATCTCCCTTAATACTGTATCAAAATTAATATTTGATACGCCATTTTGAAGATTATTTTTCCCTCTAATGACGAAAAATAAATAAAATATTCTTTTCATAGTAAAATAAAAAGTTTTATATGTAACAAGTGAAACCCCTATATGTTTTCGATGATATTCGCTATATTGTTACGGCTGAGCAGTTTGGTATTCGTTTGATTCGATATTTTAAATGGTTTTGTTAAGTGGTTAGCAGTCATTTAGCTAATTAGCAAGTTAGCTAATCAAAATGAATCAAAAACACAATTAATTTTACAATTATCTCCTCAAGCATAATCTCTATATATTATTTCTCAAAGGTGTTTTTTTGTCGGTGTGAAATATCTCCCTTAATACTGTATCAAAATTAATATTTGATATGCCATTTTGAAGATTATTTTTACCTCTAATGACAAAAAATAAGTAGATATCTTAAAATTAATGTTTTCATTAAAAAATTATATTTTTAAAACCTATATTTTAAAAATTTCATTTAAAAATTACGTGTATAAAGTGTCATGGTGGTGCCGAAGTCTCTGAATAGAATAGAATAAACGTATAAATAACGTACAAACAACGTATAAATGTATAAACAACGTGTCAATCAAATTAAAACAAGTAATACAATATTTGCAAAAGCAGTGGAGCACTATTCTAACCTCAATAATATTGAGGTAGTAAGCGTTTGTTGTCATAATTTCTAAAAAAAGTAAATTTTCTTATAAAAATAGTAAGTTTTTTGTTAAAAAATTAGTAAATATACAAATAATGTGAAAAATATTTTCATTTGAATTAGAAAAAAATTTATTTTGAAATACACATCACACTATTTGCATATTTACTAATTTTTTATTAATATTTTTTCACAACTTCAAAACTAGTTTTTTTATTTAAAAATTATTTTAATTTTGTTATGTTAATACCAGTTTGCATCATTCGTTATTTGCAATAATCTATTTTTATTGATTAAGTACTATCCATAGGATAGTCGTATAAGGAATCCTATTACCAGAAGTGATGCGAAGTATTCGCATGGGTCATCTAGTGATCATTAATTTAGTAAATATTAAAATGGACTTTGAAGCGATGGATTTCAATTTTAGGTATGTTCATCGCTGGATAAACTTGATTCCGGTATCGGTGAAACGATAGCTCCGAAGCAACAACTTTTGGCATATGTCCTATGGCTGAGGGTATATTTAAAATCCAGGCAAGTATGAGATCATAGCGGGGTGAGCTTAAATCATTATAGTTGGCTATCGTTTTGCATAATTCGACCATTAAAATCAATTAAATTTGATAAACTGAATTATTTTAGACTAGCCGTTTACCCGTGCTTCGCTACGGTGTCTAAAATTAGATTTTCAATCTATTAATTTAGATTTATCTTATAGATCAACAAAATCACTCAGCCAAATCTAATTGCTCAATCGAATCAACCAAAAACCACTAACCACTTTGGTAAACCTAACTGAAATTATCAAATCAACCAATAACTAATCACCCCTCAAAACTAAACTGTGTCCTATCGATTCAAACAAAAGCCATCAACCACTCGGCCAAACAAAAAAACCTATCGAATCAATCAAACAACACCAACCTGCTATCCGAAACATTCTTTATACTTAAAATCATTGAGCATATGTCATATCTTCCAAACTACTAAATCAACTTCTACTTAACTTGCCAAAAGTATTTTATTAATTAGGTGAATCAAATTAGGCAGGTTTTTAAAATTTATAAACCTAACATCCAGATACTCATGCTTCGCTATAGCACTTAAAGTTTATCAGATGATAAGCTCACATTGTAGCCTATAGGCTGTGCCAGCACTACTCTTGAGCCACTCGAACCAACAGCTTCGCTGTTGCCCTCGTGGCTGGTGAGCTGATTATCCTAACTACTTAAACTCTAATACTGATTTTTGTTGTGTTTCAGGTGATAAATTTGGTGAATTATTAGATAATATTCGCCAATTCTTACCCACTCACCCAAATAGATTAAAATCAAACTCGATTAGCTTCAGGTGAGCAAATTGGTGAATTATTATAATATTCTCACCAACTCACCCAAATAGATTGAACCTATCATACTCGATAGTTTCAGATTCGACCTTATTTGCCAATTCTCACCCACTCCCCCAAATAGATTAAACTTATCAGACTCGATTAGCTTCAGGTGAGCAATTTGGTGAATTATTCAATGATATTTGTCAATTCCCAACCACTCGCCCAAATAGATTGAACCCATCATACTCGATAATTTCAGATTCGATAGGATTCGTCAATTCTCACCCACTCCCCCAAATAGATTGACCCTATCAGACTCGAAGGTTTCAGATATCAGTCAGTCACTCAGTCAGTCAGTGAATGAAATTTTTTAAGTAGATGGCGAACGGTAAGTTTAGCATAGATTGACCAATAAAATAAATTTAATAAAATGAATTACTGTGGATGGTGATCAGTAAGTTTAGCATAGATTGAGCAATAAAATCAACTAAATCTTAATAAAATGAATTACTAGTATATTTGTTTATGAGATACTATATGTAATATATATACAGCGAGTTTTATTTTTATAGAGAAATAGTGAAGGTTTAAAAAGGATATACAAAATAGGGATCTTTTTAATAAAATTGGAAAAGATCTACTTTTAAAAATGCACTAATTTTTTTGGGAAAAAAAGAACTGGGGGTAAAGTTTTTTGGGAAAAAAGAACCTTCTTCAAAATCTTTTTTTGGAAAAAACCTCCTTTAAAAAGGCACTAAAAAGTATGAAATGATCAAGAAATTATACCTCCCCAGTAAAACCCTTTTTGAAGTTGGCGCCATATTTTAAATGACTTATGATAGGCATTTATAATATATATACTCAGCATTGTATATTCCAAGTTGCTTATAGTTTAAACTTGGACCCAATCCAGACATAAGATATAAATTGTATATGTGAGCAAAATTCTATAATTCAGTTTAAAATACGGCGCCGGCTTCAAAAAGGGTTTTATTGAGGAATCATAATTTCTCGATTATTTCATACTTTTTAGTGCCTTTTTAAAGGAGGTTCTTTTTTCCCAAAATTCTTTTAATATATATACTAAATTAATGGTCAGATACTTGATCAATCCTTGCAAAAGTGAAATGGGACCTAAGTTGGAGCATCCTCTTTTTTTGAAAATCATCCAAATTGGTCCAGTAGTTTCTGAGTTATGTGCGAACAAATATAGAAAAAAAAACAAAAAAATTATACAGGTCGAATTGAGAACCTTCTTTTTCAAAGCCGGTTAAAAATGGTCTAGAATTCACACTTCAGCTCGATCCACCTTATGGAAAACCCTATGCAACTGAGTGGATTAAGGTTTAATAGTTTATGCGAATCAACGGGTGCATGAAAGTGCATACACGCACACCATGATTAGATGTCCGATGGTAGTTGTCGGACTTTAAAAAATTTACGCAGGGTGATTGGTTTGATTTGAGGGTTGCAAAAGGTGGCTTCCCAAGTGAAGATTTTGAAGCTAAGCTGGGTGATTGTGATATAATGGTGTACCCTAATTGGCTAAAACTATTAGATCGGGTTCAGGCTTTAATATTGATATCAATCCTGTGGCTTAAATAGATCTACAAGTTCAATGTATGGTATACCGGATCTGATTACGGTAATTACATAATTCCGTAACTTGGGATAGTGAAATTGGATCGTATTCTGCCGCCGCCATTAGGTAAATTCTCCAAAAAATTATTAGGTTAAGCCGAACCGATTTTATTCACCAACTCGCCGCACCTTTTAGACGTGGGCAAAAAGGCTACTTTTAAAACAATTAGGCCAGCACTGAAGATGGATCCCGTTCACCTAGGTTAGGTTTCATTTAAACTAGGGAGCGGTTGTTTGAGGATCCCACCAAAAGGTTTAAAACGACCAAATGTATTGGATGCAATTTAAATGTAATGACGTGCCGATGGTTAAATAGGATGATTTCATTAATGATACTGGCTGGTGTGTAAATAAACTCCCAACCTGTGAAATCATCCCTTCAAACAAAAGGTCCTTCGTATAATTTCATCGGCTGTAAAACGTCAGTAAAGGTTTACTCAGATCATCTCAAACCGAGTTGATTTCGATCATTGGCCAGCTGCTTCCTCGCCACCTAAAAAACTGTCAGAACTTCGATAGATGAGCTCAGGATCTAGGGATCCGAATAATTTTATTCGATTACTTAAGGCTAACCATCATTGGATTTAGATTGATAATCTGACCAATCAGTAGTCAAAGAAATTAATAAAAGTAGCGGGAAAGGTTTTACGGCTGGGCGAGGTACCAAAACTTAAGTTGCGTCGCAAGTTAAATGATATCATTAACAAATCCATCCCAACATCCCCATTTTGATTCGCGCGAGGTTAACCAATAATATTAAGATGAGGAGGGATATGCTTATTCGAACCAGCATGATTTCATCAAAAGGGTGGCATATTCCGCAAATCGTAACCGGTGCGGGTTGATCCCATCCTCGCCTAAAGCTCAATTCAACCTTAATATAAATTTCTAGTTTAGATGGGGCGACGGGGCAGCCAGCCGATTCGAGCTGGCTTAATAGTGGTGGCGTGGATGGCTTAGTCCCAAGGCTTTTAAGCTCCCTTCCCCAGCTATAAACCCGGCGCTCGTTCCTTTGGATCCATCCTTTGCTTATTTCGATTACTTCAATTTTATAGAGGAGGAATACGTGGCAGGCGATAGTTTCACTGTTGCGCAAATTAACGGTAGGTTTAAGGTTATAGCGTGCTTTTAGGGCTGCTTAGCATTAGCTGAATGCTAACCCCATTACTTTAGTATCTCTGTCAATCTCGCTTTGGCTCAAGTGTTGAGTCAGTCTTCGCAGCATGGTGCTCACCGCCCCCCGAGACCATTATCGGCCCTCGCCGCTACTGCCCTCAGCCATAAGCCTAGATAACCATGATTTGGACCGGGGCTTCGCTTTGAAGGATCTGTTCTCGCCCTTCACCAAGGAGCCAAACTATGAGCACTGGCGCGTCATTACCGAATACTCCCACGATTGCCTCGTGCGCATCTTGGAGAGGAACAGGCCGCTGCAGTATTTCAAGGATGCGGGGCTCGAGGAAGCCCTAGCCAGCTTCTTCGACGCTAACGGGAAGGTACTCGCCGACAGGGTGGGTGACTTGGTGGAAGCGTACCGCAGCCGCGTGCCGCTGACCACTTACGCGGACTACAAACCCTACATCCAGCGCATGTTTCATAACCAGGAGTTGGGGCTCCTCCACGCCAAGCCACCCGACTACTGGGTCAAGACCAGCGGCACCACCAGCTCGAGCCCAAAGCTTTTCCCCTTCTACACCCCCAGCGGCTACCTCGACTACTGGGCGGATTTTCCCTCGCGGCAGGTGGTGGGAACGGTGCACGCCTTGTCCGGCTTCAAGAGCTTCAGTACGCGGGCGCGGGGCATTGACCTGATTTTTAAAGGGAGCGGCGAGGCGTGCGCGAAGGATGGCGCCGTGGTCGGGAGTCTCAGCTCCCTCCTGCAGCCTTCGCCAAACGACATCGAGCCGCTCGCGGCGAAGTTCATCCCGGTGCCGGTCACGCGGCTGCGGGTGGCGCTGGTCTTTTCGCTGTGCGAGCCGAACCTCGAGTTCTTCCGGTGCGTCTATCTGCTGACGCTGGCGGACTTCTTTGCGACCTTGGAGCGGGACTGGGATCTGCTACTGACGGCGGTTGAGCGGGGTAGCTTCCCGGAGCCGTTTGGGCTGGCGGAGGGGTTGCGGGCCCAGTTGAGTAGCCTGCTGGAGCCTCGGCCGTCGCGCGCTTCGTACCTCCGCTCCCTCATCAAGGTTAAGCCGGGGGAGGTTCCTAGCTCGAGTTTATTTGAGGGGATCGTGCCACGCATCTGGCCCAAGCTGGCCCTTATCGTCGGGGCATTCAGCAGCCAGTACATGGTGCACCGCCGCACGTGCCAGTTTTATACCACGCGTTCGCCCTTCTACATCGAGTCGGGGTATTCGTGCAGTGAGGCCGTGGTAGGCTACGCTATCGGTTTGCTGCCCAACCACCACGTCCTCAACATCTCCCACAACTACCTCGAGTTCCTACCCATCGCCAAGGATCGTGACCGTGGGGTAGTGCTGGCGAGCGAGTTGCAGGTGGGGCGCGAGTACGAGCCCATACTGACAACCACCCAGTCGTGCCTCATGCGCTATCGGCTGGGCGACGTCGTGCGGATGATGGGGTGGTACGACCACCTGCCGGTGGTGCAGCTTGTGCGCCGCCGCCTCGATATTATGCAGATCCGCGGGGTTAGCCTGTATGAGGAGGTCATCGCGCGCGCCCTTGACGCCACCTCCCTCAGGCGCGTCAGCTTTTGCTGCTTTGAGTCGCAGTCTCGGCTCGGCCTTTACATCGAGCTCGACCCCACCCAATACGCTCTCACCGATTCGGGGCGGCATCGGGCAAAGGTCTCCCAAGCCACCCTCGTCAAGGCGGCTGAGACGGCCCACCGGGCCCTTAAAAGCACCAGCGCCGTGTACAAATCTGCCTTTGGCTCAGCCGACCCCGCCGCCTCGATCCTGTTCCGGCTGGTGACGCCCGGGACCTTTTGGCGGTTGATGCAAGCTAAACCTGACCCGAGGATCTCCCCCACGCCCCATCATAGTAGGCTGCCTTTGGCCGTCTACGATCCCGCCCAGCTCCGCATCCTCGAACGGGCTGCCTCGGAGCTGGATTGTCCTCAGGACTAGGTGGAGCCCTCCTTGATGGCCTGCCACTTTAATATCCCCTGGGCGTGAACCACCTAAAGCCGGTTTCTTCCCAACCGTAATAATCTCCCGACCTCACTCCCCCTGCGTTCGTCTCCGTATTTAATAAACTTTTACCGCGTAACGCCTAAGCAAGCTTAACCTTCGCAGAATGACGGTTCCGATCGCCGAGGTGGCCTATACGGGGTCGGTGGGGGCCTTCGATTGGCGAGAGGCCATCCGGCTCCCGCGAGGGGTTGGCCGAAGGGCCCCGTGTCGGCACCATCCCATCTGCTCAAACCTTATCCCCATCTGCTTAGTCCTTATTCGTCTGCACAATCCTTATCCCCGTCTGCTTATTCGGATAGCTTTAAATCATTACAAACCCATACCCCGGTAGCCACCTCCCCTTGCCAACTGGAAGTGGAAGGTTCCCTTTTAAGCTGGCTTACCCAACCTTATACACCTCGCTCTAATGAGCTTTATCGGGTGGGTTCATAACCCACGCCAAGTTTTAAAACGTCACCGTCGCCCATCCAACCTACCTTTTGGTCGTATTTGAACCCGATCGCGCCGGTGGCCAAACCGGTTTAAACTTGGGCCTTCCGGTATCGAGGTAAAAAAGGTGCCTTGCGTAACTTGGGTAAGTTTCTAATGGTTGGCGTAAGCTTCAAAGTGGGGTTAATTGACGAGGTGAAGGTGGGTTGGGCTTTAACTTGGTTTTAAACCGGTGGTTTTAGCTAAAGCTTAGCCTCGGGATCGGTTTGAGAACTGGGTTGGGCTCGTGGTGTCGGGTTGGCTATCCCGATAGCTTAACGCTGCACCGGCGGGAGGTGTAAACTTGAGTTTGAGGTGGGAGGGCTCTGAAGGCCCCACCGATGATAAAGGTTGCAATCGAGTTTAAGGCTGAGCTTCAGATTGGGAACGGATCTAAGTGTAAGGCCAGTTGTAAGCTTAACTAAATAGTCGATATCGGATGGCGTACCTACCTGTAAGCCAAGTGAGGTTCGATAGTTGAGCGTCCATCATAATCGGATAAATTGGTTTCAATAGGAAGTTAGGATCAAATTGGAAGGGTAGGGTTGGTGAGGTTTTGTGACACTTATCGGGTTAAAGCTAGGGTGGTAGCTGTACGATGAAACTATGGCTAGGTAACTTTAGGGTAACTAACTGATACCGTCAATTAGAATAGCTGTATAGTTTTTTCAAAGTTGGATCGTCTACCCCATCAATCTTAACTTATAGATGTGTGGGCTGGTAGGTGAGTTCAATGGATCTGTTGGAGAACGGTTGAAGAGGTAAAATTTTAAATTTTTAAGAGTGCACGACCCGAGATGCATTTGAGGATAGGTGGAGGGGGTAAAAATCCTTAGCTCGGTAAACTATTTTTTACGGGGTCATCTGCACCCTCGGTCCTTATGCCTTAGTTTTACAGGGTCATCTGCACCCTCGGTCCTTATGCCTTAGTTTTACAGGGTCATCTGCACCCTCGGTCCTTATGCCTTATGGCGGGTCATGAGCCCGGGATGTTGGGAGAACTATTCGCATATTCGGTGCACCACGAATAGCTTGAACAGGTGTGCGGTTACTTAAGATGATACCAATATAAATTACTTGGTGGGGATGGTATCTTCAAAAACCAGCGCTGCGAATAGGTTTGTGGTATAAGTTTGAATTTAAAGCCCGGTGTAAGCAAGCTCGGTGTGGGGTATGGACTCTGAAGAGATGGTTGCAGTTGACCTCAGCACAAAGGTTATCCGCCCGGTAAAGCCCCACCCTTTAAACCTCGGTTTCCTATATTAAACCAACTTTACGGTACCAAGCTTGGCCGGGTGTTGTTGTTAAGTTGTGTAAGGTGTACCCTTCTTTCTAGGCTTGGTGGGTATTGCTACATTCAAAGAGCCTGAGCTGCAGCATCTCTACAACATTGCATATTGCGTATATCTTGTGGGAAGCGTTGTACAATCCACCCGTACCAAAAATTTGTCTGGCTAATTGTCAGCAAGATGTAAAATTTTTGGGTAGATTAAAGGTTCAGTTGCAGCTTTCCATACCACCTTGTATGATTTATATGGATGTATGGTACCAAGAACTTTAGCGCTGGGATTTTCTGGGGTTTGGACCTGTGCATCTAGCACTATCGGTCACATTCCAACTTTGTTTAACCAAGATCTTCCTCCCCCTACCAAGGTATTTTCTGGTCTACCAACCTCAAGTTTAGGTGTGCTACCAACTTTTTCCAGGTATCGGAGTGTGGGCTCAGCTTCGGTTTGATAGCCCATAGCCTAACTATATAAAGGTTGGAAATGTCCCAGTTTCCAATCGTTATAAAATTGGTACCCACCGATGGTATTGATGGTGCCCAATATACAGGCTGGATATTAAAGGTAAGGAAAAGGATCAATATCATACCAAAATTTACCTAAGTAAGCAAACACAGGTGCAAAAAGCACAGATGCAAAAAGCACAGATGCAAAAAGGGCGGTCACTTTTTATGTTAAGCTTTTAGAAAGAAGCATTTTATAGTCCCCAAAGCACCTTTTCCCCTTTATTAATGAGCTATAATATATAGTCTACAAGGGGGATAACCTGTCAGGAGAGTGTCTATTTCTTGTTCTCGGAGAGGTGGTGGGGAATGCCCACCACACCCAAAGGGAACAAACTGTTAATAACTCAGGGAACAGGGCACCCCAAAGGGTGCCTGCACCAAAAGGACTCAAGGTAAGGGTATATAATTGTATAAATGTGAGATGCACCAAAAATGTGAGGACTTGGTTAGACCCCAAGGAGGAGATCATTACCAAGTGCAGATCTGAATCCAGGTTCTTGGGTGCCTCTATCTGAGAGATTCTGGCTTTACCATAGGGGAAAGAGAATAGATGGATAATTTTAATAAAATAAAGTGACCCAGATTATTTGAGATCTCCTTAATGAGTTTCACAAAAAGGTCAAACCAAGGGACCATCTGGTAACAAAACAGATGGGATTTTATTAAATCAAGTTAACCAATTAAGAAGGTTGGTCTCAAAATATACTTTTAAACAATTAGGGAAATCATCTTCCATCAGGTGAGGCACTGCACCCAATCTAACCAATAATTGCAACTTCCCATCCATTGTTGTAATATAGATCAAGTAAGCTCATATTTGGGTGGTTGACTGAAGCATATTACCCTATCTAGTGATATCATAAACTGAATGGGGCTCAAAGCCCCATTCTCTGATCAAATGTAACAACCCATTGTAATTCTCAACGTAGCTGGTGCATTTCAATGCCATGGATATAATGCTCATCTGACCATCATGCACGCTCCAGAACCAACTTGGGCATAACTTGCCCTTACCCAGCGTTGGTCCAGGGTGTGCTTCAGGTCAGGCAGTCCAATCAATTTGGTTCCCTTGGCCTCCACATGCTCAGCCTTAATTAAACAATCTGTCCCCACAATGATGTAATTTAACCATGACATTACCCCCAGTTTTTTTGAGGCACCATCCCTCTTTCAGTGGCTTCAGCCAGGGAAAAGTTATTATGGGTGGGAGCCAGCTTCATGGCAGCTATACCTGGTTTAGCCTTGGTTTTGCCACCTCCAGGAAAACTCATGAGATGCATCAATAAGGTCTCATGCATGGGTGCAGTTGTGTGCTAGCACCTAGCTATTCTCTGCAGTGTCAAATCTTTTTCACAACACCAGGTATTCAATTCTTCTCCTTACATGATGAGAGGCTAGAACCTTACCTACTTCCTTTACCGCATATCATCCATGAGGTATATCTTTGGAATCACTGGCGGTGACCCTCAAACCTGGTCAGCTTGATTTTATGAAACATGGCAAAGATTAAAATAATAGGGGAAGAACAAACTGATACAAGTCATGACCAATATTCTGACAATGAGGCAAGGTCCTAACCTCTTTGGCCCCAGCTTAAAGCATGGCTGATCGATTGGAATGTCTCTGGCATCAAGCATCATGAGATTTCTCCCCATATATGCTTGAACCACCCATCTCTTACCCCCAACACTCTCCTTTTAATTTTATATAGTGGCATCCAGATTAATGTTGACAACTTTGTGTACCTTCTTGATGGACCTGAAAAGTCCACCACAGCTTCTACCTTGGACCCACCACTGGGTTCCATGTTAAAATTGGGTTAAACCCATAGTTGGAGAACAGTGAACACTCAAGTGAAGCTTGCTGGGCGTTATAATAACTAAACTGAGCCAGGGGAAAATGAGAAGCCAGTCATAATGATCAGCTGTAGTGTAACATTGCAAGAACTGTTCAAAGCACTGATTCAATCGCTCTATCTGTCCATATGATTGGTGGTAAGCAGTAGAATGGCACAGTCAAATCTGAAGAGTACTAACAACTCTTCCCAATCATATTGACATAAACTGGGGTCCACAGATGTTGATAATTTCTTAGGGCACCCCATAGAGGAAAATTACATGTGAAACAAATAACTTAGCCATCTATGCCACCATTACTATGGTGTTATATGGAATGAGGAGGGAAAACTTAGTAAATTGGTCCACCACTACCATGATAGCATCATATCCCTATGATAATAGTAGCTATACAATAAAATCAACTGAGAGGGAAGTCCAGGATCTCACTGCTTTTAGAATGGTACTAATAAAACTGTGAGAGGCTGATAGTTTTTTTTCACCCTATTGCAAACTAAGCACTTTTCAAAAACCTTGTCACCTGTGCAGCCAATCCCTTCCAGTTATATGTACAGCAGATGTACTTCAAAGTTAACGCCTTCCTGCGGTACCTTAAAGTTATGCATCATGGTTTTACTTGATCATTTCCAGATGGAGTGGCCTGGTGGGAACCCATAAATGACCTTAGAACCATCCCATCCCATCCTTTACATGGTACACCTTAGTTATACTTCCTGATTTAGCTTGCACTTGGCAAGAACCATAGTATTTTATGATGGTAGAGGTTGGGAAAGGATGACCTTAATGAACATACCATACTCCTTCAGGTTCTCCAGTGAATCCATAACTGGCATGCATACCGTGGTGGGTAAATTCTTGGATACAATTCACCTGGAGGGATCACCATGTGGGTGTTGTGCAACTCCATCTCTTTGGGATCAGGTGCTAATGCAGGGTTACAGCTGAGATCATTAGCCAAACTACTTTCAATACCCTTTGTAAATTCATAAGAGAACCCAAATTGGGCAAGGGTCTCATGCCACCAGGTTTGCTGTGGGGTCAGAGAATGAGGAGCCCATTAGTACAATAGGGTGCAATGATCCATAAAAATGCGGAATGGCTGGGAAAAATCATGTAGATGATGTTGCCAATAAGTCAGTGCTTCCACTAATGTTAATAACTCTTTGTTATAAACAGCATTATTATACTCAGATAATTACATTTTAGCAAAAAATATCCCACAGGATGCTCAACTATGTCTTCACCCACTTGTAATAGAACAACAGCAATTGTCAAGTTTATGTAATGATTGAGTTTATCTTGATTGTTACTTTTTGACTCAGATTTGGCTTTTCTAAATCTGAGTTGAATTGCTTAAAAGTATTTTTGGATTGAATATTTTAGGTGCTGGGCTGTGCCTTGCCTGAGATGTAGATTAGGCTTGTGTGAGCCTAATCAATGACTTGGGTGAGGCCCCTGAGGGGCGGCCTTTATAAGGCATGCCTGCCAATTATAAAGTTCACTTCAGAATAATTTACCCCTAGCTTTCCCTTCCTGGGGAGCATTATCAGTTGCTCCCCAGATGAGCTCTGGTCAGTGGGCCCTTTTTATCTCCAGAATAACTATGAAGGTTATTTCAGGGTGTCATGATTCTGGTATAACTGAATGATAAGCCCTAAGTCATTATGGCAGAATGGATAGGATCCACTGAGTTTAATATGAGTAATGATTATTTGAGCGCCTTGAGATAAGGTAATGTTGGGTTGTTGGGAAATTGCCTCAAATTAGGCGATAATGAAATTAACAAATAAAGAGTTGTTAGAACCAATGAGATATAGAAAATTAAATTACTAAGCCATAGAAGTGGTATCATCTGAAGTTGCTATAATATAGGCAAGATGAGATGATTGAGAAAAGTTGGTTGTTAGTTTAAAACAAGCGGAACAGCGAGGGTCCACTGTATTGATTATACTAAATAAAAAAGAGAGTTGTGGGAGTGAATGCTCCATATTTATTTAAAGTTTATTCTGTTGTTTCAAGGACGATAATCATCACATTGTTGGTCCTAATTGCTCAGCAGGTTGAACCCAGTGCAAAATCCTTTTGAGTATCTTTTAAATACTGCCAATTTTATAACAGTGGTGCTCACTACAGGGGGCCCATTGATCAATTATAAAATGATAAAAACTCAGTAGCCAGCTTGTTGCATTCATGTTGTTTTGATAAATATTCTACCCAACACTCTTGGTTAGTTGCCTATGTGGAGCTGAAACTGTAGTTGGACGCTGTGCTTAAAAAACAAGATGAGCTGCTCCAGGAGGTTTGCTGCATTAAGCTGCCTTCATTCAATTTTGAAGGGAATATTTATGGATATTTTAAGCAATTTGAAATTGCAACTGAAGGAGTCTTGGATTAATGGAGAGCAAAACTGTTAATTTCTTCCTTGGATGTCAGAAGTGCTGATCAAGTTGTCTGTTACCTTTCAGGCAGTTCCATTACATACCAAGAAGCCAAAGGGATGGTGCTGCGGTTGTTTGGAAGAACTGCAAAGATGTCACAGTGGAAGGCCAAATTTTTGACCATCAGGTTTCAGTGGAATGAGACCCTCACTGCATTTGCTGAGCAATTTACAACAGAAGCTCACATGCTAATTGGGGCTGAAATTTGTATCTGAAACTGATGTGTGTATTGCAATGACTTTTGCTGTGAAGGTATACTGTGAGTTACATAACGTTATGACCACACTGTTGGATGAAGATGTACGTTTGCTTAAAATTGTTCAGTTTTTGCACTGTATAACAGCCAACTTCCCTCCACCTAATACCAAGCAGAATCTTTCTGCTATAACCGCTGAATCATCTTATCTGGGGAGCTTTGTCAGTTCAGTTCAGATTCCATCAAGTTATCCTCAGCAGTTAAACATCCACCCTATACCTGCTTATTGTCCCTGGCCCAACTATTGCCCTAAACATGTTTATGCTGATCACTTCCAACCCAACTCTTAACTTGGCTTATTTCACATTAATCATGGACATGAGCTCTATGGGGTCTTCTGTTTTAAATGCAGTCAACAGGGGCATCTGGCACAATGGTGCCCTAATCAACTGGTCTTTTGTGTACAGCTGGAACAGTATAGCCAGGGAAAAGTCAGAGCAGAGTAGAGATGGGACTCTATATCTACTCTATACCAAACCCAAATGTCCCACCTGAACCCAATTTAGAATATTCAGCGGAAGTTCCCTTGAACAATAGGTCAGCTTTATATAAGCAGCCAGTTGGGGGGGTGAATGTTTTGACATGAGTGCAGTCTGCGGCTATGGTGGAAGAGGGGTCTCAGATGCAGGTTGAACTGTATGCTTGCCAGATGTTCAACCAAGTTTCCCCTGAAAAGTTAGACCCCTCATCAGATGCACCTTTCTTGCATGCAGTAAGCATCACTCTTCCGGTCAAAACTATTATAAAACAATTCCCCAGAATTGGTGAAGGGATTGTGTTTTTCCTTGAAAATAGGGACTCCTTAAATATCCATGTTATAAACAGTTGAGATGCATCCTAATCTGAATGTACTTACTGTGACCTGGTTGTAGCTAAGACCTGAGTCCATGCCATCATAGATACCAGTGCCCCCATCAATATAGTCTCCACCAAATTGGTGGCCAGGTTGACATTAAAACTGGATGTGGAACACCAGATAGTATATGGCACTGCTGGAGTGGAAAACATGATCTCTGAGGAAGCATACAGTGCTCTTCCACTGCAGTTCAGTTATATTGTCATTATTGGTGATCTTTGTTATACACCGGAGACTCAGGCTTTGACTCAAAGTTACTTATTTGGAGTCTTAAAAGGATAAAACAATAACATGAATATCAGCTTGCAAGAAAAAAGGATCTATTTATTATTAAAAAGTCTTAATATTTATAGGATTTGTAGTTTTCCATTTTTGTTTAGATCGTTTCATCCAATGGGAGACTGAATCTCTTCTGATATTAGAGTCAAGATAGACTTGATCAGATGGAATAGATTTGATATGATTTTTATCATTTATAGATTCATTGGGGATCATTGCTGATAATTTAGAAGAGGTTTCATTGATGGGAAGACCAGTCAAAATCCTGACACTTTCCCCCAAGATTTGGTCATGGGGAAGGATGAGATCATAAATATCTGGGATGAATAAGATTTATAATTATACCAGTGTTGTTATGAACTATAGAGTACTCTAGACCTTTTCTAAATATTACCCTATAAGGTCCAGACCAATTAGTTTCTAATTTTTTGGTTCTTCCGCCAGGACAGGAATAATAATATAAAGCATAATCACCAATCCGATACTCAGGTAGAATTGGCTTATTTTGATTGCTCTTAAGGGTTTCTTTTTCTGTAGTATCTTCGATGGATTCCATAGCCTGGGTTTGCAAATGTATAATTTCATCAGCTAAATTATGCATGACTAAATCAGCATTTTCAGGAATATTATCATCAAGAATGGCTTGTACACTAACAGGAACAAATGGATCTCTTCCATAGATACACTTAAATGGAGACATTTTTATAATTCTATGGTAGCTAATCTGATAGGCCATTAATGCACTAGGCAAATAGATGTTCCACCTTGAAGGGTCAGTTGAAGCCATTTTTCTCAAAATTGCTACTAAGGTTCCATTAACTCGCTCAATGGCTCCATTAGTTGAAGGATTGTAGGGAACTACAAACTTTTGGGTGGTGTTAAACAATTTAGATAATTCCTGTACAAGTTGAGAAGTAAAGTTTGTCCCGTTATCTGACATAAGGATTTTGGGACACCCATGTTGGGTGATAATTTGATGATAGAGGAACATAGCAGTGATTTTAGATGTAGGAGAGACAACAGAAATGCCTTCGACCCATTTAGTTAAATGGTCAATAGCCATAATAATATATTGATGCCCATGCTGCCCCTTTGGTAACAGTCCAACAACATCAATACTTATGACCTCAAAAGCCTTAGTAGGTAAAATTACTTGGTGTTGATAAGTAGGATTAGATGGACCATGACTTTTACAAACGAGACAGGAGTCTAAAGTTTCTTTGATTGTATCGGTCATATTATTCCAATAGTAATGAGATTTTAACCACTCTTGAGTTTTCTTTAGACCCCCATGGCCATTTTGAATATGTCCTTCCATAATAGCATTGGATCGAGATTTGGGGTGAAGAAATGAACCATTTTGAATTTACTTTTTTATATAATAATCCATCATTGATCATAGTATCTTTAGTAATTAACTTGAGGTACTTTTGGTCTTCTTTAGGCTCATTTTCCCATAATTCAGGTCGACCAATTAGTTCATAAACTCTTTCTTCTTTCTTTGTATCTAAAGTTAGCACAGGTAACCGAGATAACCCATTGGCATTTTGATGTTTGGAACCAGATCGATATATAATTGAAAAATCATAATTTTGTAATTGGAGAGCCCATCAAGCTAGCCTACCGTCGGGATCCTTCATATTTTGTAACCATCGCAATGAGGAATGGTCAGTGATAACTGAAAAATGATTCCCATACAGAAATGGCCAAAAATGCTTTATGGCTAATATTACAGCCAGACACTCCCGTTCTGTTACACTGTAATTCTGTTCAGCTTTTGAGAGGGTTCTGCTATAAAATGCCACCAGGTGGTCGATTTGATCATCATATTGTGATAAGATTGTACCTATGGCAACGTTACTAGCATCAGTATGTAATACAAAAGGTTTATCAAATTGAGGATGTATCAAGACAGGTGAATTAGTTAAAGCTTTTTGGAGAGAGTTGAAAGATTGATCTTGAGCAGAACCCCACTCAAAAGGTACTCCTTTTTGCAATAAATGAATGATGGTTTGGCTAAATCGGCAAATTTAGGTATAAATTGCCGGTAGTAACCCACCATTCCTAGAAAAACTTGAATATCTCATAAAGACTTTGGAGGAGACATGTTTTTGTTGGCCTCGATTTTATCAGGAAGAGGTTGAATCCCTTTTGAGGAAACCTTATGACCTAAAAAATCCATTTCGTTTTGGAAATATGAATATTTTGAAGGTTTAAGTTTAAGTGAGGAATTTCGAATCCATTTAAAAACCTCTCGTAAATGATTTAAATGCTCCAAAAAAGTTCTCGAGAACACCGTAATATCATCTAAATATACCAAAATCAAGTCATTTTTAAATCGTGGAATATTCCATCCAATGCCCTCTGGAAAGTTGCAGGAGCATTACTTAACCCTTGGGGCATTCGGGTTGGCTCATATAACCCTTCGCTTGAGATCAGCGCACATTTAGCTCGGTCTTCTGGAGCCAACTCAATTTGCCAATAACTGCTAGCTAAATCTATAGCAGAAAAATATGTGGAACCTGCAAGCAACCAAAGAGAGTCATCAATTCTGGGAAGGGGATAACTGTTGCGACGAGTTACAGCATTTAATCTTCTATAATCTATTACAACTCGATGGGATCCATCCTTCTTCTTCACCAGAAGCAGAGGTGAAGCCCAAGGACTATTTGATGGTTTTAAAAGCCCTGCTTCCAACAGTTGATTTAACTCTTTGGTAACTTGGGCCTCTTCGACCTTTTGGTTTACAATAGGGTTTAGCTCGTATTGGAGGATGATTTTCCAGTTTTGATGGTATAGGTTATTCCACTCATCTTACCAAAATCATATGTATGCTTTGCAAATATATCTGAATACTCTTCTAATAGTCAATGAACCAATTCTTCTTGATCTTTGGTTAAGTGATTTCCAATTTTTGGTTTCAAAGTAAGAACATCAACATTAGGCTCTAAACCGAATTCTTGCAGGTTCCCAAACATCTAGATATCATTTATTTGGGTTAGAGGCAACAGTTTAATATAAGCAATAGGAATTTTTTGATCCACAGTCTTTGGCTTATCAGTAAGATTTGCAAGTAAAATGGGTAAAGCTCCCAAACAAGCATAATCTAATACCCTGGGACATGGTAAAATTTCCTTAACTGAAGGGTTCAAAACACCCTTAATCTGCAATAGATGATCTTTTGGAATGGAGAAATGTAGAAAAGTGTCAATAATAATCTGGGATTTTGGAGGTATGACAACTGAATTTGGAGAAAAAATGGGCATACCTTCATCAATATCAGCTGTCTTTGGTGGTAAATTAATTCGAGGTCCTTCAACATAGTATTGGATAGTATAGGACCTCTTTTCTCCTTCCAGCAGACAAATGCGATGCTTAGTATTTTGGATCATAGATTTTTCAGACAACAGTAAAGGCACTCTATAGCCTAAAAGAGATAAACTTGATTTGGGAAAATTGACGATCCCATCGAATTCTTTTAAAAACTGGGTTCCCAACAATATATCATAATTTAAATTGTCTAAAACAATGGCAGGTACTATAAAAGTTAACTTCCCAATTTTCAATGGTAGCAATGAGAAGGCCCCAATAGATCGAGTGCTTTGAGGCCCTGCGGTACCATATTCTTCATGATGCAATAAGTCCAGGGTGAGTTTGATTTGTTTTGCAAGTTTAGATGAGACCACATTCACTGGGGATCCAGTGTCAATAATGGCCTTAACTTTAATTTGATTTACTTGAAGCTCAATCCGAGTGATTATAATTCCAAACTGAGAAGGTAATATCAATAAGGAGGACATAACATAAGAGGATTGTTCATCTTTAATAGATTCTTCAGGCAAAGCAAATTGTTCCATTTGATTTATACCAGAGTCATTACCAAGATGATAGATTTTGGTTTTCTTTTTCTCATCAGCTTTTTTCTTTAAACAACGATCCTCAGAGTGAAAGAACCGATGACAATAGTTACATTGCATGGGCTTAGCATATTCAGAGACTGCGTATACTTTAGGTCGGACTAGCTTTGGGATTTCAGAAATTTGAACCCTTTCAGATAGTTGCGAGGGTAGTTCCAGCAAGGCTTCTTTGATATCCAAAATGCTTCAAAAATTCTTCTTCACACTAATAAGATATACCTGTATTTAAATTCTCGAAGAGAATGCAGATATAATGGCTGTAATCACGTCATCCAAGTTTAATCTACCACAGGCCACTAAAGTTTGCGCTTCCCAATAAAATTGATGGGCAAACTCTTTAATGGTCTCATTTCTCAACAGTTGGATTCCCATGAAAGCCTGTTTTTGGGTAGACAGAGTTTGTTCACTCCCAAATTCTTTTAATAAGGCTTCTTTAACTTGGATCCAAGTAGAATATGTCATCAGATGTGGTACCATTATATCTTGGGCCAAGTGATTAAGGAACTTGGGTAAATAATTCATTTTTGAACATCTGAGGCTTCGCTGAGAGCTTTCTCATATAAATAAAGGAAGGAAATTATGCTCCCTTCTCCAGGGGAGTACTTGTCCTTGAATACAGGTTTAAAACTCATTTGAGCATTAGATGATAACACATGTATGCTAGGTTGTTCCAGTTGAGTAGAAATATAAGAACTTGTCCCTGAACTTTGGGATGATGAAAATTGTCTTTGCGTTTTGACAAAGTTAGAGCATACTTCAGTGATCTGATTGTTCAATTCAACGCGATCAATTTTAATTTCCAATTTTTGAGTTAACTAAATGATTTGTTCTTGTTGGGTTTGATATTGAAGCTCCAAAGACTTGAGTTTAGCCTGAAGAGCTGTACCTTGAGATTCAAGCATCTGTATCAGAGAATTGATATCTTTAGCCCATTTTCCCAAATTATTCAATTCTTCAGATAAAAAATATAAAGACAAAAGTGGGTCAATAAGACTTCCATCAGGTAACAAATTACATTGTCTAGCCACATTATAGAACTGAGCCCTTAGATGTTCAATCATTTCAGTAAGCAATCAAAATATTGAGTTAAAGTTATCTTCAATAGGGAAATTAGATCCCAATGAGTTTGGGGGACCAGGTGGTCCTGGAGGTCCTTGGGGGCCAATAGGTCCAGGAGGACTCATAATCCCCGGGGTTTGCTCAACTCTACTAATTTGTATTTGGAATTCAGAATGGATTTGTTCTAATTTTGAGAGTCAATTCTTAATTTTATCTTGGATTGACTGGATTTTAGCGGTTATAAGGTTAAGTTTATCTTTCCAGTCTGCATTATTTTCTTGAAATCATTCCATCGACTGAGTATTAAAAAAGCTGGATATCCCATAATCTAACTGAGCAACCTGCTGTTGTACTTCATTAATAAGTTACGATTACCTATAATGGCTTCATGGTTATCTTGACTAAACTCAGAAGCAGAATTGTAAAATTCAGAGACATAATTATGAAGGGATTGTAATCCTTCCAATAAATTAATTACCCCTTGATGATGTACTCCCAATATTTGTAATAGATGGTACATAGCGGGATGCACAAACTGCCTTAAATATCATTCAGCACTGATTCCAACCTCATTAGCAGGCAACTGAGAGGTTTGGTATAAGTCCCTCATAGTAGAGGGTACAGCACTGGCCCAAATTTGACTAGAACGACTTCCAGGAAATCTACTCCATCTAGGAGTTGTTGAATAGTTTCCTGTAAGGCATTGGGTTGCATTTGAAAATTTGAAATAGAGCTTAAATTAGGGACATTTAGTTCCAGATGAGCTCAGAATTCCAACATAGTTGGGGTCACTGGAATTTCAGTCCGGGTAGTATGGACCCATTGAATAATACTGCTCATCTCATTATCTTGAGAATCTTTGGGCATATAGGGAGACTCCATTTTTGTGATAGACGTTTTTACAGTAGCGTAACCCAGAGGGCCCCTGTAGTGAGCACCACTTATTGGTGATCTTTTTTATACACTGGAGACTCAGGCTTTGACTCAAAGTTACTTATTTGGAGTCTTAAAAGGATAAAACAATAATGTGAATATCAGCTCGCAAGAAAAAAGGATTGATTTATTATTAAAGTCTTAATATTTATAGGATTCATAGTTTTCCATTTTTGTTTAGATTAATTTCATCCAACGGGAGACTGAATCTCTTCTGATATTAGAGTTGAGATAGACTTGATCAGATGGAATAGATTTGATATAATTTTTATTACTTATAGATTCATAAGGGATCATTGCTGATAATTTAGAAGAGGTTTCATTGATGGATGACCAGTCAAAATCCTGACATAAGGACTTAGCACTTGCATAAAGCAATCCCTTAAATATTACTGCCATAATGGCAATATGCTCCTGGTACTTCTCCTACTACTGTTCATTTTCACAAAGTCTCTCACATTTCCAAAATCCTAAATCCATTTTTATTTCAATTTTTGTAGTAGAATCTTTCAGTTTTACTGTTAAATTTTTGTTCCTAGACTCTTATTCCAACTCTTCCCTTTTAATAATTCCCAAAATGTTTTATTTTAATTTTCTTTGCAGTTAAAAGGCCAGAACTACAAGGATGGAACGTGAATAGTTTTGAAAACATTTTTAAAAAGTTAAGGAAGCTAAATGGGTTAGCAGCCAATCATGACGTGCCTCAATACCTTTCACCCCAATTCTCATGGCTTTTAGAACTGACCCTTTCATCCCAAGATGGAAATTTAAGAATAACCAGCAATCTAAGAATTTGCTAAATACAAGAGCTGCAGTTTAAAGAACAGCACTTCTAACTGCCAAACCCCATTCCTGTATAAGACCAGTGTCCTTACTTTTGAATGCACTTTTTTGTTTTATGACTTTGTTTTTTCACAAATCAATCTTCTCATTCTTGTTTGCCATCTTTTAGGTATTTTTGTGCATTATGGCGCCCATCATGGATGTTTTGATGCGTCCACAAAATGGCTCTTCCCTAGTTGACTAGAATGCTCTGGGACCACACTGACTTGTTGCTTAGTTACTCCAAAGGTCTATCAAAACCTGGCGAGATTGTAACCAGAACCAACTTGGGCTCTCCCAGGCCCTTACAACTGCTTGATAAATGGGGTGTATGTTTTTAGGCTTTAAAGAAAGAAATCTTAGATTATCTTATGATAGCTTATTTATTAAGCCAACAAAAACTGGGTAACTAGTGGTTACAGTGCATCATAATAGAGTTGGCCAAACTTTGTGAGATGTAAAGTAAGGTCAAGCTATCATGTTCTAATGCCCATTGAGAGATGTATTAAATTGGGTGGCAATTTCTGTTTAGCGTCAGATAGTGATTTTATCTATTGGACTATATGTGAGGTAAATTTGAGTCCATTGTCTGTAAGCAAGATCTGTAGGCATCTACAGTGAGTGAAAGAATATTGAAAGAGAAACAATGATGAAGCTTTAGCGATCACAGCTGACATGATGAAATCACCTTTACCCACTTGGTCAAATGGCCATGGCTAAAAGGATGGATATGCACATGTAAGATGATGGTTAGTGGACCAACCACATCAATACTGACAAGTCTATGGGGCTCAATTAAGCCAAGTCTTGATGTTAATAATGAGGTCTGACCCTATCATGTGATCAACAAACAAAACAGGCCTCTAGTACTTCATGTATAGTCCCAACCATCTATTCAAAGTAGCAACTCTTATTTAACTATTAATTAGTCTTCTTCATTGCACCATGTCCCACAGTTGAATGTCCTTAATAGAATGAAATTTGTTACATGAAGAAGGGAGTTTATATAGAAGTCGCTTTCCATCTATTTATATGTATAACATCCCCTCTTTAATATGTTGTCTCTAATCATATTTTGCAACACAGCTGAACTTCAGGGGTGCAACAATAAGTCTTGATTTATTACATTTCAGCACAGGTTCAGGTTTTCCAAATCCTGAGCTAACTAATTTAAAAGATTTATAAAGCTTTGGTCAAGTTTGGGCGCTGGGTTGTGCTTAGCCTGAACTATTGTGTAGGCTCACAAGAGTCTAATCAATGGTTTAGGCAAGGATACAGAAGGGCTACCTTAAAAAGGTTGAGATCACACAACTCTGAACTTTTCTCAGAAAACTTCTTCTGGAGTTTCTACCCCAATCTGGGCTAATCCTATGGCCTTGAGGCCGCCCTTACCTTGTCTTATGGCGGATTGAGGCACAGAATTTAAGGGATTTGTTCAAGGGGTTGTTTTTATTTGATTTTTTATAGAGTTAAGTTAATTGCAGGGTTTACAACCTTTTCTTACTTATTTTATCTTTTCCCTCATTTCAAGTTTCCTATATCTAGAATTAATTGTGTGACCTCATGATGGATATTCCTCTGGTGTTGAAGATTAACGCCAAATTAAAGGTAAGATGGCAATCAGGAACTGGGAGTTTACCAACCATTACATCATTTAAAACAACATGTACATTCTTCATGCCACCAATCCCTAGTTCAGCTGGCCTTAGTGGTTGTGTCAGGTCCCAGTTTTCAAGTAAACAGCACCAGTGGGAGCCTGACTGATGGTCAACCATGTATCTGGGGTGATCAGCGACTCAAAAAACTGGTGAGGGTGTTGGATTTTAGGGGTACTAGAGCTCGCTGATGCTGATTTATTCATAAGCTCCATTAATTAGGGGATGAACACCTACTTATTTTAAATTTAATCACACACTAATAATATTCAAAAGCTGGGTTTTTATGTAATTTTATTAGTAGTAATAAGGGAATAGAAAAATGAACCCTCTTAATATCTGACCAGTCAGTATTTAAACTGTATCAAGGGTCAAAAGGAATTAATGTCTAATTCAGAAAGGCTTGTTAACACCCAAATAAGGAGATATGGTAAAGTAGCCTATTGAAGCTCAAAATACTCACTTTTCTTAGGCTGAACGATGGATGGGGAATCATTTTTGGCTAAAAGTACCTGTGGGTAACAATTTTATAACATTTTAGCCAAATTCCCATTTGCTAAATTTTTTGCACCATAGGTGACCCCGCCAAGCCTATAATAGGGGGTGGTCCCCACATAGGTGCTTGTATATCCTTGTTGTGGCTGGGATAGTACCACCCAATGAACCCCCAGGGTCCGCCACGTGGTTGAAGAAATCTGACTCCTCAATCTCATGGTTATTGCCAGTGAAGTATCCAAAATCATGTTACCCCAATTTGCAGGGTTCCACCAAGAATTGGCCAGGCTATTTGGGCCAACTAAATTATTATCATTAAAATCAATATCCTCATTATTGCAGACTTATAAATGTCCAACATTTCCTCCTTTCAGCCGATTTTTAACCACAACATTCTTATTCTGAAGCCTGGGAAGCAAATATCCGACATCAACCCCCTCAAGAATGTGGGGGGGGGGAGAATAGGGCCAAAGGAAGCGGCCAAAAACTCAGTTAATGGTGAGTCCAGAAGCGTGGGATTTGATAGCTTACTCATCCCCACGCTTGTATGTGACTGACAATGCACTTCCCATATAGAGCTGAGCTTTTCACTTCTTGGAGTGATTCAGTTGTGGTAATAAAGTACCAAGTCAGATCTTGGAATGAGGTGAGAGGGGCCCTGAGCTCATTTGCAGCTTGGCCTTCTTTGGTAACAGCCTTAGCAAAGTTAGTCATGTCCTCTGATTGTAATTGGATGATGTGTTGGGCCAACTTTTTCATGACATTCAGGATTAGTGCAGTCAGAGTAAATATACTTGGTTAATGATGCTAGCAACCCAGGTTCTCGCCCATATAACACATGGAAAGAGGACATCTTTAGGATGCTATGGTAGCTAATATGGTAGGCCATGAGGGCACTGGGAAAATAGAGATCCCAGTGGAAAGGTCTGAAGTGGCCACTTTGCGTAAAATCAAGACCAAGGTTCCATTAACTCTTTCTTTTGCACCATTTGTTGAATGTTTATAGGGGGCTGAGAAGAGTTGTTGAGCTCTCATAGAGTGGCAAGGAGCTTTACTACTCATGAAGTAAAATTTTTCCCATTGTCACATAGGGTAACCTGGGGACACTCATGCTGGGTGAAGATGTACTGGTGTAAAAACGTGGCTGTGGCTTTAGCAGTCTGAGCGGGAAGAGAAACAGCTTCAACCCACTTGGTGATATGATCAATACTGATAAATATATAGCTATTTCCACCTGTAGTTTGAGGGAAAACACATCATGCCCAAATTTATGGTGTGGAATGTTGGTGGGGCGTTGTAGGTTAATACTGATCTTGGGTCTTAAAGCTGGTTTGATTTTACTTGTCAGGCAGGCATCCAAGACTTCAGTTATGGCTTCCTTGATGCCCTCCCAGTATTACCGCTCTTTTACCCACTTGTAGGTTTTGTGTACTCTGCCATGCCCCATAATAGTGTGAGACTCTAAGATAACAAGTACTCGCTCAGATGGCCGGAGATAGGGGAAACCAATTTACCCACACTTTCTTATATAATTTGCCATTGTATACCATTGTGTTGTGAGAGTGCTAAGCAAGCATCTTCTGTACTGTTTCAATTAATCAGCCCATGCGTCAGGAGTCATTAGGAGGTCATGCAACCGCTCAGCTTTGCTATTGTCAAGGTGAAGGACAGACAGATCTGTCTGACCATCAACGTTCATATTGCATTCCCAGCTAGGTGCTCAATGGTCATACCATAATGCTGGAGCTTAAGAGCCCAGCGAGCCAACAGCCCTATGGGATCTTTCATATTTTGCAACTACTTCAATGAAGCGTGGTCTGTAATTACTTTGAAGGGAGTCCCATATAGGAATGGGCTGTAGTGTTTGACAGCAAGCAGGAAAGCCAAGCAAACCTTTCTCCGTAATGCTATAATTACGCTTGGGTTTTGGAAGCATCTGGTAAAGTAAGGCACAGGATGATCAACTACATGCTCATCCACTAAGCTAATATTGCCCCAACAGCGTAGTCAGAGGCATGTGTGAACAACATGAAGTGTTTACTGTAGACAGGGTGTTGGAGTATTGGTCGTTTTTAAAACAGTGACTTTAGGTTCTAAAAGGCAACTTTTTGTTCAACACCCAAATGGAAAGGGGTGGTCTTAATTAAGAGCCGTACTAGGGGCTCAAAGAACTGCATAATTTGGTATAAATTGATGGTAATACCCCATCATACCCAAGAAAACTGGGATGTCATAAAGAGTTTTGGGCGCAGAAATTTTAGATATCTCTTCCAGCTTGTCTTAAATATAAAGAATCCCATCTTAAGAGATAGTGTTCCCAAAGAAATCTAATTTATTTTGGAAGAAGGTACACTTGGAAGTCTTCAGCTTGATGTTGGAGTCCCGCAAGCATTAAAGCAGTTCCTTTAAATTTGTAAGGTGCTCATTGAAGTTCTTAGAATATACTATGATGTCATAGAGTTAGACAATCACACAGCTCAGCTTGAGATCCTGAAGAATATGATTCATTGCTCGTTGAAAAGTGGCTGGCGCATTACATAACCCCTGTGGTGGCTTAGTGTGTTGGAACAAACCCTCGATGCAGATAGGGCGCACTTCTCCTGATCCTATAAGAGAGGTCCATCTTCCAATACCCGCTTGCCAAGTCCATGGCGAAGAAGAATTTAGACTCAGAGAGTTGGGCCAAATCGTCATCAATGCGAAGGATATGGTAGATGTCCTTCTTGGTGAGGGTGTTAAGCTTACAGTAATATATCACTACTTAATGACCTCCATTTTTCTTCTTTATCATTAGGAGAGGGGATGACCAAGGGCTTTGGGAGGCACAAACAACCCAGAGTCCAGCAGCTGTTTGAGCTCCTTCCGCATCTGTAGCTCCTCAACTTTGTATTTGTGGTAGTGTTTGGAGCGGATAGGATGAGCATTATCAACGTTAATGGAATGAGTGCAACCCTTCTTGTGCTCATAGTCGGTGTCAGAGGTAAAAAAGATGTCGCTATAGAATTCTAGTAAGGTGTGGACTTTATCCAGCTCAGCTGGGGTTAGTTCATCTGAGATATGAACAGAAGGTAGAGTACATAAAGATTGGTCGGCAGCTAACCCCCTATTTACCATAGATCCAATACAGTGAACTTGCTTTATTTCTTCAAGGGAAATCAGCATGCCTCTTCCAATCTCTTGATGCTTTTATACAACCCTATCCTTCTTGAAGAGATTCCTAAAAAAAGGTTGATAGGTCGTTGATAGGCAGGGTCTAGTACATCCAGATAAAAACTGGGCTCCAAAGGACTAACTCCACAGATGCTAGTTAGGTGCAATAAAAAGTTGTGAGGTATTTGTAGAATAATCTTAGTGTCAATTACCCTTTGTTCATCCGCTTTAATTACTACTCTACTGAAGCATAGAAAGGGATACCCTCTAGGGAGTCCACTGATAAAGGAAACATTTTTATATGCCGTCCTGCCGTGGTATAATGAAATGTTAAGGCGGAAGGGGGAAACTCAATGGTGCAAGCATAATCTTTCTTGTTAAGCTCTTCATTCATCAGAATTAGAGAAACCTCTTAGTTGATCGAGGAAAGATAGCCCTGATTCAAGTTAATAACCACTTCATATTTGAGCATAAAGTGGGTTCCAATGAGTAAATTGTAGGTATTATTGGTCAAAGTCACTGCCAGTGCTGAAAAGAGAATCTTCCCAAAATGAAAGAGCAGGGAAGAGTACGCCCCAATGGCACGGGTATTGTTTGGACCTGCAGTTCCAAACTCTTGAGTGTAGTCAAGGTCAGGGGCAGCTTAATTTTCTTCATGAGCTTAATTGACACAAAGTTCACTGGGAAAACAGTGTCAAGGATAGCTCTAACCCGCTGTCAAGAGAGTGTCTGTAACTCTCTTGTTCCTGGCAAGGAGATGTGTGATGCAAACCCACATTGCTAAGGAACTAGCCGTTAATAAAAGGGGTAAGAAGACACCTTAAACAGTGTCTGGGCCAATGGTACCCCAGGCAAAGGTGTAGAACGCAAAATATAAGATCAGGTATGTTTGGAACATAACAGCTTGAGTGGACCCCAGAGGGGAGTCCATAATCAAGTGTAGTTTGGCGTCCGGGAGCTTGGGTGCCTCGATCTGGAGGGGACCTGGGTGGCCCAAGGGAGCACCTGGGATTTTGGTGTATTGTGATAGAAGGTATTGGCCCACATAGTTGGAGACCTCCATGAAGAGGTCCGCCACCAAGTTAGCCCAAGGAACCATAAGTTAAATGTAAAAAACGGGTATTTTATTTAAAGGAAGTCGACCAACAAGGAATGTTGGTCACAAAAACATATTTAAAATGTGCCGGGGAAATTTGGGTTCTGCAGAAATGTGCCCAAGCCTTGACGCTCCAATAAACAGATGCTTCCATCCATTTTGGTAAAATACACCGAAAGTGCCTTTGAGTAATTGATTGAAGCCTTATTTTACCTGAAGTAAAAATTTCATAGCTGGAGCGGGACTTGAACCCTTGCTCTCCAACCAAGCAAATTGAACCATCTTCATTTAAAATGTAAATCGTTCATTTCAAAGCCTGGGCCAAGATAAGAGGCTGGGCGTTTTGCACCCCATTGGTATCAACCTGAGCATGCTTGGCTTGCACCCAGCGTTAATATAAGGTGTGCTTTAGGTCAGGGAGAGCCTGAAGCTTCATCTTCTGGGCCTCCTGTCACCCAGCCTTATCCCTAGCATCAGTGCCTACTATTATGTCATCCAACCATGACATTACCCTCTCCTCCTTCTTGGGCTCCACCCCCCTCCAGGGGCATTTGCTAAGGAGAAGTTCTTATGTGCTGGCGGCAACTTCATAGCAGCAACGGCTGGCTTTGGCTGAGAACCTGCAGCCTCAGGGAAATGATTATGAAATGAATCAATCAGGTCTTGGGCATGTACACAATCCCATGCTGGCACCCAGTTGTTCTCTGCTGCGTCAAACCCTTTCCAAGATACCAAGTACTCAAGGCGTCACTTAACCCGGCGGGAGGCTGCTATTTCCTCTACTTCCCATTCTGGTGCCCCATCCACAAGATAAGCCTCAGGGGTCACAGGAGGAGGGCCCTCAAACAAGGTCAACTTGCTTTCATAAAAGACGGAGAAGATCCAAAACGCAGAGGGAAGATCCAACTGGTATGAGGCATGTCCCACCTTTCTAACTACCCGGTAAGGACCAATCCTCTTTGGACCCAGTTTTTTGCATGGCTGCTTGATAGGGATGTTGCAAGCATCAAGCATCACGAGATCCCCTTCCTTGTATGCTGGACCCGCTTGGCACTTTCTATTGGAATTCTCCTTATAAACCAGCATAGCCGCCTCCAAACTTGTGGACACCCCTTGATGGACCTTCTTGAGAGTCTTAGCAAAGTCCATCACCGCTTCCACTTTGGAACCACAGCTGGGCTCCATGTTAACCGCAGGTTAAAGCCGTGGTTAGCAAAAAAAGGTGAACAACTGATTGATGAATGCAAAGTGTTGTTGTAATTAAACTGGGCCATGGGAAGGTGAGGAACCCAATCTGAATGGTCTGAGGTGGTGTAACAACACAGAAATTGTTCCAAGCACTGATTCACTCGCTCAGTATGCCCATCTGATTGGGGGTGATAAGCAGTTAAATGTCAGGGGCGGATCTGAAGAGTCTTACACAACTCTTCCCAAAAGATGGAGGTGAACTGGGGTCCCCGGTCACTAATGATTTCTTGAGGAACCCCATGAAGCGCAAATACATGGGCGACGAAGAGCCTGGCCATTTCAGCGGCAGTTATAGTTGTTCTGCAAGGAATAAAGTGGGCGAACTTTGTAAAGCGGTCCACCACCACCATGATTGCATCATACCCATCTGAAACGGGTAACTCCACAATGAAATCCACTGATAAGGAAGTCCAGGGCCCTTCAGCCTTTTGGACTGGTACCAGCAACCCTGCTAAAGGTTGCCGATTGGGTTTCATCTGATTGCAGATCAGGCACTCTTTGCAGTACCGCCCTACCTGAACAGGCAAGCCCTTCCAATTGTAAGTGCATCATATCAACTCCAAGGTTTTTGCTTTCCCAGGATGACCCACGGTGATTCCATCATGATGGTCCTGGATGATCTCCAGGCGCAGTGGTCCAGCAGGAACCCATAGGCGTCCCTGAAACCACACCATCTCATCCTTCACGTGATAACCCCTGAATAAGTCCTCCTGATTCAGAGCACTCTTAGCGAGAACAACAGCATATTCAGCTGATAACGGCTGAGAAAGAACTACCTTTCTAAAAATGCTATATTCCGCTGCATTTTAAAAAGGCATGAGTGCTGGCGTATGTACCGTGGACTTAGGAAGTTGAGGCAGAATCATACTCGAGGGGAATCATCAACTGAGTGTTGTGAATCTCTACCTCCTTTGGATTGGGAGCCAAAGCAGGGTTGCAGCTCAAAGCATCCGCCAAACCATTCTCCTTGCCCTTGGTGAACTCATAGGAAAATGTAAATAGGGCAAGGGTCTCATGTCAACGGGTCTGATGTGGTGTTAAAACATTTGGAGCATGGTAGTACAACAGGGCTCGGTGGTCAGTGCGTACCCAGAATGGTTGGGAAGAGCCATGTAAGTGGTGACGCCAGTAAATCAGCGCCTCCACCACTGCTAATAACTCCTTGTCATATACGGCGTAGTTTAACTCATGCAGAGACATTTTTTTCTAGAAAAATATCCCACAGGATGCTCAGACCCAACTTCAATTACCTGTAACAGGGCAGCCACAATGGCAGAAGTTAGAAGCATCTGAGGACACAATGAACTCCTTTGCAGGATCAACATGGCGAAAGATGGATGTGGATAACAAGGTGCACTTCACCGCTTGAAACGCATCCTCCAAAATGGAAGACCACTGAAGCACCTCGGCCCCGCTGGCCTTATATAAGGGGGCTGCCACCTCAGAGAGACTGGGTGTGAACTTCTTGAGGAATGTACACGTCCCCAAAAAGCTCCTCAATTCCTTGACAGAGGTGGGGGTAGGCCATTCATGAATAGCCTTTTCCTTGTCTGGAGTTATCATATGGCCCTGGTCAAAAGTGACGTTGCCCAGAAAAGTAACCTAGGACTTGAAGAATTCACATTTGCTAAACTTGAGGGTAAGGCAAGTGGCCCTCAATCTCTCACTACTTGTCGAAGGTGAACTGTATGTGACTCAGGATTGGGGGAAAACACCAGAATGTCATCCATGTAGGCAACCGCACATACCCCCAACAAGTCTCCCAACGCAGCATCATTGCGGCGTTGAAAGATGGCAGGGGCATTCTTAAGCCCAAAGGGCATAACCTGGAACTGGAAAATTCCTTTTCTGGTACAGAATGCGGTTAACCATTCCTGGCCCTTCTTTACCCGGATTTGATTGAACGCATTGAGGCAATCCAGCTTGGAGAAGACCTTTGCCTTCTCCACATAGCACCAATCTGGGAATCTAAAGGGATGGGATGGAGGTCGGGTACAGTCACATTGTTTAATATCCCATAATTGACACATGGATGTAAAGTTCCATCTGCCTTCTCCACAAAGAGCAGTGGGGAGCAAACCGGGGAGGTACGCTGAAAGATGGCACCTTTAGACAACTGCTCCTTCACCCATACATCTAAAACCTCTTCCTCCCGGACAGTCAATGGGTATATGGGAGAAGAAATACGCACCAGATCCACAGTAAGTTTAGATTCACAAACAAACTCAGAATGTTCTGGTAGCGTACTAGCTGAAGCTGCATCAAAAGAAGATGCCAACTCCTCCAAACAGGAAGGTAAGGAAAATCCCACAGTGGGCTTCAGCAAAGGGGCAAGATATGAACTGGGAACATTGGGCCAATGGGGTAATTTGCATGGGGCATTATCCTCAGACAAAGGAACAATCAACTGGTGACCGTTTGTCAAAGACAAGGATAGAGTGTTTTCTTTCAAATTTGTTCTGACGTCAAACTTTCGCCACCATTCAACACCCAAAATGATGGGAAACAAGAGGTTTTTGCTAGAAACTGGTCAGACAATAGATAAGAACCTACCTGGAAATTGACTGATTCCATGATGTTCAGTGTGGGAATACCTTGAGATGCTCCACCCCTAACCATACCACCTGGTGAGTAACTCAACTCAAGGTAGTCAGCAAGGTTTTGATCAATAAAATTATTTGAAGCACCATTATTCACCAAAATAGCTGTGCTGAATTTTCCATAAGAGGATGTAAGGGTAGCAATCAACAAGAAGTATCCAGAATGGAATTTATTCAACGCAGAAAACGCCATCAACTCACCAGAAAATTCTTCCTCTGGCTTGAACAAGCCATCAGGGTATGTTTTGGAATCATAGAAGGGGGAAGGATAGTGGGCCACTCTTACTACTGAGGCCACATATCCTACCACACCTTCTGCAGGTGCATATACATCCTTATATTTGTGACGAAGTTCCTTTTCCACTTCCTGAGAGCCCCTAATCATGGTAGGGGTCAAACAAGGATTCTCAGGAGTAATCTGATATACTGCGATGGAGTACTCATCCAGACCATAAGAGCAAATAAATGGTTTGGTTTGGGATAAATCATTTGCATTATAAAATGCGTTTTCCGGTTCTAACAAACCCATACTCACTCCAGAGTTTGGGGTGCATCGCTATCCAAGGCCATCACCCCCAAGCCTAGAGCCAATGCCTTGGCATGCACCTCAGAAATGTGTTGGGAGAGAAAATGATAACAGAATCCTTTTTTTCGCTAAATTCAGATTTGGACCCTCCGATGTTCCAATTTCCGCTGAGATGGGGAGGAAATCAGTGGGAAGCATCTCACGTTTCAAGAAAAAACCACTAGTTGTGGAAGCGCTATTTATAGGGATGACCATGGGTGACATCATCGTGGCAGAATCATCTGAAACCTTTACTTCCTTCTTGGGGCTAGACCCCTGTACAGTTCTGATTTCAAAAAGAGTCAAAGGATTAGAAGGATAAGATTCTTTCATTTTAAGAAGCGCGCGCAACTTTTTGGTTCCCATATTTATATGGTTCGATCTGATGACGGCCCAATTACCTAGCCCCTTCTGAGTTGGGGTGGGGAAACTACCCAAAAGGGTTTTGAGAAGATGATCACAAAAAGTTCAAGACCACCAGGTGCGAGCAAGAAGGGTGGACACTTCCCAATTGGTAGTTGCAAAAATAATGCCAAGATGTATTAATACAAAACCTAATGAGAAAACTGTGGTGAGCACCATAATGGCAGTGATAAATGGCCAGCACACCCAATTTACTAATATTGGAAGTCCCACACGGATAATTCATATGCTTGTATAATAGAAGGGTTGGTCAACTAATGTCAAGAGAGTGTCTGTAACTCTCTCATTCCTGGCAAGGTGATGTGGGATGAAAACCCACATTGCTAAGGAACTAGCCGTTAATAAAAGGGGTAAGAAGACACCTTGAACAGTGTCTGGGCCAATGGTACCCCAGGCAAGGGTGTAGAACGCAAAATATAAGATCAGGTATGTTTGGAACATAACAGCTTGAGTGGACCCCAGAGGGGAGTCCATAATCAAGTGTAGTTTGGCGTCCGGGAGCTTGGGTACCTCAATCTGGAGGGGACCTGGGTGGCCCAAGGGAGCACCTGGGATTTTGGTGTATTGTGATAGAAGGTAGTGGCCCACATAGTTGGAGACCTCCATGAAGAGTTACGCCACCAAGTTAGCCCAAGGAACCATAAGTTAAACATAAAAAAGGGTATTTTATTTAAAGGAAGTCAACCAACAAGGAATGATGGTTGCAAAAACGTATTCAAAATGTGCCAGGGAAATTTGGGTTCTGCGGAAATGTGCCCAAGCCTTGACACTCCAATAAACAGACGCTTCCATCCATTTTGGTAAAATACACTGAAAGTGCCTTCACTCGAGTAATTGATTGAAGCCTTATTTTACCTGAAGTCAAAATTTCATAGCTGGAATGGGACTCAAACCCTTGCTCTCACCAAGCAAATCGAACCATCTTCATTTAAAATGTAAATTGTTCGTTTCAAAGCCTGTGCTGAGATAAGAGGCTGGGCTTTTGCACCCCATTAGTATCAACCTGGGCATGCTTGGCTTGCACCCAGCGTTGATCTAAGGTGTGCTTTAGGTCAGAGAGCCTAAAGCTTCATCTTCTGGGCCTCCTGTCGCCCAGCCTTATCCCTAGCATCAGTGCCTACTATTATGTCATCCAACCATGACACCCACACTACATTAATGACAACCTCCACTTTAGTTAAAGTACCACCCAAGGAGGGAAGAAGAGTGAGGCCCTCTTTAGATAAAAGTGGAGGTAAATCGTTTGGCCATTTCAGGATATTTCTCTTGAATAGCCTGCAAGGTAAGCACACTCTTGGTATATTGAAGAAACATAGTAATGAACTGGTCACGTCACTACCAGTGTCAATAATCTCGAGATATCTTATCACTTGCCAAAGATAAGTTCTGCGGAATATTCTAGCCATATTTACCAACTCTGGGTTCAATTGATCAGGTACCTCCACTTCACCTGGGGCTTCCAAAACGTACTGACCAACATCTTCATCACCACACTTATACTCATCATCATGGCTGTTATCAACACAGATTAGGGAGCCATAGGAGCTGGGGTAGGTTCAGAACTTCCCTTATGGGATGATAAGTCAAGTGATTATTCCTCCACCTATTAACTTTAGGGGGAGGCGTTGGAATTATTAGTGCTTAGGTTTTGACCTTCAAAGTAGGGGGTTTTTGCTGCCTCAGGAAGACTTGTTTCAGACCGAATTAGCTGAATGAGAGGTTGAGGGGGATAGCACCTTGGAGGTGGATGCTTCAACTTCACCAGCTTTGGGTCTTTCCATGGCTGTGTGCTTCTGTGAAGCAGGCAGTTTAGCCTTTATGACCTGGTGATTTAACCCATTATTAGTGGGAACGATGTGTACCTGAAAAAGGGGTTTAGACTAAGGAGCAGGCTTTAAAACCACTTGAGATGTCCACTTTGAAGAAGATGAGAGACAAGGTAAAGGGACGACTGCATTCACAATTTGAGTTTTTTGAGCTAGAAATGAAAAAGAAATTATTGCCCCATGACAGCTGTTGGATTTTGGCTTGGAAATTGGCTCGCTGATGTTTGCTGCCTTGAAATCCAACAATGTAAATTAGGGGCTTTTATTACCCTTGATAGGAAAACAATAAAAATAAGAGAATATTAAAAAGTTAAATTTGTAGATGGTTCAATGGGCGCCATGCGGGGGTAAAAGAGAGTATATCTTTTTAATAAATTAGAAAAGGTATATCAAATGTCAAGGCTTGATGTTTGTATGGCTTGGGAACTTCTTTATTTAGTAATATATGTTTCTAGCCTATCAAAGCTCTGAAAACTTGCTTCCTTTAGGCTGAATGACGAATGGGGATTACTTTGGGGCAAGACGTACCCATTGGGTAATGATTTGATGTATTTCAACCAATCCCCATCTGAGAAAACTATTTCACCTTGGTGGACCCCTGCCACGCCTATAAAAGGGTTGGTCCCCACGTAGATGCTTGAATGGACCTGGGCATGGTTGGGAAAGCACCGTGATGGATACCCCATTATCCGCTTTGTGGTCAGAGTAATCTGACTATTGGTTAATGATTTAGTTGCCCATAGAGGAGTTAAAATTGTGTTACCTCGATTCACAGGGTTCCACCTTAATTTGGCTAGGGTCTTTTGGCTGACTAAATCATTATTATTATTATTGTATTTGAATCCTCCTTGTCATGGACTTGTAAATGCTCAATATTTCCTCTATTCAGCTGTTTTCATCCACAACATTCTTATTATGGAGCCTAGGAGTCAAATGTCTGACAACAGCTTTTACCAAATGTTTATTGTTATGGAAAGAAGAAGCAGTTTGTTATGGAAACTTCATATGAGCAATTTTCCAGAGGAAAGCATACATTGTAGAGGCTGAACTAGGCGGCGTAGATGCTTGCTTCAGAGACCCTTGCATAGGGTCAAGTTCATAGATATCAGCCACCATCTAACTAGGCTTCCTTAGTATCTCATGCGTTTTTAAATGAGCGCTTTATGGAAGAGAGATGCATTGCTAAGGAATGATGGGACGCCAAGCCAGCCAAGCTAGCCGCAATAGCATCGTCTAGGGGTAGCAATTTATCAAGCAATAATGGTCGAGCTTTGTTTTAAAAGAGTTCAGTAAATGAAGTGATGGATTCTCCCTATTGTAGGCTAAGGCACATGAAAACCTGTTTTTGCCCTTTTAAACTTTTTAGGGAGCTGAATTCATCAGTGAGTGCTTGCTTCACCTCCTCCCAGGTGCTGAGGGTGGCCATGTGCAGAACCATTATCTCTTGGGTGCCACGATTCAAGCAGAGAAAAGATACTTGATTATAAGATGGCCCGTTGCCCCTTCCATAGCAAATTCATCCATAAAGAGGAAAGAGGCAACACTTCCCTCACCCAGGGTAAACTTGACTTTAAAAGGGGGTTTATGGATACCTTGGGAGGCCCCATAAGGGCCTTACAACGAGTGCTGCTCGAGCTTTTTGAAAAGACAAAGCACTAGCTAGCTGGAGTTTAATGGAGGCTAGCTGAGAGTTTATTTTCATCATTTTTGGTGGTTTTTGGTGTACATGATCCCCTGTAGTGAGTACCACTTGTTTTATTTTAGGAGTTACAGAGCTCGCCTGTGCTCATTTATGCCTAAACTCTAACAAATAGGGATCAACACCTACCTAATATAATTTAATCATTTATTGATAATATTCAAAACTGGGGTTTTCATGCAATTTTTTTAAAAAGTCATAAGATGGATAGAAATACAAACTTTCTCAATATCTAATGGTCAGTATTTTACTGTATCAAAGGTTGAAGGAAATATTGATAAATCTGGAATGCCTTGTTACCATCCAATTTAGGAAATATGGGAAAGTAGCCTATCAAAACTCAAAATACTTGCTTTCCTTAGGCTGAATAATAAATGGGGAGTCATTTTTGGCTAAGATGTACCAGTGGGGTAACGATTTATGAATTTCAGCCAATCTTCATTTGCAAAAAAATTACCCAGGGGACCCCACCAAGCCTATAAAAAGGGTGGTCCCCGCATAGGTGCTTGTATGGACCTTGTTGTGACTGGGGGAGTACCATCTTATGGACGCCCCAGGGTCTACCACATGTTGTAGAAAGCTGACTTCTCAATCTCATGGTTATTGCCTGTTATAAAATCGGTGGTATTCAAGAGATATGCCAAAAAAATTTTTCACAGGGTTCAACCCACTGAGCGTTGAGGATCAACAATATGATGATCGTCGTCCTTGAAACAACAGAATAAACTTCATATAATATGGAGCACTCACTCCCACAACCCTCTTATATTTAATATAAGCAATACAGAGGATCCTTGCTGTTCCACTTACTCTATACTAATAACAACCTTCTTCCCTCAACCATCTCATCTCGCCTATATTGTAGTAACTTCAGATGATACCGCTTCCATGGCTTAGTAATTTAAGACGCCATATCTCATTGGTTCAGGCAACTTTTCATCCATTAATTTCATGATCGCCTAATTCAATGCAATTTCCCAACAACCCAATATCGCCTCATCTCAAGGCGCTCAACTAATCATCACTCATATCAAACTCGGCATATTTTATCTATTCCACCATATTGAATTAGGGCTTGTCATCCAGTCAAATCAGAATCGCAACATTACCCCCTTTGTATGGACAATAAGGCTCATATTTATTATACGCCTGGAGGAACTTTGCATGCACTTGGTTAATGATCCAACTGCTGGGGTTCTTGATGGTATATGCATCCATACCTGTCTTCTCAATAAATCAAATGGCTCAATCCATATACTGGCCAACTTGTGTTTCCACCCAAACCCATGTTGATCATGGATAAAGAAAAATGTCTCCATCTATGAACTGGGTTAACCTGCTACGCCATATCTGATTGGCAGCTTGAGTCTTAATCTTTTAGTAAACTGAATGAGTATACTTTGGTTTGCAATTTGATAAATGTGTTAGCTAGGGTTGTCAAATAATGTTGGTGGTCCATTCCGCCCATATCTTCTACACAGGCGTATAGCAGTGCTGGAAGAGCAGGGTTTTGGCTATATATTAATTGAAAGGGACTTTCCCTGGTGGTAGAATGATAACTAATATTATAGGCGAAGATGGCGGTGGACAAAAGGGAACTCCAATCTGAGGATCAATCTGCTACTAATTTATGGATTATGTTCACTAAAGTTCCATTGACCCGCTCAACCATTCCGTTGACTTGGGGTGGTATGGGGTTTTCAAAACTCATATGATGGCCATCAGCTCATTGAGCTTTGGGAGAATGTGGGAAGCGAAATTAGTTCCGTTATCAATAAGGAGGATCTGAGGACAACCATGCCATTGGATAATACATTCCATAATGAATTTGGCCACTATGATCGCACCTAAGTCCCATATTGCCCTTGCTTCAACCCACCGGGTTAAGTGGTCAATTGCTACCAAAATGTACTTGGACCAGTTAGCTCCTATTGGCAGAAAGCCAACAACATCCAGGGAAACTGTATGCCAAGAAAAGTGCAGCTTCACCAACCAGTACAAAGTCTTTTGGCGGAATGGCTTTTCCAATTGACACTGGTTGCTGGAGGATATCATATCAAGTACATCGAAGTTCATGCTTTCCCAGTAATACTAAGGTCGCAAGAATTCCATTGTCTTACGCACAACACCATGCCAGATGACCCTATGTGCGCTTATAATAATATTATGTCGTGCTGAGGGTCGCAGAAAGTTCACTGTTGAATCACCAATCTGCTTATATGACTCACCATTCCACTGGAAAGTATCAGGTCACATTTCATTTAACGCCTTTACAGCTTGCAGCGCTCATAATCATAATCACCACTAAGCATCTTACCATACAAGTTGTCGCTCAGATCCTCCATTACTGCAAAGCTAGTAATCTTGACAAGCAGTCTGCGTTTTGGTGTTTGGCTCCCAGTTGGTGAAGAATCTCAAAATTGTAAGCCTGCAGTTTAAAGGCCCATAGAGCTAGACGCCCCTCCGGCTCCTATAGGTTCTGTAACCATCTTAATGAGTCATGATCCATTACATATTGAACTTTACACCATGAAAAAATACACTGAATTTCTTGTAAGCATAGATCACCGCTAAGCACTCCCACTAAGTCACAGTATAATTAAGTTCTTGGCTATTCATTCTTTGACTACAGTACGCCACTGGGTGCTCCTCCCCTTCAACATCTTTTTGGGACAGAACTTCCCCCACATCTGAAAGAGACGCATCCATCTGCACAATAAATTCTTTTTCAAAATTTGGGTAGCGTAGTACTGGCGCATTGATCAACGCCGTTTGAAGCATAATGAAGGGGTGTTGCGGCATTTCATCCATTCAAATGTGACATCATTTTTAATAACTTAAACAGTGGACCTCCAATAAAAATAAAGTTTGGTATGAAGCAATGATAGTAGCCAACTATCCCTAAATATAGTTTGTATATCTCACTTACTGCTTGGTGTAGTCATTTTCCAATTGGCCTCCACCTTAGCTGGTTGGAGCTGCAGCCCTGTTGCATCAACTACAAACCTGAGTACTCTAGCTGATCCTTGAAAAAGTGGTATTTCAGGGGTTTTATTTTGATGTTGGCCCTAGCCAACCAGCGGAATACCTCTTCCAAATGGTAAGATGCTCAGAAAATGTGGGGAAAGACCGTTGATGTCATTAAGGTATACAAGAACGCAGGACAGCTTCAAATTGCCAAGGATAGTGTCCATCGCCCATTGGAATGTAGCTGTGGCATTACACAGCCCTTGTGGCATACGTGCTGGTTGAAAAAGCCCTTTTGACATGATAATGGCGCATTTCTCTTGTTCTGCCGCAGTTAACTCAATCTGTCAATAGCCAGATATCAGATCCATTGCAGAGAAATAATGAGCTCCTCCAAACTGGTTTAAAGCATCATCGATTTGTGGCAAGGGGTATGAGTCCTTTTTCGCAATACTGTTGAGCTTGCAGTAGTCTATTACTATCTGGTTGGTAATGTCCTTCTTTTTGACAATTAGGACAGGGAAAGCCCATGGGCTCTTTGACGGTTCAAGCATTCCTTGCTCTAGCAAATTATCGATTTCTGCTGTGACAACTTCTTCTGCTGTTCTAGGTTGGCGGATCAGCTGAGATCTGATGGTGAGATGATCACCAGTGTTCACTCAATGGATCACTCCACACGCGTACCCTAAAACATGATCATTAACAGCAAAGATCTCCTTGTATTTTATAATAAGGCTTACGTTTGATCTCTCTGGTCTTCTGTTATGCCCATTAAATTTTTACGTGGTACAACTGCCATTACGCCGGGCTGTGTTTCAATGGGCTGACCAAATTCATCCAGTGAACTGAACTTATGAACTTGGAGGACATCTTCAACTGGGAGGAAATGTAGATACGCCACTATTTGGTGTTGGTGTATTTGCATTGTTCTATTGTGAAGATTTGCTACTAAAACCTTGATCTCCCCATGCCTCATATAATTCCTGGGCCATGTGGGGCTCAAGCCACAATTGCTGATAGGGCCCAATGACCACTCCATATAACCCAGCAGGCACTTCCACTTCTAACTCGGTGTTTATAATTACTTGGTGTCCAGAGGTAATATATATAGGGCCAGCAGCTCTAAGAGGTAGCCCTTGATATTCATAAATTTGATGGGGAAGGGCCAGGTTCTTATTCTTTAATCAATGGTAGTGAAATTGGATAATCCCATCACCATATGCAAGGTTAATGTAACCCATGTGCACTGGATCCTTTGGGATTCCACTAGAAGTGAAGTAGATTGTGATCTGCTGCCCCAGAATTTCAAAGGTCTCCGCTGTCATATCAACAAAAGCTCTGAAGCAACGCATATTAGCGGTTTTAATTAACAGGTCATAATTATTGTTTGGTAGCACTATAGCTGGGGTTACAATGACAATCAATCCAAACCTCAAGGGTAGCGCGCTGTACACTCCTTTAGAGACCGTGCTTTCCATGCCAGCAGTCCCATACACCATATAATGTTCCACGTTAGGTTTTATGCCAACTTCGCGCAACCAACTTTGTAGATACTATGTTGATAAGGGCACCCATATCAACTATAACACAGACTCAGGTTTTTGCTATGACAACATCTCAGTAAGTACACTCGGAGTAAGACACATTTTGATTGTTTATAACGTGGATATTTAATGAATCTCGTTTTCCTAAGAAGCTCATAAACCTCATAGCTTTAGGGTACTTTTTAACAATATCATTCATAGAGGGCCGCGTATACCCCTTTTAAGAGAAGTTCATCAGTGAATGGATCTGGTTCATCAGTAGTAAATTGATCAAACATTTGACAGGCTTAAGGCTTTGGTTGCTCCTGGGGCCTGCTTCCACCATGTCCATAAATTGCGCTCATTTCAGCACATTCATCCCCCCTTCCAACCAGTTGCTGATATAGAAAGGCATCGCCATACTGGGAACTTCTACTGGATGTATGGGGATAGGTTCATGTGGGACGTTTTAAGTTAGAATAGCGGAAGTAGAGACTCCCATCTCTACTCCCTCTGACTTTTCCCTGATTGTACTGCTACTGCGTTAGGGAATGAACCTGACGACTAAGACAACTTCTGGCCATGTGCCCAGAGTGACCGCACACAGAAACAATTGACCCTGTAAGAACTGCGTCCATATTTGTTGTAAAATGGGCTACCCCAAAAGTTAGGCTGGGGTTGAGCAGCTTTAAATAGACCCTTCCTGATAATAGAACTACTGATGGCAACTTAATTGGAAGTGAGGCACGCAGTGATAATGAGGCTGGGGGTTACTAAAAAGCTGCTTAACAGGGAGGATTAGCTCCCCAAACAAGAAAGTCCAGCTGGAGTTGATAGGTTTCCACTTTGAATTGGGCGGTGGGAAGTTAGCAGATAATTGGCGTAAAATTTGAACAAGGTTAAGAAAAGGTATGGCAACTTCTAAATATGGAGCCATGGTAAGAAAGCTCACAGTATGATTTCACAGCTTAGGTCAACGCTATACATACATCAGATTTGGTTAAAGTGCCTGCCTCAATAAGCACATGGTCTTCCGCCATTAAGTAATCAGCAAATGCTGTAAAGGTCTCATTATGCTGAAACTCAATGGTTTTTGAATTCAGCCTTCCGCTGCACCATTTTCAAAGTTCCTCTGAATAACCATAACACAGTTTATTTCTTTTTTAAGGTAACAGAACTGATGGGAATATAGCAAGTAACTTGTTCAGCGCTTCTAACATCCAAGGTGGATACAATAATTTTCTCTACACTGATCGGAAGCACCTTCTATTTGAAACTCAAATCGCTTAAAAAATTCATGGATGTTCCAATTACTATCAAATGGATGCAGCTTATCAGTAAAAACCTCCTTCAGAAACTCCTTCTTTCCTGAGCACAGCGTCCAAGGCAAGCTTGAGTTCCACATGTTCAATGGTTGCAGCACCTCAGAAAAACTCCTTGCCAGAGAAAGCCTGATATGACATGGCCAGCGACTGAAGAATACTATTGTTATTGTGATTGATCAATGGGCCCCCTGTAGTGAGCACCACTGTTATAAAATTGGCGGTATTTAAGAAAAACGACAAAGGATTTTTACAGGGTTTAACCCACTGAGCAATGAGGACCAATGATATGATGATCATTGTCCTTGAAACAACAGAATAAACTTTAAATAAATATGGAGCACTCACTCACACAACCCTCTTATATTTAATATAATCAATACAGAGAATCCTTGCTGATCCGCTTACTCTAGATTAATAACAATTACCTTCCCTCAATCATCTCATCTCCCCTATAAGTATTGTAGTGACTTCAGATGATACCGCTTCCATGGCTTAGTAATTTAATTCGCCATATCTCATTGGTTCAGGCAACTCTTCATTTGTTAATTTCATGATTCCCAATTTGAAGCGATTTCCAACAACCCAATATCCCTTCATCTCAAGGCGCTTGAATAATCATAACAATGTATCACTCTCAGTGGATCCTATCCATTCTGCCTTAATGACTTAGGGCTTATCATCCAGTCATATCAGAGTTGTGACATTGCCCATGAAGTATCCAAAATCGTGTTACACCAATTTGTGGGGTACCACTGAGAATCAGCCAGGTTCTTTTAGCTAAATTAAATCGTTATTATCATTAAAATTGATCTCCTCATTAACGAGGACTTGTAGATAGCTGACATTTCCTCTTTTTGGCCGATTTTCCAAGAACATTCTTATTCTAAACCTGGGAGGCAAATTTCTGACAGGGGCTCCAGCACACCCAGGATCCAATTGACACTGGGGGACCATTCCCAGCTTTGCTCCCTCTCCAATGGATGGTCCATTTAAGAAGGGAGACGGCCATCCAACAGCGCGGGACAGCTCCCCTCACACTTCTTTATAGAAGATTCCTGGTTAGGATGGGAAAAATGTCCGGCGGAGCATGGGAGGGGTGCACACCACAGCAAAGTGCTGCTGCTTCCTCATTCCGGAGAGCTGATTCTGGCAACCCAGTCATGATTCAACCCAAAAATTCACCCTGCGGGGACAAAGTTTCCCCGGCTAATTTTCCTGGGGTTCAAGGTAACTCTCCCCCGGAAGCCCTCAGGTGAAACCTCCCACTGAGAGCCCCCTTTTATGTGTGATTCTTCTTTAGTGGGGGGTTTATGTAACAATTGGTTTCGATAAAACTTCAATTTAGGCTTGGTTGTTTTTTTAAAACCTAAGACAATTCATTAAAATGATTTTTTATAGTTTTGGCCAGGTTTGGTGAGGCTGTCAAGTACATGACCTTTGAGGGCACAGACTGTAAAAACAAAGCTTGACGTCAGAGGCCAAAAAAGTCAGGTTGCAAGGCCTTCCTGACTTTAAAAGATACCTAGGGCCAATGCTGGGGACAGGTGAGATATGTCCCTTGTCCTGGGGATGTGCGTGATGCTCAGCCTTGCTTTACAGCCAGGGCGTTATAATGTACCAGCTATGTTATGAATATAGACAGTTTGATTCATTTGCTTGGGTAATGGGGGTTTTAAACTTGTTCTATCTATAATATCAGAAAAGGAGTAGAGAATTCAGTTGCAATCAATCACTTGAGTTCATAATATCTCAGGTGACCATACCATGCCTGATGTTAATGTGCCTATTGGTTCCTTTGAAGCACGCACCACTCCTGAAGATTAATGGCTCTCCCCATAGTTTGGTTATGATCCATGAGACCAAATTTCATTGTTGGTCGACTTTCTAATAAAAAACTGATAGTTTACATTTTCTTTTGTGTAAAGTCTCTTGGGCAAACCTGTTCTTGGACCTCCTCAAGTAGGTCCTTTAACAACTTTGGTCATTTTACTTTATTAAAATTTAATGACAGTATCTGGTGCACCTCTCATGGTCAGCCCTGGTTTCCCTCAGATTAAGACACCCAGACGCCTCTGCGCAATCTACACATGGTTATGGTTTCCCTTTTTGACCCAAACCCTGTTTTTTTTTTTTTTAGTATCTCCTATTATATTTCATGTTTTATACCCTAGTCCTGAGTCCTTTTTACTCTGGCACCATCTGGGTGCCTTGTTTACAATTTTGTTAAATACTAGTTCCCTTGGTGTGGCTATGCATCCTGCACCACCTCTCTGGGAACGAGAGTTACAGACACTCTCTTGACGAAGCCTTATAGGGCGACATTAAAGTTTGTCCCGCTATTTAAACTTTGGGGTTTAAAAACTTCTTCTAGAATTTCTACCCCAAACTGGGCACTCCTGTGGCCTTAAGGCCAAATTACCTTTTCTTATGGTGACTTAAAATCCAAAATTTTGGATTTGATCAAGGGCGGGAGTTTTATATGATATATTTAAAAAAGGTTTATTCTGGGGGTTTTTAACCCCACTTGCCTATCTCATCTTTTTCCTCATTTGAGTTTCCAATTCAGAGGTTGGTGTCCCAAATTGTGCTGACATTCCCCTGGTGTCAAATATTGACAACAAATTGAATAAAATGTAGACTGGTTTGGGGATTTCGCCGTTACAAAAGGGAACTCAACTCACATTTATCAGGCCATGCAGTTAAATGGTATAATTATTGTAGTGTGCGGAATTTACAATATGCAAAGGAAGGGTTTTAAGTTTTGAATTGCACTTCAAAAATGGAATTTTTTCTTGAAGTTACATTGGGTGGATTCTCCAAAAAAGGTAAATTTTAAAATGAAGACAGGTTATAATTTACCTAATTTTTTTTTTTCAAAAAAAAATATTTTAAAGGGTTTTTTGGTTTTAATCTATCAAAGTGAATTAATCTCTGTAATTAAATCTTAAATAATTAATAGGGGTTAGATTTATCGTTAACCTTGATAGATTGAGATATTTTTGCTCCTTCCAATGATGTTGGGGGGAAATTTATGAAGGGATTTTTTTTAATATGAAAATTTGGTAAATCCTGGCATAAGGTTTTCCTTAGAACTCTATTTATTCAATTTTAATCTTATTGCTTATGTTCGCTTCCTATAATCCCTTGTATAGTAAACTCTACTTTCAAAAGGGGTAAAAAACAACTAAAATTTGGGTAAAATTTATTTACTGTGTAATCATGGAAGTTTAATTTTTGTTTAAATTTTTTGCTTGGAAGGGTGACCCGGGGGTGGACACTTCTAATTTTGTGGAAAAATGAAACTCAGAAACCCGGGCCCCAAAAAGCATTGCTATCCTGTTGGGGGAACGCCACTATGGGGAGGAGGGGGAACGTAAAGGGGGTGTAAAACAATTGAACACGTTGGGGGGAAAGGGGGTCCGATTTGAGAACCAGGGGAACCAAGGAGACAACTGATGGCAATGGTGGGAGGCCCAAACACCCACCTTAAAGGGGTATCAAATGGGACTGGAATCGGAACAGTTTTGGGAGGGTGGGGGGGCCGGTGGCATAAAACAATCGTGGGATGTCCCATGGGATTGTGCCCACCAGGGGGGAGGGGGGGTAAAAGGGGGTACCATGGAAAACAAAATACCCCTTTGAAAATGAAGGGATGTGCCGATCCTTAAGCAGACGTTAAACTTGCGCCCTTCGAGGTGGGGCCTTCTCCAGGGGGGGAAACAGCCCAACGGGCCACACACACGGGATGAGTGTAAACATCGGCCCTTTCTTGGTACCCCCCCTCAGGCAGCGCCCATTGGGAACGGATATGAGGCAGCCAGGGGTGGTGTGCTTTTCCAAATAGTCTTCTTTAAGGGAAAAAGGGGATGTCCATCATGTCCAGGTGTCCCCCTGGATGGACATGGGGCCATGGGGGATCGTTTTGAAGGGGTGCCCCTACCTCCTGTGTGAACCGAGGAGGGGGGTGGCCTTTTGGGCTATGTGCCCCAAATACGGTTCTCCCTCAGCCTCCCTGGAGAAAGATTTCTTTAAGGGGGGCTTATCCAGGGACCTGGGGGCTGATGGGTAAAAAACCCGTAAAAAGGGGGGGGGACAGATTGGAAAGGGCCCCAGGGCATGGGAGAAGTTGGGGCGGTGCCGGGACCAGTGTTGGGAGGGGGCTAGGGGGGTGATGGCCGCAATTGGTCCAGGATCTTGGCAGCATGGGCTTTTAAGTTGACAGGCCCATGCCCCCTGACGACGAGGGCCAAAAATGACCTCTGACACTGGTGGTGGGTGGTGGCCACCCCTTTCAGAAGGGCATATTAAATTTTTTAAAAAACCGGGGGGAAGGCGTGGGGGGGCTCCAAAAGAATTTGGGGGGAGCATAGAGTTGGCTCAACCCCCAGTAAGGGGGGGTGGGTGGGCCCGAGGGGGGCGATGTGCTTTCCCTTATCTGAATATGACTTTATTCTGCTTTCCGCCCCCCCCACACCCCCCGATGGCGCGCCCAGGACGGGCACAAGGAGGCAAAGTGGGGCGGTGGTGGGGGCAGGGAACGACACATTGGGCAGATGGGCAGCTGGACACGGTCCGCCCCCAGGTTTGTCTGACCAAGGAGGATGATTTCGGGTTTTTGGGGGCGTTCAGGCAGCAATTCCCAAAATAAAATGGATGAGAGCCAAGCGCGTGCATTTGATTATAAGACCCCTGAAAACAATTGCAAACCCATCATCTTGTTGGGGGGCCCTGGACATGGACCCCCTAGGCGGGCATTCCGTTTCAAAGTAGTGGGGCAAAGGTAAATTTTTAAGACTGGCAAAGGGGTTTTGGGGTAAGCCCCGAGGGGGGGGGCTACTTTTGGGGAAGCCAAAAGGGCCCGCCATTGTTCGTTTGGCATCATCCCCCGGTGATAAAAGGGGGGGGCGGAATTGGTGGGGCAGGCTCAGGTTTTAGTTTTATCATGGCCTTCTGTTGGTCCAAGAATACTATGCCCCAGAGGCTGTGGACTGGCATGCATTAGCCACAGAGTGCACATTGCCCCAAAATCACCCTGGGTATAAAACCAAATTGTTCGGGGGAGATGGTGGCGGGCAAACCCTAGACGGTTAATGATTTTAGTTTTTTGGTGCTTTTAGTTAGAAAAGGGGGCCCAGTTGGCTGGTCAGTTTTCCCCTTTTTTTGAAAGTTAATGGTAAAGGCCTCCCCCCCTGGTAAAAGGCGCGTATCCAGTGGCTCGGTTGGGGAGGCAACACGGGGGGATATATTTTGAATCTTCTTATGAATTTTGGAATGTCATCAAGGGGGGGATTTCCCAATTTGGTCCCCGGGATGGTGGACCAGATTTTCCCCGATAATAAAATTTTAACTGGGGTATCAGGAAAGGGCCCAGTTGGTGGTATCGAGAAATTTCGCTTTTTTGGGCCCAAAGGAATTGGATCTTTTGGGTCCTTGGAGTAAAATTTTTGTATTTTAATGCCAATTTGGCTGATTTTCTGTGACGGAATCTCTGACCTCTGCCCCTGTGAGGCCACACTCGGGAGCACGGTTTTTTCAAAAAAATTAGTGGAGCACATCCACCTCTGTAATTTTTTTGGGCCTGTACAAACAAAAAACTGTTGTTTTGTTGCCTTTTAACGGTTGAGGTGGGGGCGCTTGCCCCTTCTTCCCAGGCTGTAGCCCATGGCTGGATGTTGGACCCAGGGGTAACTTTAGGCATGCGAGATAAGCTGAGGGAGCTCATGAGCTTGGGGGGGAGGTGGTGATGTGGGGGATGGTATCCGCTTTGAAGGCTGACCATTGGAAAAGGGTCCCCAAAAAAGGGTAATAAACTTTTTGCCAAAGTTGAATTCCCCCCCGTAGAAAATACTGGGGATGGGCTCAGGTGGGGGGGGTTTTCACCAATTGGAGCCCTATCACGGGGGGGTGGTGAAATTTAAAAATTTGATCAAAAAATCGATTTTTTATTTAAAGTGGGGAAAAATGGGATCAAATTTTTACGGGCAGGATAAGGTTAGGGACATGGACCAAAATGGCCTTTGGACGTGGGGGGATCATGTTTTCAACAAAAGCTTTCCTGGCAATCAAACAACCCCGGGGGGCCTTTGGCGAATTTTATGGCCCGGGGGGGTTTGGGAAAGGCAAGGCCAGCAGTCCATGGATGTTTTAACCAAAAGTTCATGTCACCCTAAAAAAGGGGCGGGGGTAATGGAAGGGATTTTTGACAAGAAAAATTCCGCACTCTCATCCAGGTCGGGCATAAATGTTTACAATAGCATCCCATCCCCCAAAAAAGTGACAATGAGGACTTAGCCATCAAGGGAAAGGGTTCAGATAATAAAAATTTAAAAAAATTTTTTTCCAAACAAAAACCCCACAGTCTCAGACCAAAAAAAAGGAAGGGGGGAGCTGGTTTTCCAAGGTTTGAACCCATGGCGTGGGACTCCCGGATGGAATCCCCGGAAAATTTTGTAAAAAACATTTCTAGCCCAGGGTGGAAAGGGCCCTTTATCCAGGGTATCAACATCCCAAAGGGAAAGGGTTCCATCGCCCTTAGGTCAATTTTTTAGGGCCCCCCGTCCCCCCTTGGGGTACCCCTTTGAGAGGGGGTTTGCCCGCTATCAAAAATTTTTAATTTTTGCAGACATTCGTTTTTTGTTACTTTTGGTTTCCCCCCCTCAAAAAATTTTTTTTGGTGTGGGAGTTGGTAAAAATTCAGGTCAAAATTTTTTTTTAGGGAGGTTGGGGAAAAATCAGTTCCCAAATTGGGGGTTGATTGCAGGTCAGGTGAATTAGTTCCCATCAGTCCCCCTTTGGGGGGCCCCAAACAGCGGGGGTCCCTTTTGTTGGTTTAGGGGTTCCCAAAATGCTTCCACCACAAAATTTCAATGTCCTCCCCGGTTTGGGAGGGGATAAAGGAGGCACCTTGGCCCTTCCTTTCGCAGCCCTGTGGGCCTGTTTTCCTTCTTTTTCCCCTTGAGGGAGACAGGCTTTTCAAAAGAGCGCCTTTTGCTCCCCCCAAAGGGCCCCTTTGGCTGGTGGTTGGTTCTGTGACCTCCCCCTTGGTCAGGGGCTGAGGGGTTCTGGAAGGGTCCCTCCTTTGGGGGGGCATGTGTGCCTTATGAACTTAAATGGAAGCATATGGGGGGGGCCTTTTTGGTTACCCAAAAAAGGGGGGTTGGGATGCCCTTCAATTTTTAAAAAAAAAGGAGTGCAGGATCTGGGGGGGTCCCTTCGTCTCCCCAGTTGGGTCAGAACTTCAAAGGCTTTTCCAGTGCAAGGTGTGGGATCAACGTAAAGCGTTACATCTCAAAGGGAAAGTTTTACCTTAATGGACCCGCTTTCAGGTGCTGCTCCAAAAGGCCTTTGAAAAAGGCGTCGAAAAGGAAAAATTGGTTTATTTTTTTCCATCTGGTGGGTTGTTTTTTCAACCGCTTGTGGGGTGATCACAACCCCCCCCCCCAGCTTTTTTCTGCCTTTTTTTCAAAACTAAGATCCAAACTATGACTTGGGGTGAGGGGCCCAAATACAATTGGGAAAAAAAAGTACATCCCCCCAAAATTTTTCCCCCGCCATTTTTTTGAAATCCAAAAAAGATCAAATTCCCCCAAGAGAGTTTGAGAGGGGGTTTGATTACACTCCCCTGAAAGAGGGTTTTAGGGGAAAAATGACCCCCGGGTTTTTTTTTGTTATTAATCTGCCCCTTTCTCCGGGGATTTTTAAAAAGGGAAATCCGGGGGCCCACCACCTATTTTTCCCTTTCCCCGCCCCTTGGGTGCAAACTAATCTCCTTTGGGGATTATAAAAATAAAATCAGACTTTAATTGAATAAGTTGCAAAAGTGATTGCAAGAGAGAGAAAAGGTAGGAAAAATTCTTTACACCCCAAATCTCAGAATAAGGACGTCCCCATTAAAGATTGATCAACGGGGAAAAAAATGATAGTGATTAAATTTTTTCACTTTTATGGAAATGATTTATTTTAATTAAGAAAAAAAGGGGCGCAACAACCAAAAATTTGTGGGCTCAATCAAAAAGGTGTACTATATAATGAGATAATGACTTGCTTTTAATTTATTTTTAAAGAAACCTTAAAAAGAGGCAAAATATTCAATCCCTTGATTTAAGAAAAAAAAATTAAACACATCTCCTCTTTGTATTGACTTACCTTTTTTTTCTTTGAGGGGGTGACAATAATGGTATGGTCTGTAAAACTCTCATGAGTGCAGTTAATGATCCTCCTGTCAGACAAGTAATTGATTTTAGGGTTTAATGGGGATCATTATATGTTTAAAGGGCCTTTTCACAGGGGAAATCTTGTGACTTTACTAAATAAATATGTCCAATGCTACTTAATTTCCTTTCTAAAACTGATTTAACGTACTTGTTGAACATCATTACAAAACTTTGATTGATATAGTGTGTCAAGGCCACAGTGTAGACTTTGTTATAACTTTCAATTATAACAACAATCAATCAAAGAAAACCTCAGGGCATTTCTCCTTCCTCAACTTTTATGATAGAATCATAGAGGTGAATGTACTTTTTGCCTTAAAGTATCTGGAAGGGCGAAAGATCCATGGAGTACGGGCCCAATATTCTAGGCAAATATGGTGGCTTGACATAAAGGGTTCATTAAAAAGGGGATAAAGTTGCAAATTTATTTGTATCTTCTCCAAAGGGTTCCTCTTACCCTTTTTACAATACCATTAGTCTTAGGAATGGTTCATCCGGACCCCTTTAGTTCCCATAAGTTCACTGAGCTTGTTATTATTATGGACGCAAGGTTAGTGCTTATCTGTCAGAGAAATGGAAAAAAAGGTAAACTAGGATGGACCAGGTTCTCAATAATCTTGATAACACCCACAATGCCAAGGGCATGACATGCAAATATTTCTATTGGTAGAAATTAAAGGAAAGGTGAGTATACAAAAACATAAAAAGGCTCCCAAAATTATACTAAACTTAGTTGAAAGGGGCAACTGCGGGTAGCTTGGGCAGCCCCAGAGGGAAATAAGAAAACTTGGGAGGTAAAAAACGTCTCAGAAATTAGTAGCTGCAAGATTTATGCAGTAAAAAGAGAAAGAAGATTCTTCGTTAGAAGGATCTACATGGCCCGAAGACTTGATACCATTAACTAGTGGTTGCTATTGAGGCCGCGGATAGGGAATCGCTTTGCAGTATAAAATTTGCAGGCTGCCAAGAAGGGGGGCCAAGTTAAGGAGCCCCAAATTATAGGGATGTTTTTAGTTGAAGAGCATATAAGATTTTTTTATTGAAGGGGTGTTTTCCTTTTGCATAATTCATAAATCAACAAGCACTAAATCCATCAGATGGCCCCATTAGTTGTCCCTTTTTTTAAATCCCTTTTTTATCTTTGGGAAGTAATGGTATTATCCTACAACAACTTTTAAAGTAAAACGCCTTCTGATAAGGCTTCAATTGTTATTTTTGACTCCATGGTTATATTTTAATTTTTTTAGTAAACTTAATTTCAATGACATGGGAAACTTGATTCCAAATCAAACGATCTAAAAAAAAGGAAAAAATGGAACAAGGCACCCTTTTGTAGAGAATAGGGTCAAGTAGAAAACGGATCCAAGGATTAAATTGGATTTGTTATGGGACAGACTTGAAGGTGAACCCAAACCGGAGCTAATAGTTTGATTTGAAGCTTTGGTTTTTTGGGGGTTGATCTGATTTGAGGCCATATGGCTCCCAAGGTGAGAAAATTCTATTTATTATGTTTCAAAAGACAAACCTTCCTCAGAAATGTTTTGGGGTTGTGGCGTTCTAGGAGGGTGAGGAAAGTGGGAGCATGTGTTTCCTCAATTGATGGTATCTTGGGCTGGGTAGGCATGGAGGTTGGTGGCCTAAACCTAGCTCTTGCTCCCAAAGGCAAGAATTCTCCAATAAATGAGTAAATATTCTTAAGGTATGATCTGACTTGAGAGCGGGGTTGGGCGGGGCAACAAACTTCCCCCTTTTTTATAGGGGGGTGCAGACCCATCGTTCATCTGTGGTATGAGAGAGGCCCCCTTCATAATGGAGCAGGAGAGCTGATGGTTGCCATTTTCCCCTTTTTTAAAAAGGAAAACCTTATCCACGTAGGAAACCACCTCAAGACCTAAATTCCCTTTTTTATTGGTTGTGTCCCCCCCCTTTAGTGCAAAAGGGCCCAAAGACGTAGTTCTTACTGGCAGGGGGAAGCAATTGCAAGTATAGCCTGGGTGCCCTGAGGGGGGGGGGTGCCATTTATTATGTCGTGTAAATCTTCCAAGAGGTCCTTTCTTTTGCCAACCGTGGCATTTACCAGGTATTTCATAGTTGGGTATCCTTCTGGGAAAAAAACACTGGTTTCCCGCGGACTCCTGGATGGAGGTCTTCCATCTCGCTTCTTCCCATCATCCCCCAAATTGGTTCATGGTAGTGTGGGGGCCCCTAAAGAGGTAGAAAAATGGTAGACTTTTGGGGGCCCTTTTTGTTTCTGAAAATTTTATGCAACCATAAAGTCCCCTGGAAAAAAAGGGGTAACGCGCTTGAATGCTAAATTCCTTGATGGTACTTTTAGTTGCATGTTGTGTGAATTCAGATTCATGGAAACTGAGAATTTATGTGCGGGGCAGCGCTTCTTTAAAAAATCTTATATAGTCCTAGATAGCTGTAGTAAAGTGCAACTGTAAAAGCAGCTGTTTTTTTTGGATGTGTATAGCAAGTTCAGCAGCTGTGTGGGCTGGGGGCAGGGTGCAATGACCCACTACAAAGAATGAGTTCAAAATACGCCGCCTGAAAGGGTGAGCAGCATGTGGAAGCACAAGGAATTGTTTAGGAAAATTGGGATAAGGATAATTTAATTCCCGGAGTACATTGTTGCAGTTGCTAACATCGAAGATAATGTTCATGAGTCTGATTTATCCTCTTGGTTTATCCGTCCAAATTTGGGAGAAGAAATGCTGTTGAGCGGCGGGGCTGTTCAAATCAGGGGGGGGGTTTTGAACTGTGCAGAAATTGGGACCCCAACTATTTATGATCTCAAGGGCACCCCAAAATTGGTCAAAGACATATTGAAAAAAAATTTGGATTCTTCTCAGCAGTGATAGCTGTATATACGGGATAAACAGTGATTACTTGGTGAACTTTTTGACAATCACCAAATAGTGTTGAAGCCTTTGGGGGGGGAAGTTAAAATGATAAGCCTATGAATATGAGGTAGCAAGCAAGAGGCCTGCTGTAAGAATGGAGGAAGACCTTTTTGCCTGACCAATCAAGTTTAGCCCTGGCACAAGTGACGCAAGTGGAAACTTATTTTTGAAAAAGGTGAGAGGCCTGGCCAGTTTTTGATCACTTCATCAAGTCAGTTAGTTTATTAGACTGGGATTTTCCAAGACGGTTGGTTCATGATGTTCTTTCTGACAAGATCCCTAGGTGAAAAATCCCAGATACACCCCCTGAAGTAGACTATCATACCCTTTGGAGCAAGTTGACTTGGGGGTGGTCCCAGTGATAAGCGGTTAATAAGATCATGTCCTTCATACAGGTGGTTTGTTCAAAAGGCCCGCTGTAGAAGGGGAGTGGAGGTTGGCTCAGCGAGCAAAAGGGAAAGGGTTTAAAATGGTTAGGATCATGGGTGGAGGGATAACTGTAAAACTTGAGGGATTTTCCAGGTGTGGGCTGAAGGCTGGGTTGCAGCTTTCAAACCCGGCAATACATGCAAGATCCCTTTCAAAAAAAATATCTAGTAGGGAAGTTGGAGAGGTCTTGATAGGCGAAGCTTGGTGATGAGTAAACTTCTGGGGTTTTCATGAATAAAGTAGAGACTGGTGGTCCATTAATGAGTGACTTCATGGGGGCCCCCCTGGGGGAGGTAGCGCCAATGCATGATGGATCATTCAACTACAGTTAGTTCCTTGTCAAAATAGCCCAAGTCTGTTCAGCGCCCAAAAAATTTGATTGAGAAGTATGCAATTGTGTTCCTAAAAACATTATGCTTCTGAAGGAGAGCATCCCAACAGTCAACGCTGAGGCGTATCAGACCACAATATTTTTGTTTAAAGGTATTCACATGATGAAAGATGGGGCATTAGCAGAGGTGTCTTTAATGGCTTTAAAGACCTGCTAGTAAGATGAGGACTAGTTAAAAGGGGTGTTCTTGACAGAAGGGGGGGAGAGGTGCGGCGGCGGGGCAGGAGAAAGCTTCAAAGAAAGGGGACTATTACAAGAATTCACTAAACTGCTTCTGGGTCAAAGGGTGATCCCCAAGCAAAGGCCTTAATTTTTTTTTGGGGGACTGCATAACCCCTTGAGCATAATGTTTCACAGTAAAATGACCTTCATGAAGAACCAATTTTTGGTTTAAAAAAAAAGGCCACTTTGTCTAAGGTGATGTACCCCCCCTTTAGGCCCCTTTTTGTGCTGCTTCCAAGCTGAAGAATTATTAAGAATATTGTTGATATATGAAAAGGCACAAGTGAATCTGAGGCATCAAGGACACTTTTTCATGTCTCTTGATTAAAGCAAAAGTTTAAAAATTGGGCTTGAAGCTGTAAATTAGTGTAGAGGTAAAAAAACAAAAAATAAAAATATTTACTACTTTATTTTTAGTTGCGTCAATATCTATATGGCTTTTAGGGACATGGCGCCTAAAGGACCTTCGCAGCCCTGTATAATATAGGATCTTTAAACGCTTTCTGAGTTGACCCTGGTTGTCACCCTCATTTTTCCCATCATCCTCGTGAATGCTTTGGGGGGCCCCCCCTTGAGTTAGGGGTGGTGAAGGGACCCTTTAAAAGTGTTTCCATCATTCTTTTGTGTAATGCTTTTTAAATGTTTTTTGTGCCTTTTTAGTAAGGTTCCATTCGCACTGGTTTAGAGTCAATCTTTTAAAAGCTTAATTCTGAAGCATGGATTTAAACTTGCTCATCTCTTATTTCAACAACGTACCCTCAAGATCCTGTTGGGGGGGAAAATATGGCGTAAGGAAAAGGCATTGAAAAGGGTAAAAGTCCCAGTTTCTGACCCCATCTTACCTTAGATTCAATGCAATTGATGAAAAAAGCCCAACGTGAGATGGACTCCTGAGGTAAATTTAGGTTGTGCAATTACCCTTTAAAAAACCTCAGATATAAAGAAATTTGAGGAAGAAAAATGAAATAGGTGGACGTTAAAACCCAGAATTAACCTTATTTAATTATTATCAAAAGCGTTGCAGATGAACAGGTTCACAATAATCTGATGCTGCAAACACAACAAATGAAAAGACAAAAATTGGGGGGGGAGGCCCCTGACCCCAAGTTTTTGTTAACATGACAAAAATTTTTTGTGTTATCACCAGGTAAAATAAGAAAGGGCGGCCAAAGGGCCACTAAAAACCAATAAGTGGGAATCAAGAGAGAATTTTGAACAAAGTTTGGAACTGCGCGGGCTTACCCTTTTGATCCCCTTCTGGGATCTCCCCCAAAACCTGACAAACACAGAAATTTTTCAAAACAAATTGATTTGGGGTTTCAGAAAAAAAAAATTGAAATGCAATGAACAGATTTCCCCAGTTTGTTACTTCATCCCCACAAAAGAAGGACCTCCCCCAAAAAAGGGGGGCCCCACAGCGGGGGGCCCCCCTGAAGGCTTCCAGGGTACTTCCTCGATCCCTAAGAAAATTGCCAAAAATTTGGGCACCTTGCAAAAAAAAGATAGCGGCGAGAAAAATTGGGACTGGGATGCTGGAATCAGCCCACCCGGCTTGGAAGCATGCCCAGCACTTGGCTGTGGTGACCCCCCTCCCATGTCCCAGTTGGGATATTTTCCTAACCTGACCAGGAAGGCGTTTTCCAACTGAAGCGCAGGAGGGGCGTGCAGTTCAGCACAGTTAGACGGCCTCCTTTCCGACGGACTGTCCATTGGTGGGGGAATCCTACTGGGGGGTCCCCCGTTGTCAAACAAATTCTTGGTGGTGGAGGCACCCCAAAATTTAAAACCAATCACTTCAGGTCCAGGGTTGGCCATCAGTCACCAGCCCCTCCAGTGTTGGTACTTGAAAACCAGCCCAAATGTGACCACTGAGGTCATGAACTGTTGATCTGGTGGCGTTCTGGCAGCACATGCAGCTTAGAAAAATTTAAATGGTCAAAAATGTCCCAGTTTATGATTACTTTACTGTAGGTTCGACACAATTAAGAAATGTTCCAGCGTGAGCTATACCCCAAGGTGGGGGTTAGTGCATCATGCAATTAACCCACTAAACCTCAGAATTAGAAAATTTAAAGTGAGACAAAAAAATTAAAAGGTTGCAAAACCCCAGAATAACTTTATTTTATTTTCAAAAAAGATTTGTTGATGAACAGGATCCCAAAATCGATGCTGCAAACACAACAATGGAAAGACAGATAATTGGGGGGAGGGGGCCCCAAAATTTAAGTTTTTGTTAACGTAACAAAAACTTGTTATACCATGGATAACCAGGTAAGAAAAGGTAAGGGTGGCCCCAAGTCCATCAAAGAAACCCAGAAAGAGTGGTATTTAATAAATTCTGAACAAAGTTCAGGATTGGCAGGCTCAATCTTAAAAGGGCGCCCTTCCAGGGCCCCCACCTAAACTATTGATTAGGCTTGCAAGAGCCTGATCAATAGTTCAAAGGCACAAAACCCTCACACAAACTGATTAACAAAAAATATCTTAAATTGAATCAACTAGGATTCGAAAATCCAAAACTGACTTGAATTAAAAAATTGATAAATCCTGTTCGTTACAGCCATGTATTAGATTAACATTGTCTCCTGATTCAGTCACAATGGGTACTCCAGGTTCACCTCATGGAAGACCTTATAAGGTCAAGACCAAGAATGTCGAGCTTGTCCTTTTTACTTTGGGTTGATGGTGATAAAAGAAAATGAGGTCACCCAATTGAAAATAAGAAGGGTTAGCAAGTTAAATCGGGGTGTTCCTTTTTGTGGTGGGGACAATGCCTTGCATGGGTAGGGCTTAAAACTGGACAACTT